>CM041778.1:345003904-345562004 GCA_023374045.1 Limonium bicolor
TCTCCCATACATTCGATGTGGGATCCTGTAAGAAGAAGACGATGCACTACGGTTGTAGATGCGCAAATCTTCTCACCCCTTCACTACTACCATGTTTTAGCAAATTATCATACCCAGTAAGACGATGCACAAAATATTACGGTAGTATAAGAGCAAAAAATTGATGGAAATCAGCAAGTGGTGAGAAAAGAAGTGATCCTGCGTAGTGGCCAGATGAGGAAGTCAAGGGATGGGAGAAAGCGCGGCGAGGAAACCAGGGGTGGAGCGTTGTTGTTAAGAGAAAAAACTTTTGTGTTCTGATTTTCAAAATATAAAGTAAGTATGTGTATTTGACTTCATGATTTTTTAGTATAATAATAAAATGCTTAAGGTTTGAAGTATGGTTCTACATACTAACGTGTATAGAATGTAACAGATAAATAATATGATTGTTAATAATAAGTCTACACAAAATTTATTGATTCACAAAATACCACATCATTTAAAAAAGTTTGTTCAATAATATACAAATAATTTTAATTTATCAGATACTACTCATTACTACTATCCCTAAATTTTGTTACACCAAAATACCTATACTTGTAAATAAACATAGTTGGTCATTTTAATTCACAATTTACCACAAAATGCATAAAATATGTTAAAAATATTAAAATTAATAACAATTATGTTTCTAACATAATGATTTAAATTTTATAAAATGAAAAAAAATATATAATCGTAAACACTTTAAAATAAAAAAAATCATTAAAATTATAATCTTTTACATAGGAACCATAATTTGATTACAAACATACAAAAATAATAAGGAGAATGATAATATAATTTTTATTAATATTAAATTGTATATTTATATCACAAAATACCACAAAAATTAATAATATATATATGTATAAAAAAGTTAATGTGTAAAAAATTTCATTATATTAATATATTGGTTAGAATTGTACAAAATAATATATATGTGATCATACGTGATCTGTGGGACCCAATGAAACATGTAACATGTCATCATTTTTTCACTGGGTCCCACAGGTCATATATGAACTTTAAAAACTTTGGATTTGGCATTGGACAAAAATATAACACCGTAGCATCATCCATGTAAAGTTTTATCAATTTTGGACAACATTTAAGCATTTTTTAAGTTGATCAAATATTAGAAAAGTTGCCGGATGTAAAATAAAGGAAACCACATGGGTGGGCAAAGTAATTTTTGAAACTCGTGGGCGGGGTGTGTAATTTCACCAAACGTCATGGGTGAGGGATGTAATTTTCCCTATATTTTATCATATAAGCGAAAAATTTGACTAAAAATATACAAATACAATAAATTTGAATTATCGTTTTCTTTACTATATTTAATCAAAATTTTAGCTAATGTATAATATATATTGCTTTTCTTAAAAATTCACTCTTTTAAAATTTTCATCATTATATATATATATACTAGTATTGTTTTATTTTTCATAATTCAAATTAATATATGTCGATCAACTACAATTTTTATTATGCTTTCCCTTTTTATTCTAGTTCATTAATTTTGTGGTATTTTGTGAATCAAAAATATAATATGTGAACTATATTTATATATACTTAGGGGTATTTTGGACTGAAAAAGTTTAAGGTTAGCACTTTGTGATATCAGATGAATCAAAATTATTTTTTGTGGTATTGGCTTAACATTATAATAACTGTGTGATAATTGTGAATTAACAAATATTTAGTAGTATTCCGTGAATTTTCCTTTAAATTTGACTATCCTTTATGGAGTTAAAAGAGTATTCTTGTATATAATTTGTAGTAGTAGAACAAGAATAACGATGAGTTAAAACTACAAAAGTTAATACATTTGGAGGCACTTCATTTTAAAAAAGAAACACGCCTCTATAGACTCTATCAGATAAGATGTATCTATATAGGCGGTATCTATAAGAACTGTCTATATATATATATATATATGGGGAGACTATTTTAGAGGCTTTTTCTCACACATTTATACAAAAAATCCAGGCGTTGTTTTAGAGGCAGTTTCTTATGGAACCCGCCTCTAAAGACTCACATTTCAAAAAAAAATTACAACTTTAGAGGCAGATTTTTTAAGGAACCATCTCCGTAGATACATTTGGATGCATAAAACGTCTTATAGAGGTGGTTTCCTCAATAACCGCCTCTAAATGGGTGCCTTTAGAAGCCTTTTTTGTACTAGTGCGGTATGAGTCTGACTTTATATTTACATATCTACCAATATTTGTATTGTGAACTTCTATGAGAAAGAGGGACGTCTTGAGTTGCACCAGAACCTGATGAGACATCTGGATTAATCACCAAAGGGGTCCTAGTAGTGTCGTTATCCATAAGAGACGATGCTGAATTTCTATATGATGACCAAAAAAGGATAGATGTAGCGCATAAGCTTGCCTTAAAGTCCAGGGATGTGCTGATTTTTAAGAGAAAGTATAGGTAGTGTACCATGGCATAAAGAGGATTAAGTTGTACACCGCCCCATCAACACTAGTGAATGATACTCACCTACGGCCTGACTGATTGAATCTAACCTCTAAAGAGTGTTGATCCGATGGAATGGATTATGTACGTAAAGCATAATGTAATATCTTGTTCAATTAATGAAATGGTGCTTGAATTATTTAGAAGCACATATTCTGATCTATCCATATGAATTATATACTTCATACCCTTATTCTACCAAGGAGGGTATCTTGAATATCATGGATAAGACACATGCCAATGAAAAGGGCAATATCATCACAGGTATGACTCGCGGTCAACCAAATGTTTGAATAACGGTAGATATGTTGCTAATACAAGGTGCATGAACATAGGTACATTCATGTGAATGGAGTTGATGCATCAGTTCTTTTTTACTTTGGAGCATCCCATTTGTTTGAGTCACTCTCCTTTATGAGAAAACTTAAAGTAGCCCTATACCATCTTCCTGATTTTGTGGTCAAACTGCTATCTAAGGAGAAAGTGCAGACCATATTGCATTGGTATGGAATGGCTCTAGAGACGAAAGACCATATTGCATTGTGCAGAGCACAG
Source organism: Limonium bicolor (assembly GCA_023374045.1). NCBI lineage: Eukaryota > Viridiplantae > Streptophyta > Magnoliopsida > Caryophyllales > Plumbaginaceae > Limonium > Limonium bicolor. The sequence continues at coordinate 345,006,968 of CM041778.1, forward strand.
ACTGTTACTTAGAAGCCCTAGTGGTAAGACCATTTCCAACCGTTGTGTTCCAAAGGAACCGAAGATTGAGAATATATCTGCATTGTCAATGCTTAAGGAAGTGAGAAAGGGAAAGAAGGCCTTTCTATGTTATGTTCATGATATGAGACATGAAGGCGGGATGAACTTATACATCCTAGTGGTTTTGGATTTCCCAGATGTATTTCCTACCAAGTATGCCTTTAGTATGAGTGATTGAGTTTACTATTGATCTGATGTCGGGCACAGGGCCTATAGTGAAGGCACCATACCGCATGGCTCCTGTAGAAATGAAAGAGTTTAAGGAGCATTTGGAGGACCTCCTAGAGAAAGGATTCATCCGACTTAGTGTTTCTCCTTGAGGTGCTCTAGTAGTACTTGTGAAAAAGAAGGATGGTAGCCTCAGGCTTTGCATTGATTACTGTGAGCTGAATGCGGTGATAGTTAAGAAAAAAAATACCCCTTACCATGGATTGATGATCAATTTCATCAGGTGAGAGGAGCTTCGGTGTTCTCTAAGATTGACTTGAGGTTAGGATACCACCAGATTTGCATTACAGAGAATAATGTAGAGGTGACTGCATTTAGGACTTGTTATGGGTATTTCCAGTTGACAGTTTTGCCATTGGGGTTATCGAATGCACCTGCGAAGTTTATGGATTTGATGAACCACCTATTTGAAGATCAGTTGGATAACTCAGTGGTGGTGTTCATTGATGCCATCCTAGTGTATTCTAAGTCTAGGAAGGAGCTTGAGGCCCATTTGAGACAAGTTCGTCAGATTATGAGGGAGAATCAGTTGTATGCCAAACTATCTAAGTGTGAGTTTTGATTTAATGAAGTATCATTCTTGGGGCATGTGATCTCAGCAGGTGGAATTTCTGTCGATCCTGCTAAGATAGAAGCTGTTAAGACTTGGCCAAGGCCAAAGACAGTGACTGATGTTTGTAGCTTCTTAAGCTTGGTAGGCTACTATAAGGGATTTGTACAAGATTTCTTCACATTGGCCAAGCCTATGACTAACCTGATGAAGAACGAAGCTCAGTTTGTATGGATATATGATTGTGAGAGATCCTTTCAGACATTGAAATATTTGTTGACTTCAGCACCTATATTGACTATCTGAGGGATGATGATTTTGAGGTTTATTGTGATGCCTTTAAAACTGGATTAGGATGTGTACTCATGCAGCACGAGAGGTTGTAGCCTATGCCTCCCGCCAGCTAAAGAAGCATGAGGAGAATCATCCTACCCATGATCTTGAGTTGAGTGGAGTTGTAATACCCCTACTCCTAAATTTATGTTATCGACAATTCATAGCATAATTAAATACGAAAGTCACATCGGAAAATAAAGCTAATCGTTCTAACTCGGGTGCTACCGCCATTACTCACTCATGTGAGTAATGAAGCGTCCAATTACCACTTTAATCATAACCACTGTGATGACTAGAAATAGATAACCGATAATATATACAACATCATATCCATAACCAAGTACGTAAACAAGTATGCATCTAAGTAATGCTAATCGTATACTACTGTGGTATATAATACATAACGAGTCCAAAAGTGCGATAACAAAATAAAAGCCAACTACCCAAAAGTCCCGCACTCCGGCTTCAATCCCGATCAACTCCTATAATATGTTTGCCACAACGGGCTAAACACAAACCGCTGAATATGCTAAAGTGTAATCCTAGTATCCTTTAGACTCCTTAAGTCAATTAACCGTTTTAACACACGGTTCATTTTCTTGCGGATCCGTTTTACAAATATATATTAAAATTGTAAATGCTATAATTAAACCCTCAGCAGTCATCCAATATAACCACAATATTCACAAATAATTCATACACATTATCAAAACGATAAACAAGTAAATATGATAATAATGCAAGAGTCGTTTTCTTGTGAACAATTCTCGTCACTCGGCCTTTGAGGCCCATTGTTCGTCATTCATGTTTACAAGGTTTATTCGAAGTGTCGTACTAAGGTATAACTAATACTTGTAATCTCATTCATATTTCATTTACTCTTAAACTCATGGTGGGGGTCATGTTAGGGCAACCCCTTTAATATTTCATATTACTTATTTAATTTGTACAGTCGTCCTGTGTGCACCAACAGGAGTGCCCTTCGGCCAATGATCCGAAGATCTCTGGACTTCCTCTATGCCTAAATGAAGGTGTCTCAAGCGGCTGTAGCCATGCTTCATCTACAGTGCTCTCTAACCAACGATCAAATGTGGCTCGTCGGATTACTGTATCAAGTGGACCCATTTTGGAGGTCCTCTCTAATAATCACTCTTGTAACACCCCTACCACTAATTACACCATTAACTCGTAATCGTCTTGTTCATCATTACAATCACAGCGGAAAGATCCATAAACGACGGTGGGTGATACAATGCCGTTAGCCACCCACGTGAATAATAAAGCCTAAACAATAACAGCACCGGTTTGATGGACCGGAATACCCGAGTACTTATACAGTATTAACTCATTCCATTTCTAAACCGAGTCATATTCATTTACAACCAATCTATACCGAGTTTATTACATTCCATTGCCGATAACAATTTCGGACTTACTATACAACAATTATAATGTAATCAATTCAACTACCCATTCTAGCAGCAACCCCGTCCTAGTCTCGAACGGTAATCAGCTCCATTGTACTTGAAAAAGAATGAGTGGCCCCAAAGGGGCTCAGCACCTTTGCTGGTATGGTAGTCATGCAACCCGCTACTACCGGGCTACACTCGACTAATTTTCGTCTAAGCTTGCGATTGGTTTTATTTAAATCATAACATGTAATACTATAAACATACAACATGCTCGCATTCAAAACAAGTATTCAGGCAAAGAATACAATCAACAAGACTAACACATTGGGTTTGTTAGTCTACAATACTTTGTTCTTTAGGCCATGAGGTTTCTACCTCAACGATGCCTCATTCTCTTTAATCAATAATATATCCATCTTTATAGATATTTTACTTGTTCTCTTTGTTCCATAGGCTTTCTCTAGTCTAGATCTTGTATTCTCGGTTATTCCATTCCCGAATAACTCTTACATCAATTCTCTTGACTTCCGGGCAGAGACACTTACAAGTCTCACCACCGGACCTTTTTCATACTTACCCGCTCATCTCTCTAAGTCGGGTCACTAGGGTTAAGCCTCTCAGGCCTCTGGGTAGAGACGCACATATAGATCTCATCACCGGGTTTTAACGGTACTAGTCTTACTTCCCCGGTTTTGACCAAATACCAGGTCTAGCATGGTGGGAAGGTTCAACTAGTAACCGGAACTACTCTCTTAGTTCCATATTCTCACTTACGTCCGAATCTCCATCGGACTACTCACATTCCCCAAATACTCCTCTTCTCGAAGTTACAATATAACTACGTATATTAGCCTACAAGCATCGCTCTTGATGTCATCTAATAGCTTAGGGAATTTTCTTGAGTTCTTACGTTGTCATATTAAGGGTTGTCCCTATGTTACCAATACTTGCAAGTTTGGTTACAGTTTCTTGTTAGTTCGGATCCTCACCCAGAAGGCCGATTAACCATTACTAGGGAGTTTTCTAGCCCCGTACATCTCCCTCACATTCTAGTGAGTTCATGAGTTTGCATTACCGTCGTTCCCGACTAACCATTAAAAGGGGGTTTACTAGTCCCGTATATCTCTTTTCTCGTTTCGAGTAAGTTCATAAGTTTGAGTTATTGTTGTTCTCTAATCGATAGTTCTCATGTGTTTTCCACGTTAAATTATTACGTGGTTTGACTCTTTCTACGAGTCACTAACCAAACGTTAATCAATTACGAGTTGGTCTACAACACTTAGTTAGACCACGCATTCAAGCAAGGATGGTTAGTACATACAGCATGCTTCAAGATATATATATATATATCAAGTGCAATAAACATTTTCGTGCATTTATCTTGTTAGGTCGGCACACATAACAAGCAGCTCACAAGCTGAGCGTAACTCGGCAGGACACAAGTTGTACGAAAATCATATCTTTCACCAAGGAATAATTCTAGCGCGTCGTCTTACGCTCCTCGGATAATTCCTAAATGACTGTTTACATTACAAACGTTTCTATTAACGTTAAGGCAGTACGGAAATTTAAACGACTATTGCACCCGTAATTAACCCCGTTGTCCCGTTAATCTTATCTTTACTCATGTGATCTTAAGTGCTCACTTTCACATTCAATCTAACACTTGTTTATACTCCTAATGACCTTTACATGTCATCAAACAAGTCTTAATCATCATCTAATACCAATACCCATCAGTTCCCCATTCTTTTATTTCATTTTCAAGCTCACGGTTTGATTTCAGGGGCGGTCCGGGACATGGTCCGGACCCTAGATCCCGGACCAAGCTGTTTCAAAAACTTTCGGGTCATATTTATGTGTGGTCCGGGACTTGGTACTTAACTAAAGTCCTGGACCAATGTTACAGTATACTCTCGGCTGATTTCCTAGGGTGGTCCGGTGTGGAGGGTGATTTTTCAGTATGAGGGGGGTCTATGCAAATATGATCTGACTAAGATGCCTAGAGCCTATGAAATGCCATTCTGTGGAGGGTGAAAACCCGTTATTCATGACAGCCCTCAAATACCTACTCTATCGTCCGTCTTTCCCAGAAAGCATAAAGGGGAGTGTTAGTGAACACTACACCCGCTCTCAATGGGCTCCACGCGGACTTATGCCTCTATAAGGCGGAATTGACTAGAGTCGCCACCTAGTTTGACCTAAGGAACTAGGAAGGGAGGAGAAGGGTTCTAAGAACCGTTAATTGACTCTGATGATTTATTGCCTATGGATAGGGACTATCTGGTCATTTGCAGAGATTCTGTTGTGGGTTCGCACTGGGTTACACCCCTCAGAAGTGGCAATGACCACGACTTCGGATTGGTGCCCGAGGAAATCTCGGTCTCCAATTGTTGGGATTGTCTTCTTTCAAAACCTTATTAGAGAGATTCAATTAAAAGCCAAGGATAGGATTAGGATGGGAAGAGAGTAAACGAGTGGATGAGGCAAGCTTTTCTGCCAGGCTAGCGCCAAGAAGAAGAATTGATGAATTTGGATGAGTATGGAATGAAGATTTGGAAAGAGTCGGAGGTTGAGTGAATAGACAAGGCTTGAAGTCTGATGGTTTAAAGTTTGTGGGAGCCGAAGAAGGTTCGAGTGTTTTGAGAGATATGAGTGCCACCTCAGAGGGGGAAAGGGTTTTTTTGTTTAGAATGGGGTCGCACCCTAGATGGGCTGCCTACGTACTCAACTCCCTGTTGAGATCAGACCTTACGTAGTTCACGGTATTTAGGTTTTGGAAGTTTTGATGTTTGTGGGGTTTGAAAATATTTGAGCTGTTTGAAATTTAGAAGGGTTTGGAGTTTTGAGAAGTTTCAGATTTGGGATCCTAGTCTGTGAGACGCTCGGGTCTGTGAGACGTTTGAAACCTTGAGATGTCGAAGTCTGTGAGACGCTTGGGTCTGTGAGACGCTCGGGTCTGTGAGACGTTCGAATCATTGGAATGACAAAGTCTGTGAGACGCTCGGGTCTATGAGACATTTAGAGTGTGGGAGAAATTGGAATGAAATTGAAATCGAAGTTGAATTGGAATTGAATGAATTTTTATTTGGAATTGAAATGAAATTGAATGAGAATTGAATTGAATTGAATTTTTGAATGAATTGGGAATGAAATGAATGAATGATTGAATGAAGTTTTTGAATCGAATTGGAATTTACAAGTCAGGTTGAATTTGGGCTAAATTGAATTGATTTTGGGTTGGGGTTGGAAAATAAGCCGGGTCAAAGTTAGACGGAGTCAAAGTGATCGAGTCGAAGTTGTGTCAAGGTCAAACTTGGGCTGATCAAAGTTGGACCAGGTAAAGTTGAGTCAAGGTCAATGTTCGGATTGGTCAAAGTTGGACCAAGGACAAAGTTCGGACTGGTCAAAGTTGGACTGAGTCAAAGTTGGGTTTTTTGGGCCTGGAGGGCTTCTTGGGCCGAATTAGGCCTTGGGTTGAAATGGGCTTGGGCCAAAGTGGGTCTTTTGAATTTGGGTTGAAGTGGGCTTCACCATTGGGCTGATTTTTGAAAGTAAAGATGGACTGATTTGGTAGTAGAGTTGAAATGACTTATGGGGATGTTTTGAGCTTGTGACTGATTTTGGACTTGTTGGGCCAAAGTTGAGATTTGGGCTTGGGCCTCGAATTGGGTTTCTGTTTTGGATCTTTGAAAATTGGGTCGAATGGCCTTATTGATTTTGGTGCCGGATTGGTCTTTTTTATTTGGGCCAGATTGGGCTTTTCAATGTTGGACTAGATTGAAATTGAATTTGAATTTGGATTTTGAATTTATTCTCTTTTTTTGGGTAAAGTTTTTTAATGAAATTAGGGGGTGGTTTGGGATAGGCTTTAGAAGTGTGGAAGGTATTGTTCCCCACAAAGCAAATAGAAATGAGCTAGCTGTGGGGTACCTTCAAAGGCTTAAAATAGATCTTCAAAGTTTTGGAAGATATTGTTCCCCACAAAGCAAATCAGAAATAAGCTAGCTGTGGGGTACCTTCCAAGACTTTGATCATAAAAAAAAAAAGGTGACCTAGAGGGCTATCTAGGGTTTAAATAATGAACATATATAAAGAGAAATGCAATAAAGCAAATTGTAACATAACAAGTGTATACATGTAGGGCATAATGTAAACAGTCAGAGAGCAAGCCATGTGACAGATAATGAATAATACAGAAGCAAACTGAATCTTTAACCAAGTAGGTCCTGTTTTCTCGCTATATACACAGACCACCATTTTGACCTATAACAAATAGCAAAACTTGGAGCCCTAATGTGGCAAATCTTGACCGTTAGTTGCAAATCAGTTGATCAGTTTGTCGTTTTCACTCATCTTTCAATTGAATCTTCAAGGTACGCAGAAGCCAACTAAACTGTTCCTATGTCAACCAAGTCTAGCATCATCATGTACAAAACGAACCAGAGAAAGAAATCAAAACCTCATGAATGATGTATAGCAGAGAGTTAAAATCAGAGACTAAATGCCACTTCCAAATTCAATCAATCGAGCCCGTCTGTTGGTTCCTAACATGTGGGTTGTTAATCTATTTTATTGTTTCACTTCTATATTATTCTAAGCCAGAAGAAACAAAATACGAAGAGCTAAAAGAAAGAATTACTAATCTGATGAAACCTCTAAAGTGAATTCCTAAATCATTTTTTTGTTTTTTTTTATTTCTTTTTTACTTACCGCTTATAAAGCTAATACAAAAAAAGAAAAAAAGAAAAGTTTATTTTTGTGGACGTCCCTTCTCTTTTTTTTTTACCAACTTTGATATAATCCTAACCCTAAAGTGAGTAATTAAACAAAGAAAGAAAGCAGGGAAACCACGAAGATGAGTCAACTTAAGATATTTACAAAACATCCCAGAGCATAACATACACAGCGAATAACAGAGCCATGGCACTATCAGAGAAAAGCTAGAAGAGGTAAATACCGGATCAGGAAAGGGAGACCATCGAAGCTTGAGTCTCCTTTTGTGCTGTGCTTGGTCTTCCCGGCTTCCACGACTTTCTTTCGTCATCGAATGTTGACCACCGCAGGACATATTGTAGGCTGTAGCGTCTAGATCCTTTAGCGGGCTCGGTAAAAGGGCGAACATACGCAATGAAGCAGCTGCTTCAGTTAGTGGGTTCTGTTGTAGGTTGTTGGAGACGGAGAAGGAGATCGGTAACCATCAATGGAGATCGAAGTGAAATAGTGTGTCAAACATCTGGGTTTTTTCCGATGAATCAACATGGAGAGTGCAGGTCCTGGCTTGGGTTTTCGAACATAATATTTGGCAAAGAGGGGTGCAGAATATTGTTGGTTTGTTGTCCGCCAGTTTGGGTTGCAGACTTCTCATGAGTGAAGGGAAAGAAAGTCGCAGAGCATGCATCTCCTTCTTCGCCAGTTTTGCAAATTTACCGAAAGTGCAGAGAATGGTTGAGAGGCAGAGAGCATGTGTGCTCTTGTTCGCCAGCTGGAGTAGTAAAATTACCGTCGTAATGAAAGGAATGAAGTAGGCGCAGAGCATTTTGTCCTTGTTCGTCCGGTTCCTTGCTCGGAAATGAAGAGAATGGAGAGCACAGAGCTTGTATGTTCGTTCTTCGTCAACGTAGTCTCTGTGGTGGAAAGACTGAGGCGCAGAGCTGGCATTCCTAGCTCGCCATCGACGTAGTGATGAAGAGGGAGAAGAAGCTTGTACGCTTCTCATTCTCCAGTTGAGCTTAAACTTACAGGAAATGAAGTGAGCGACGAAGGTAGAGCAGTATGGACATTCCTTGTCCGCTTGCACTGTGAGGAGAACGAGAGAAGCTGGGGCTCTGGAGTTGTACGCTCTTCGTTTTCTGGTTGGGTCGCCATGATACCGTCGTGAGAAGAATGAAGGGAGTTGGAGCGGTCTGGTCCTTGTTCATCCAGTGCGGAGAAGGAAAGGGTACAGGGCTATGTGTCCCTTGTACGCGTATATATTCCTTGTCACCAGCTAGTGCGAGGAGAATAAAGAATAAGCAGAGCAGCTGCAACCCATGTTTTCTTGTTAGTTACAAGACCGTGAATGGAGAGCTTGGAGGTGACGCGTATGTATGCTCCTGGTTTGCTCGCTTTGGATACTGGCAAGGGGAATGAGGAGTGAAAAGCTCCAAAACATGTATGCTCTCTGTTCTCCGAAGAGTGAAGCGAATGAAATCGACGCTGAAACCGTGTTCCTGGTTCGCCAGTGAAGAGAACGAAGAAGCAGAGATCATATGTCCTTCGTTCATCAGGTGTGAAGAAGGAAGAAGGCGTGAGCATAATGTTCCTTGGTCCTCGTGAAGAAGAGAATGAATGGAGAGCGTGTGTGCCTGAGTTCGCTGGTAGCTGGATTTGAAGAGGGTGGAGCAGATACTCATCGTCATCAGGTTTGCAAATTCTTCAACGTGAAGAACTGGGTAAAGCGTGTATGTTCTTTGTTCTTCAGTTGCAGTGAAGGGAGAAACGGAAGGGGATGAAAAAAAATGAAGAAGGCGCAGCTTGTCTGTTCCTTCTGGGTTGCAGAATCACCGGCGTGAGGGAAAATGGATTCGTTGTTTCCGACGTCAAGGGATTTTCTCGGTGTGGGGATTTTGTGTTGGCTGCGATTTTTTGAACACGGACCCGGAACTTCGTGGTTTTTGCTTCTTCAACCTCGGGATTGTGGAAGAATGTATGAGGAATACGAGAGAATTGTCGGCCACCGTCTCGTCTCTAGGTCTTTTTTCACTTCTGGGTTTATAAAGGCAGGTATTTTAGGGTTGAGCAGTGATTGGACTGGGCTAGCAATTGTGTCTGGAGAAGCAGACGGAAGAATCCCACGCAGATCCCTGGGCTTACTAGGTTTGGGCCGCGTCTCGTGCTTGCTTGGCATTAGTGACCAGGTGAGCTGACCAGGGAGTTGGACTTCGTGGGATTAAGGGGTTCATTTGGTCCAGTTGAACAAAGATGAAGGCAGTGAGGTAAAAAAGATAATGAGATATATTCCAGTGGAATTTGGACATGAGACTCCCTACTTCTCTCACAAAGATATTAACCAACTAAACTACTGAATGGATTTGATGGTGGTATACCGGGAATGATAAAAGAAAACAGACTTGACCTGAATAAATTCACTAAAACACTAATGCTTTAAACAAAAATGAAAAGTAAAATTTAGATGTTTTGTATGTAACAATGAAGTGTTTTCATTCTTTTTTAAGAGACAAAATAATAAAAAGAAGACAAGAACAAAAAATAATGTTCAATGCAATATAATCATGAAATATACATAAAATGATGAAGAATAATTTTAAAAATAATAAAGATAAAGGAAAAATAAAAGACGAATACTAATGGATAAAATACAAGTAAAAATATCGATGAAATGATGTAAAATACAGATGTAATAAAATAGCAAAGAATAGGACGAATATAAAATATCTATTTATGTACATAAGCAAATACAAATATGATGAAATAAAATGGTGAAAAAAAAAGGTAAATGACTAAAATGGACGAGTTTGAAAATGAATGTATTGAAAATTGATTTAAAAATTTTGTCTTAAAATGACGGTTTCATTTTAGTATGCACATGGATAAGTTTCAAAAAGAAAGGCAACGACCCTATTACTTTATTTATTTTTATGAATTTTTTTTCTATGGGGTGAGAATTTTTGGTGTCTACAGTCCGGGAGTTTGTAAGGGACTTAACTCCCGGACCAATGCACAAAATTTGCTCTCGGTCATTTTATTGATGTGGTCCGAGACCTTGTCCAAGGACTAGGTCCTGGACCCTGCTACAATCTGTCAAATTTGATAGTTTTCATTTTTGTTCTAACTTCAAATCATTACCCAATTCTTTTCTAATCTTTCCCCATGCTTACAAACATGTTCTAACACCATAAACACATATTAAACCTCCTTAAATCATTGAATCAAACTATCATTTAATCATTGATCAATTCCACCATTTCCATTCTCATTTTCTACGCTTATGCACATTAGTGCATTTCCAAACATTCCCATGACAATTTCCAACATACACTCAACCATTTTGACTATGCCAAATTCTTCCTAGTCATCATTATCTCTATTACCCAAGTCATCCTTTATTTTCAAGGTCATACACCCTAGCTCTTTTCTAGCAAACCCAAGACTCTCCTACAACATCTTTGCTACATTTTTTGCCCAATTCCATATACTTCTTCAACCAACATATTAAGGTGATTAATCAACAAAATAAATCCTTAAAACCTAGTAATCCCTTAGGTTCATCAAACTCGTATCATCACCTAAACCACTTGTTTTCTACAGAAATTTCGCCATAGTTCCTCTACTATTCTAGCATGCCCAAATGCATCATTTCATCCACCTAAATCAATTCCAACTAGCCATATCCATAATGGACTCTACCTGCACACAACTCATCAAAATCTCATCAATCATCATATAATGCAATAACCATAAATTACTTGGCTCCGAGGCCCTTAAATCAAACATCAATTCTTCATTGCACTAAGCATAATCATAATTCGCTCTTACATCAACCAACCACATTTCCACTCATATTTGTAGTTCATTCTTTTAATTTCCCATCCCAACATTCTAAAAGCATTTAGGATAGTCTTTAAGGTAGAATCTTTACCTTAAGCTTCCAAGTATTCTTTTTCACTTCTCCTCTTTTCTTCTAGCTCTTTTCTTTCTCTTGTTCCTTGTCTAAAAACAGGCCAAGCTACAGCCAATGCCCATGGAGTACACAATCACTAAACAATTGTTAAGACTCTAGGAATAAACCCTAGAATGAAGGAGGGTGTTTAAAGCTCTTAAAGAGGATTTACCTTCCAACTTCTAGATGAAGTTTTTGACAACAACCAAAGCAAAGCTCCAGCACTTTTCTTGAAGGAAAAATCGGCTAGCACAAGGAGAAAAATGGGAGCTCAAAAGCTGGAATTTTGGTTGCAAGGAAAAGGCTAGAAAAGAGAGATTTTAAGCTTCTTTCTCGCACCAAGACGAGATTTTCCAAGTACATTCTCGGGAATTTATATTTTCATATGACTTGTTCACCATCTCTAAATACCATAGTCATTATGAAAGGCATCTCCTAATTTCCTAGATGATATTTATTTAGGAAATTTACCCTTTAATTCATATTATAAGCTAATTAACACATGCATGGAATAGCCTCGAAATAGAAATAAAAAGGTTTCCAAATATTAAAATAAAATTGTCACATGGTTATAATGACTACGTACAGTCATAAACCTGAAAATATTTTATTTGGAACCTTAGCCCAAAATTTAAAGGAGAAATTCAAACATTCCTACAACTTTCTCTATCCTTTGGAAAATACCCAAATCAATTCCAAATTTCATGAAATTGTAATACGAGATGGAGGACGAATTTTAGAGATTAACCCCGTTGGAATTTCATAATTTGAATTTCCAATTGTAAGTTATGAATTATGGGAGGTTCCACATTGTAATAATTTTATCTAATCGGTCGTTTATCTAAAAAACCTGATTCCAACTCTCAAAATACCTAAAAATCTTATTTTATCTTGGGTTAAAATATTAGAATTTTTTTGTCAACCTGTAGCATATTTTAAAAAATCTGACTCTCTTAGAGCATAAATCAGGGTTTTAGATAAAAATTATGTTCTATCAACTTGGCCTTGCATTTTCTATAAAAGGACCTCCTCAAAAATGACCTAGGGAGAAGAGGAACATTCCCAAAGTCAGAAAGCACAGTCGTCGACCTTCTCCTCATGTTTTTGCACTTCCAAGCCTCAAATCAATACCGAAACTCTAATGAAATCACCCCAAAACCACTGAAAACACAATCCTTCTTTCCCCATCAGACTTCCAAACATCAAAAGACCAAAAATACAGATGCAAAACATCCTTAGCAACACAAGGAAGAAGGGTTCAGAAGCTTGGGTCGAAGTTGAACCAGATCGGCCACCAACGAAGCTTTCGGAGATTCCCGACGTGAAGTAACAACAAATTTTCGAAACCAAAACAGGTTAGAAACCAAATTTTCCGAATCCCCTGATCTCAATACACTTCTGGTTGAAATTTCTAATTGAGTTGACTTTTCCTTGAATCTGAATTAAGGTTTGTTTATGTTTTGCCTTCTTACTTGTTTGTTAAGTTTCATTTTAAATACGAACTCAAATTGAATTATTTCAATCGCTAACATGTTTATAATCTTTCAGGCTACCTACCCATAAACGTTGAGCCAAAAACACCGTCGGGAACCACCAAAACGCCACCGTCGAGGGCGGTCCGCACCCACAGACGCCATGTCCGGGGTCCCGGACTCCCTGTTCGTAAGCACTGATGCTCTCGGTCGGTGGTGGGATTTTAAAATTTCAAAACTTAGGGTTTTTCAAAACTATGTCCAGGCCCTCGGACGCCCTGTCCGTGGCCCTAGACTTTTCAAAATTTCGATTTCTCGTTATTTCAACCTTTCTGACTATTTAGCTTAACTAGGGCCCGTGGCTTCGGACATTAGGTCCGTGGCCACGGACGGAATCAAAATTTGACCTAATTCTGCCTCCGAAACCCTAGTTAGGTAATTTCACTTGCCACTTTTAATTTCATTCAAAAAATGTTAAAAGCATAAAAAAACAGAAACTTGCGCACTTAGGTTAAACGACCTCGTAATAAGCCGTAAATGACATAAGTAGAGGAAAAATGACCTGGGAGGGGTAATGAAAGTAATTTGAACCCTGAATAAGTCGAAGACCAAGCCCCCGAACCCGAACTCTCCTTTCCTAATTTATTCTAGGTTAAAATTAGGTGACGACTCATAATAGGTTCCAGTGAGCTAACTTAGGCTTTAATAATTATAGTTATATGACTTAGTTATTAAACTTAGGTTATAAGTGGACCTAGAACCTGACTAGATCCTAATCAACTTGAATCAACATAGGATAGGGTTCACAAATTGAGGCTAACAGACCCCAAAATTTTCTACACTTGACAAATAAATAACTCATAAATTCCTTCAAAATTACAATTAGGCCCTTTTATTATCCTTAATATAATCAAAGGTCCATATATCACCTAAGGTTGACCCTACACTCGGTTTTGACCATAATTTTCTAGAAATTACAACTTCACCCCAAATGTTTTCTAGAATTTACATTTTGCTCCTGAAACTTATAAATTCTATATTTCACCACTTGGCCTCTTAACTCATGGCCATATTACTATATTATACCCCCAACTTTATTTCATTAACCTATCCAGCCTAATCATTGGTTATACACCTCATTTACATTAAATTTCTCCCAAGGTCTTTTAAATTACCTATTTGCCCCTTAACCATTTCAATTACTCTCCAAAGTTTCCCAAACTGCCTAAGTGTACCCAAACCATTCTTGGTACACCTAAATAACCAGAATATCATCAAAAATGATTTATAACCTTTACCTATGCTATTAATGCATAAAAAGTGCATTAAAGCTCTAAAAGCAAGCCTAAACATTTGGCTAATGTAAAATAAATAACATAAGCTTAAGGTATGTTATAAATCCATTGAAATACCATAAAGTCTCGGCCTAATTTTTCTTAGGCAGTACAATTTCGGCTTATTACATTCTTACCCATTTTCTTTATAAATTTGACCTTTAAGTCATTAAACCGTTCACCAACTTATCCAAATGAGTTTATAACATTTATGTATATAGGGGGGATTCAGTTTAATTCATTAAACAACATTTTATATGCTGATTCAAGAGTTTAGCAGCTTAGATTAGAGTTTACCCTCACAAAAGTGATGTTTTTCAATAATTTGGCTCCTTGAACATTCGGCTACTTATCAGCAGCTTAAGCTCGACAGATTTGAACACATGGAAAAGAGATCTTGTTAGGGTCTTTAAAACTCCATAACATAAGGAAGGATTTAAAGCACAAAATGGTCTTAAGAAGATGAGTTTACCTTTGATGTTCTAGGAAAAATTTCTCCACCAAAATTTGGCTACAATATGAAAATTAGATGAGAAGTTTTTCCAGAAAATATCAATGGATAAAAGGTAGGTAAAGAGTTCAAAAGCACTAGATTATGACTTACCCTTGAAGTCACTTTTAGAGTTTCTTTTTGCCTTGACTTTCAGCCAACAAGAGGAGCTGGTTTAGCTTCATTTTACACATGAAAAGATGAAGAAAAATGTGCAAGGAAGCTGGGAATTTTTGGCCATTAATTATAAAAAGGAAAGGTGGAACTTTAGAGCATGTTTTTTTTACTTTAAGATGACTTAAGCCTTTCTTTGCTCCATAGGCTGTTGATAGCCGAATTTGTGGCTCCAAAATGTCTTGGAAACAGCCTTGAAAATGTTGGAGAAGAGCTCTTGAAGTTCTCTTTGTGTTTGTGAAAGGAAGGAAGAGATTTGAAGAGGAAAAGAAGAGTGAAATTAATTCACCATGGAAATTTTCCAAGTGTTCCTTCATATGTTCTTGAGAGGATGAAGAAAAATCAGAGAAGAGGATGGGAGGATAGCAGCTCGGCAATGAAGGATGCGAGAGAGAGGAGGAAAGATGACTTACTTTGTCTTAATGAGAAAGGATGGGCAATGACTAGTGTTTTGATGACTAAGCCTTACTTTAGGAGATATTTTGTTAAGTTTTGCAAGGTGGCATGTTGGTCAATGGAGTTTACCGGCCACTTCAAGATTTAAGGGTGTTTTTGTTTTTCATTTTATGTTATAATGTAATGTTATGTCTTATAATGTTCTTGACTTATAAGTTGTACATTTGGACTTGTATCATGTGTTAGTTTGTTTCCAACATGATTTCTTTGTCCTAAAGTGTGTTAATTTATATTTTTGAGTGTGGTATACTTTACTATTCATTGTGACTAGTAAAAATAAATTCTTTGATTCACTCTTTAAGGTGGTGTTTTTATTTCATGTAATAATGTATTACATGTTATATTAACTTTAGGAATAGATTTATCTTTATTAATATCCCCTCTTTAGTCCATTATTTTAAGTTAGACTTATTGCTCATTTTTGGACTTAATTAACATATTTGTTTATATATGTAAGTTTAGAGGTTATAAAAGTCCTTGATTAATTTGGCTAGTGAGTCTTTCCTTTAAGGTTTAATCTTAGGTTTAAACCATTTAATTTAATTAATCCCTCATTAATTAAGGTGATTAATGTTTGGGGTATTTCAATGTTTGTCACTTCCAAGAGTACATCGGTAGAAAAGGCGTGGTGGAGGATGGGTCTCGAGTTTGGTGTCCACCTTCTAAGGGGTGGGCTAGGGTGAACATGGATGCAGAAAGGGGGAGGATGGGTCCTGGTTTTTGGCGGCGATGTTGTGGGATGCGGTTGGACGTTTGTTAGTGGCGGGGTAATGGTAGGGTGATGCTTTGCTTCCTCCTTCATTGGTAGAGGGTCATGCTATTGCGTGGTGTAGAGCTTTGGAGGCAGTTGGGGTGCGGTATTTTGGTGGTAGAGTATGATTTTCTCCTTGCTATTCTTTATCTCTGGTCAAGATCCTATATATGTCGACCCGGTAGTTGATGTATTCTTGTGGCAGTAAGAGGAATAGGGCTAGGTGGCCTTTTGTTAGGCAAGATGGTAATTGTGTTGTCTATATCTTAGCTCACTCGGAGTTTTGTTTGCTTGAGAGGTTTTTTTCTGGTCGTCTCACTTTCCTATTAATCTTGTGAACTGGTATTTGTCAGATTTGAAATCGAAAGCTTAGATTCTTGTTGAGCTCAAAAAAAAAAAAAAGATTGTTGATTGAACTGCATACACTTGGGAAAATTATTCCGTCCTTCTACCTACAAAATCTTAATGTGTTTGACATGATGACAATAAAAAAAATCTTAATCTCTATTTTTTATCGGGGAGCTACTGAGTAGCAGGTTAACCATGAAACGCACTACCACAATAATGCTTTGTTGGGGCAACTTCTGGATTACCAATTAGTGCAATTAAAAGGTTGCACCTAAAGCTACAGCAAATGGGGCAATTTTTAAAATGCACTACTTGACCACAACAAATGGTGCACCATGACATACTTGCACTATTAGATAACATCAATTGGAGCAACTTATTGTATTGCCCTATATATCGATGTCATCCTAAAACCACAAACAACACGAACGGTTTTGCCCCTTATGTGGACTATATCTGTTGGTGCATGGTTTTTCTTGCACTAATAGTTTGTATTACTTGGTGCAATTTTTTATAGTTGCCCTATTTATGTCTGATCAAATGTTGCAAAGCTAATATATTGCTCCAGTAGAGAAATTTTATAGGTGCAACCTTTCCCTAGCCCTATTAGATTTTGTCAAATAGTGCATGACTATATTGTTGCCCCATTAGTGCATAATATATGCATTTATATCACATTAGTCAATAGGTGCGACAGAAAAGTTCACTCCAAATAGACACTATCAATTAGTGCATTTTTTCAGCTTGCACTATTTGATTGCATCAAATAGGGCACTTTTTACTCTTCGCTCCGTTTGTAAATTATCAATTAGTGCATCTCTTTTTCTGGCACTAATAGGTAGTGTCGGTTAGTGCATTTGCTTCCAATCGCCCCTCTTGTTATCATAATATATGATCCCTTTTCTCCATCTCCAACCTCAACGAGCTAATTTTTCCAAAGCTTCATCTTTTCCCGATTCTCTCCACCCTCACCATTGCGCTGAAGAAATCCAATCTTGTTTATTTACTAGTCCTATTTACTTTTGAAGAACTTCATGGCAGAAGCCACGGGAGAGGAGTATTCACCAGTCCTACATTCTATTTTCGAATTAGGTATAGTCTGCTGATCTAAGCGTGTAGTTCGCGGTGTTAGGCTGCCATTATTTCTTGTTGAATGATCAGAAAATCTCCCGTAGCTTGAGGAGCTGCTCGTTGATTAAGGTTCGGGATTTTTGATTCGTGCTCATGGATTAGGGTAATTCGCAGCCAGGGATTTGTAGAGATAGAGGAAGAATTCAAATGAAATTAATTTGTATGATGCATAATGACAAAACAACATAATCGTGATCTGAGTTTATCATTGCCCCATCGAGGCAAATCTTTTGCTTAAACCTTATCTCTAGGCTTATACTACTGTTATGTAATCACTTCTGATATATGATTATGGTTTGATATGCGCTGTTGGTTATCTATTTATACAACAGCATGTGTGCCTGATCTCATCTGATTTTGATCAAAATTGATTAAATCTGAGAAGCCTCGTTTGCTATTACCATAAGCATGTGGACCTGCTTGAACTAAGGTTTAGGCAAAGGTCGTGGTCTGTTTTTATTCACTTTCCTTCAATCTGTGCAGATTGGATAGCAAAACAATTCAATAAATCTTGTTTCAGTTTTTTACCGTTTAGATCATTTGTTTTCCGCATTTTAAAGAAAAGTTCCCACTAATTCTCGTCACGGCAGTTCAGTTTTTTATTAATGTTCAAATCATTCTCTGTTTTTGCTGAACTTGAAAGACCATTGAGGACCCCTTAAGCTTTCTTTCTGTTTTTGTTTTCAGAGGTTTAGTCAAACATACGCTAGAAACATTCATATTCAGGATTGCATATATGTTTTTACTCTTATTTTCAACTACTGCTACTATAGTTGATCAACTTGAATCTTCTTTATGTTCAGATCCTTCCAAAACTTTCCTCCCAAACTCTACACGCATTGCTGACCTCTAATGATTTGTGAGTGCTTAGTGAAGAGAAAAGGTAGAAGTACTGTCAAATGAAACTTTTATTAATGTTGACTAAACTAATTATTGCTTCTGATTTGTTTAATATAATTCGATTCTTGTAGATTTCTAGTGTTAGTATTTATAGTGGTACACTCTATAGTTTGGAGCTCACTGGTAAGTTAATTCCTCATATCCTTCTTTCACTTTCTAAATTTGTTTGTGCCAGAATCTAGATCCCCTTAAGAAGTTTCCGTATCAGTTTCACATTACACAGGATGAGTCTTGGGCTTTCAGCTGGTCATTATTCTTTTTCTCATTTGTTTTGTTTGACATACATAGGGAGAGAGAGTTCATATTTGATCTCTAGGTGAAAACATTACACAGGATGAGTCTTGGGCTTTCAGTTGGTCATTATTCTTTTTCTCATTTGTTTTGTTTGATATACATAGGGAGAGAGAGTTCATATTTGATCTCTAGGTGAAATTGTGACATTTGACATGTTTCCATTGTTGGTTTCTGGTGTATGATGATAATGATGGTCTCCCGGACATGTTAACTATTAACTCCCTATCTTTTAGACTTAGTTCCATCACATATCTAAATCTCCAAGACACCAAGAACTCTAAAAATTTTTAAGTTCCATCGGGGGACTTGTAATTGTTCCTCGTGCCTGATGTTCTAGAAATTGGCTGAAAATTTTCAAACTTTCCATGATTGTAAAAGAACCATGGTGAGCATTGGGGGACTTGTAACTGTTCCATGTGACTACAGTCTAAACTGCCACTAAAATAAAGAAATTCAAATATGCATCAACCATCATGGTGATCACTCATATAAGAGACGTGCTTTTGAAATCTAGATTCCAGAAGCCCTAATAGTCAAGAAATGTCCCTTAACTTTATGGTGTAAACCCTCAAACATAATATACTTCAGTGTACTAGTTTTCATGGTTGTATGTTTATAGCCTTTATTCTTTTCACCTAATTAACACTAGAGAGACAATGCTAATGTTTTTCTCTATCTTCTGTCATTGTTTTGATTCTCTAAGCTTGATGTTGTCAATTGCTGGTAGATATTTCACTAAGATTGCTCAAGGGAGGAAAGCAAGTTATTCAAGGTATGGTTAGTTTCTTTTTGTTATTTACTGGGAAAATTGTATATTTGTGGCTTGTCCCAAATAAGGAGGTTTTTTTTTGTGACAGTGATGAAGCTATGTGTATAGTAATGTCAATATGCAACCCAAAATGAGAGCGTGGTTTTATCATGATGTTGCACAATTTCCTTGGGGTTTACGGTAACATACTTATCCAGTCTTTTCCCCCTGGTTTTCTTGCATGTGATTGCTGTGGATGAAAAGAGATACCTGCTGCAGCTGGTAAGTGAATCTTCTTCTGTTCATATAGTTTTGACTATGCTATATAATTCTCTCTTCATGGATTAATGCAAATATACTCTTATTGCATATGTGTAATTACTATATCTCGTAATACATCTATTAAGAAGGTTAAAATTGGTGTGTTGGTTGGAAAACCTTGAATCATTTTTACATTGTCTGCAACTATGGATGAGGTGGAAGCAGCATTTCCTACAAATTCTCTCTGCTGTTACTCCTGGTCCACCTATTTGTACAGTGGCGGAAAACTATCGTTTTGAGCCTGCATTTGTTGAGGTACAAAACATCAGTAAAAAGTACACTATCATTCTATGATGTTGGAAACTCCTAGCTAAGGCAAATCTTAACTGAACAGGGGAGCAAATTGGTGGCTGATATAGGAAAGATGATGAGTGTCCAGCTTGTTGTAGAATCAATGAATAATTCTAACCCTTATTTCAATTGCTCCTGGAGGAGACTTTACTGTAAGTGATCCACTTCAGCGGATGAAGCTAAATATTGGAACTGGTTTTGCCTACATCATTTGACTGAGCTAGTCACTTTCATATCTTAATTTGAGGATAATATTTCCAATTGACCTAGTTGAATATAGATTGTGCTTTCATGTCTGTCTATCTGAAGCACTTGATTTGCTATTGGAGGGTGGATTCATTCTGGATATGAGGGTTCACATGATTGCTGGATTGAGAATGGTGAGTGTATAATACAAGCAGCTCTTAGAAAGAAAGAGTGCACTTTCTTTAAGCTTTTGGTGGCACAAGTTGTGTTTTAATGCTAAGGGAAAATGCAATACCTATTACTACCCGTTTTGTGGAGTGACTGAAGAATTGAAAGCGTTCTTGAGTGATATTTCTGAGATCTCACTGAAGGTATGGTGTAACATGTCACGTTTCAGAGTTTCTGAGCTCTTGTTTTTGTTGTCTATATATTATTTGGATTTCATGAATTGTCTGAGATCAAGATACAACCATGAATGTTTCATTTCTTACAGAAATCAAGTCACCATCATCCAGTCCCGTCTTTTATACATTGAAGGAGTGCGCAGCATCAGTGGATGGATTCTTCACTTGATCAGTGGGTTTGATCTTCTCCGGTAGTTAATCTTATCCACATGTACATGAATAGTGTTTGATCTAATGAAGTAGTTGTGCAAAACAGTAGTTATGTTCAGTGGTAGTTGTGTAAAACAGTTGTAATGATCAGTGCTAGTTTGGTTGAAACTTTCAATGGGTTGTATGACACAATTTGTGGAAAATAATAATATATAGTATTTGACTCATCTTTTTGTATTTTTTATGTTTATTAAGATTTTAATTGATCAAATAATGAAATTATTAATATTATGAATAATGTAGAATTTTATTTTTTTAAAAGCTGAAAGATCAAATAGGGCATTTATTTTTGCACCAAATGTTGTACTAAATAGAGCAATATATAGATTATGCACTATTAGTATGTACTCAAATGGAGCATGTCTACAAACTCGCTCTAATGGTTGTATGCAAATAGTGCAAACACTGTCAAATGCCCTATTTGTGTTGTTTACCCAGTAAACATAACCCGCTTTTGATATAGATCAAATGGGGCGACATACTTATATTGCACCAATAGAGTGGCATCATTTAGTGCAGCCAAACTAATGCCCTATTTCTTAAACATCAAACGGTGCAATATATAGTTTATGCACTACTAGTATGCCCTCAAATGGTGCATTTTTAAAAGTCGCCCTATTTGTGCTGTTTTTATCAAACCAAACACGTAGAGAGTGTTGCTCTTTCTCCTATTGATCAAATGGGGGCAACTTTCTTATCTTGCACTAATAGAGTAGCATCATTTGGTGCGAGTAAAAATGGCTCTGTTTGTTATTGATCAATTGGTGCAGCTTCCCGATCTTGCACTAATAGAGTAGCATCATTTAGTGCAACTAAAATTGGCTCTGTTTGTAATTGATCAATTGGTGCAATTTTTATTGCACTAATTGTTCATGTCAACTAGGGCGAAACAAAACGTTGCACCAAATTGATTATTGGTGCGAATCAACTAGTGCAACCTTGGGGCAAGATTAATTTTGCTCCAATTACACTATTAGAGCAATATTATGATCTATTGGTGCAACTTTGATTGCCCCAATTGAACTCATATGTTGTAGTGACGGTTTAAACAATTAAGGATTTCTCCCACCCCGATACCACAATCTACCCAAACTCAAATCTAATCACAAACTAAAACAACCTTGAAACAAAAACTAAACCACTTCGTAAGAGCTGCAAGCAAGCAAATCCCGTCACCAAGAAGCAAACTCATGAACCTTTGATTGAACACCATCATAAATTGGACTCTTTGGGGCTTCTAATCTTCTTGCACCATTGAGGGCTCTAGTCATTTGGTGAAAAGCACTGATGATCATCCCTTGTTCTTCATATGTTCCGAGCCTTTTGATTCGGCAGTTGAACACCCTATTGTCCAAAACTATCTTGTGCTTTAGTAGCTTAACGAGACTTCTGATGTGCTTGGTTGACCTTCCCATTACATCTCGATATACGATTATTATTAGCAAGTGACTTACTCGTACGTGCATGGAAAGTTTATTCATAGCCGTTGCCCATACTTAAAAAAAATTCGTGCTTCCGGTGATACATTAACATTCGCATGTTTCATCCTCCTGACCCGCCGATTATTCTGTTTAGAAGTCTGAACTTCAACTTCATTCGGCGACATGTTCACTAATCCGGGTAATGAGTGCGCGTCAATCGGGTAGGTTTGCCATGCTAAAATTTACAATTGTCATTATTTTTTGCGATTTGCCAAGGTTTGTAATTTGCAAGAGAGCTGAATATACTACAACGCACACACATACCTCGCACAAAGTATATAAAAACTTTTATAAAGGCATATAAATGTATATAATTACGTTAATGACTCATGAAATCATGCATCGATCCATATTTGTAAGGAATATCATGAGTACATAATTAGAGTACGTACCAGTCTCTCGATCTGACCTTTATTATAATATATATATTTAGTTTAATTAATGATCGAGACTACTAGTTATGTTTCAATACTCGCATGAGGCTTGGAGGCCGCACTTCGCAGGAAGAGCCTTGCAGAGGTTAGGATCGATTCCCAGGGCAGGTAACAAGGGCGAGCTCATGTATTGACAGAAGCACTGCAAATCAGCTCCGGCAAGAGCCTGGCAGCATTGAGGGGACGGCATGGGCGGGTCTGGTGGGGTCACAGCTGGCCTGCATGCTTCCAGCCCATCTTGACCCATATTACAGATGCTGAGCCCGAGGCATCCATATGTCGATATCGATAGAAAGAGGACAATGAGGAAGAGACGTTTTCTTGCTGCTACTGGAAACTCCATAATCATATTCATGTCATGATAACGTGTTTATTGTTTCCTTATCGGACTCAGCTGATTTATAGCCAGCAAAGCATGAAAGGTTTAGTGGATCATGCATACCGCACGTGTAACTGTAACTGCAATCTTAAGCAGATTGAGAATGCACATAGTTAATGTTGCAAAATTTGAAGTATCAGAGGATGAGACTGTAGTGGGTAGTTGGGTGAGTGGACAGAGTCGTGACGGTATCGTGTCTAGGGGCTTATGTCATCAATTTTTCATGTTTGTGGCAGATTCGGTAATCAAACTTAATTAAACAGCTTGGATAGCAAAAATGTATTCATGATGTCTGAAAGAGGAGAACCCTATACCTCTTCAGCGGAAACTCATTTTTTCACCCGGAGAGTATTCGACAACCCTACCCAACTGATCGATTTGCAGAGAATTATGTCTTTCGCGATCCTCCGATCACGATTATATCGAATATATAATATCCTCCCGAGCCACAGCGAACCCCGGTTACCTAGGACTGCCCTGCTCTAATCCTCCAAAAGAGCGGCCACTGTCTTCCTCCTCTCCCGCTGCCTCCATTGCTTTCGAGTATAATGTTCAGTCATCTACAGCTTGTGCTTCGCAATTCGTAGCCGCTTTCTATGCAAATCTGTCTTTCTAATTGTCAGAAACTGGTACATGGATTCATGCAAGCGCTTTAAAGCAGGACAGCTTTAGGGAGAGACAAAAGTTGACTCGAGCTAGAGCTGTTTTAATGTAGAAACGTAAATTACTTAAATGTTTGCTGGGTGGCTGATTAAATCAGGGTTTTAAATGTACTAATTTACATGTACTATTTTTTGTAATCAATTTTGTTTCATTCATATATATGTAAGATTGAGGAAACAATTTGGGAAAATTACATCCTCACCCATGACGTTTGGTGAAATTACACCTCACCTATAAGGTTTTAAAAATTATTTTCCCTACTCACGTGGTTTCCCTTTTTTTACATCCGATAACTTTTCAAATTTTCATGCAGCTTAGAAGATGCTTAAATGTTGTCCAAAATTGATGAAATTTTACATGGATAATGCTACAGTGTTATATTTTGGTCTAATGTCAAATTCAATGTTTTTTTAAGCTCACACGTGACATGTGGGACCCAATGAACGCAGATTCACATGTCACATGTTTTATTCTATCCACGGATCACATATGAGCTCAAAAAACTTTGGATTTCGTGCCGAACCAAAATATACAGCCTCTGTCCTAAATTGACCGTCTTGTTTGCTTTATGACACATTTTCTACTTCAATATTAAGCATATTGGATAAAATAGTTTTATAAACTGAATTTTGTAATATATAGTTTATCATCTAAGGAATCATATGCAAAACTTAAATTTTAAATATTGTTTTATCTTATATGTTAAATATTGAAGTCAAACGACATGTCCAAATAGTAAACAGAACGGTCAATTCAGGACGGAGTGAGTAACATTTTAGCATCGTTCGTGTAAAACTTCATCAACTATGGACAATATTTAAGCATCTCGTAAGTTGAACAAAATATAGAAAGTTGCCAGATGTAAAAAAGGGGATACCACATGGGTGGGGAAAGTAATTTTTAAAACCACATGGGTAGGGTGTGTAATTTTGTCAAACGTCATGGGTGGGGGATATAATTTTCCCAAACAATTTTCTCCAAAAGATGTTCATAGATTAATTCTTGAGTACCTACCCGTGAGCCTCGATTTTCGAACCTTTATCCTATGTTGATTCCGGCTGATTAGGATCTGATCAGGTTCTAGATCCACTTATAACCTAAGTTTAATAACTAAGTCATATAACTATAATTATTAAAACCTAAGTTAGATCATTGGAACCTATTTAGAGTCGCCACCCAATTTTAACCTAGGTTAAATTTGGAGTTCGGGTTCGGGGGCTTGGTATTCGACTTATTAGGGTTCAAATTACTTTCATTAGCACTCTAGGTAATTTTCTTCTTTTTAGACTATTTACGGCTTATTACGAGGTTGTTTTACCTAGATGCACAAGCTTCTGATTTTTTTTAAATTTTAGCATTTTTTGATAGAAAATCAAAGTGGAAATTGAAGTTACCTAAACTAGGGTTTCAGAAATTGAATTTAATGAAATTTTATTCTGTCCGTGGCTACGGACCTAATGTCCGTGACCCCGGACCCTAGTTAACCTACGAAAATGAAAATTTGAAAAGTCCGAGGGCATAGACATGAATTATAAAAAACTAAAAATTTTGAAAATTTAATTCCCGCCGCTGTCTGAGGCTGCCCTTGGCCACAGACAGGCCATCCGAGGTCCTTGATGGGCCGTCTGAGGGCACATGCTAGCCATAGACGGTGACATTCGTGTGCTTTCCAGCGGTGTTTTCAGCTACAAGTGAAATACCCCAAACCTTGATATGTTGTTAAACATTTAAACTATGGTATGTAAAGGCTAAAAAGTGCCTTAGAAACATCGGTGAACAATTTAAACCATAGTAAAATGCAATAAAGCACTAAGACACAGCTTGAGCAAAAACATGCTCTAAGCTTGGAGTGAACTTGGTTGGGACCCAAAGAACCTACCAAGACTTAATAACATTCAATTATGATTTAATAAGGCAAATTAAGTCCTTAGGAAACCTTGGTAGACAATTAAACCAAACAAAACACAAATAAATGCCTTAAAGTCAATATGAGCAAAAATGTGCTCTAAGCTTGGGATAAATTTGTATAAGACCTAAAGGTCATATCTATACCTTATAAATATGTTAATGAACATATTAAATCAATTACTAAAGAAAACGAAGATTGAAAATGCTAACAAAGAAATTTGTTAGGATAAACTATATACATAAAAAGAATAAAATATTAAACTAATCCTACAACTCTACTACGGGTAGCAAATTAAAACCCGGTCGGAGTATAATGTAAATATATTACGACCGAGAGTATCGTACCCAAGGGACTTATAGAAAATTAGTCCTAATCCGGGCAAAATCCTATTCTATAATAAAAAGGGGGGAAAAGTAAAGGTTGATTCTAAACTAAGAAAATAGACTAACTTACTAATAATTTATCCTGGATTCGGGATTAAATCACCAAGTAACAGTATGATCACGCAATGAACTTCAAAACTCGAACTTAACCAAACAACTTGAAAGCGCCGGACATCCTGCCGGACACCAGATGCACGGCAGATTCAAAGACGTTGAATGTGCCGGACACAAGAAACCCGGCAGTGCACCCGGCACGTTCGTGTGTGAAAACCATTCTCTTGCTTCGGGTCTGACAACAAGAAACTCATCTCTATTAACAAATCGAGCATATATCATGCCACGAAATGAACAAGGAAATGGGGGAAGATGGGTTAATTCGAAATCTCTTATGCTAACCCTAAATCATAGATGAAAACATTAAAGACCACTAAGATTAGTCTAACCTATCCAACTCTTGGGCTTTTCTTCCTCAAGTAGGATTTGCACAAAGGTAATGAGGGATCAACTAATTCCCTTGCAATAAGAACCAATATCTTAATGAACGCTTGAAATTATATTGAGATAATCATAGTGTTTACACGAAGGAATTCATCCCTAACCAAGAACTAACAAGGATTTCTACTTCACCATCCACTCAAATAAAGAAGAAATACATAAGGGAGAAGGAGATTGGTTATAGCCTCAACCCTGACAAGATCTTCTCTTCTTCTCGTGGATGGATCCGTAGAAATGCCTTGGACACCAACACTTGGAATGTGGGCGGAAATGGAGTAATGAATGGAGTATAATATGGTGTTGAAGTATGCCAAATTGTAGCCTTCCTCGGCCTATTTATAGGCATCAAAATGTCTCTTGCCGGGCGTCGTGCCGGATCACCAATAGCCGGCACACGTGATAAATGCGCCCAACTGTTAACGGTCGAAACCGTCAATTCCGCACGAAACAGTGCCTATGCCGGGTAGGAGATACCCGGCATCACACCCGGCACTAGCTAAATATCCAACGGTCAATAACGGCCATCGTCTGGTCAACCGTGGCGACTCTTCACTTATGCCGGATGGGATCTACCCGGCATCATGTCCGGCAAGGTCTCTTTTCTATTCTGTACTTATGCCGTGCAGAAACTACCCGGCATGGAGTCCGGCTTCAACTGAACTTTTGCCTAGAAAATCATTCCTTGCACAGAAAACTCATAAAAACATAAGTCTTGTACAAATATTATACTTTAACACATAATAAGCATATATAACATATATGTAACCTTATTTAGATAAATATAATACTAAATCTAGTGCATAAAATATGATAAGTCTGCAGCTTATCAAGGCCCTACACTTACCTTTTGCTAGTCCTCGAGCAAAACAAGATTAGAAAGGACTAATTACTTATGCACAAAACAGATAAACTTTAGAATGAAATGTAGATAAATATTCTTAACTCTATGACTCTAATTCATAAGTATCACTTAATCTACCTTATTCTATCAAAACATACTAATGGGTTTAAAACAAAGAATTTTCAAAACCGATCAAAAGCTTGTGGGCTATTTTGCATAAGGGATTTTTGTATCTCTCCTTTTTCCGGTTTCCATCATTCAGCTCTATTTTTCAAGAGTTTCTGAATGTGGCCAAGACACTCATCAATGGCTTTTATGTTCAGCCCTATTTTGCAAGGGTTTCTGAATTTACCATGATTTTTTCTGCATTGAAGAACGGGGAATTTATGATAAAAATAAAAGGAAAAAAAACTCTCGTATCTTTCTTTTATTCTGAGGCATTTTTGCAACCTCAAGGAATATAATGCTTTTCCTTTGGAAGAAGATTTTTTCTTTCTTTTTTTTTTCTTCTTCTTTCTTTTGCACAAAAACCCTTTTTAAGATTTTCACCCAAAAGATTTTTCACAATTTTGAAAAGAAAAGAAACAAATACCCAAAAGTACATAAAGGAAAGAATTAGGAGAAAGATCATATACTCATGTTAAACAAAAAGAATCAAGGAGTTAAAAACAGGAATCTATAAGTCATTAGAAAGCTTACCTCTTGAGAGAACAAGCATTTATTCATTCCTAATCTCATCTCAATCAAAAACATGCAAAAAGTTTAGTAAAACATTGATAAACTTTAAACTTATTATATCAAATATACTAGTGATATATTTTCTATATAATATATATATATATATATATTTAAAATAAAATATTTTTTTAAGGGGGGACCCTGCCCTACACTTGGCAGGAACACTGTCCCCAGTGTTCAAAAGAAAAATAAAGAAATAAGGAAAGGAAGTGACTCCCCTGTGGTGAAAGAAGACCAGATGCGTGGGGCTGCCCTACACTTAGCCTTCGGCTACTTGGCCGAGTGATCAGAGCTCTCGATAGAAACGAAGAGCGATCTCGCATACTCCTGTCGATCAATTTAGTGTTGGAGACGGGAGTTGACCAAGTGGTCATAGTTGAGCAAAAAGTTGTTGTATTTGCAACTGCATCGACCTATGCTCCATGCGAATGGTCCAGATCTTTAGCATTCCAATCTCACAGGCGTTGTAAGATCTTGAAATTGAGTGGTCTAGGTGTGTGGTCGTGCACTAATTACATTTGCTTGGTGAGGAAGAGAGTTCTTTCCATTCGCCGGTGGTTTTTGATTCCATTTGTGCAGGGAGTGCGTTTGTTGGTTTCGTCGTTGCCTTAAGGAACGAAGAAATGTCTTCTTTGTCTCCTGATCGCGGTCAGATAAATCTTCACGAAGATTATGTGATCGGAGATGCATTCACCTTATTTACTTAGGAGGAGCAACACAAAAGATTAATTGTACAAAGTAGTATAAAAAAACAATAATATAGAAATGTTACGAAATTAAAAGAAAAATAAATCATATTGAACATCCCGGACTGTGTGTCGGGCGCGAAGTATCCAGCATTGGATTTCCTCCTTTATGCCGGGTAGAATTTACCCGGCAACATGAACGACATATTCAAGCCGAGAAAAGAAATTAAATGTAACAAATAAATATAAACAAGAGGAGATAAAAATCAAAGTTAATGACAATAAAGAGTAAGAGATCATTTATATATGTCTCTACTATTTACGAAAAAAAATGGAGAGTAAATTTGAACTAGCCGGACCACCTGCCGGATGTAACCTATCCGGCGTAGGACTTCCTCCTTTATGCCGGGTTGATTGTACCCGGCTACCTGCCCGGCTTGTTCAAAACTCGGAAGGAGATAATTTGACAAAGGAATAAGGGATAAGGGAAGGAAAAATAATAAGACCATGGTGCAATAGGAATATGTACATATGACTCTAATAATCTGAAGAGAAGAAAAAAAAAAGAATGAACACCAAGGTTGAGTATGCCGGATTGTGCGCCGGGTTAATCTTGTCCGGCTTCGGACTTCCTCCAAGATGCCGTACGTGTGCTACCCGGCATAGTGCACGGCATGCTCAACCTAGAGAAACCAATTCAGCAACGAATAAAAGAATTAAAGAATAAAGAACAAAGAATAGGGCGTTTAACCGAATTTAGGACTTGGACTAATTCCAAGTCCCCGGCAACGGCGCCAATTTGCTAACAAAGAAATTTGTTAGGATAAACTATATACATAAAAAGAATAAAATATTAAACTAATCCTACAACTCTACTACGGGTAGCAAAAAAAACCCGGTCGGAGTATAGTGTAAATATATTACGACCGAGAGTATCGTACCCAAGGGACTTATAGAAAATTAGTCTTAATCCGGGCAAAAGCCTATTCTATAATAAAAAGGGGGGAAAAGTAAAGGTTGATTCTAAACTAAGAAAATAGACTAACTTACTAATAATTTGTCCTAGATTCGGGATTAAATCACCAAGTAACAGTATGATCACACAATGAACTTCAAAACTCGAACTTAAACCAAACAACTTGAAAGCGCCGGACATGCTGCCGGACACCAGATGCACGGCAGATTCAAAGACGTTGAATGTGCCGGACACAAGAAACCCGGCAGTGCACCCGGCACGTTCGTGTGTGAAAACCATTCTCTTGCTTCGGGTCTGACAACAAGAAACTCATCCCTATTAACAAATCGAGCATATATCATGCCACCAAATGAACAAGGAAATGGGGGAAGATGGGTTAATTCGAAATCTCTTATGCTAACCCTAAATCATAGATGAAAACATTAAAGACCACTAAGATTAGTCTAACCTATCCTACTCTTGGGCTTTTCTTCCTCAAGTAGGATTTGCACAAAGGGAATGAGGGATCAACTAATTCCCTTGCAATAAGAACCAATATCTTAATGAACGCTTGAAATTATATTGAGATAATCATAGTGTTTACACGAAAGAATTCATCCCTAACCAAGAACTAACAAGGATTTCTACTTCACCATCCACTCAAATAAAGAAGAAATACATAAGGGAGAAGGAGATTGGTTATAGCCTCAACCCTGACAAGATCTTCTCTTCTTCTCGTGGATGGATCCGTAGAAATGCCTTGGACACCAACACTTGGAATGTGGGCGGAAATGGAGTAATGAATGGAGTATAATATGGTGTTGAAGTGTGCCAAATTGTAGCCTTCCTCGGCCTATTTATAGGCATCAAAATGTCTCTTGCCGGGCGTCGTGCCGGATCACCAATAGCCGACACACGTGATAAATGCGCCCAACTGTTAACGGTCAAAACCGTCAATTCCGCGCGAAACAGTGCCTATGCCGGGTAGGAGATACCCGGCATCACACCCGGCACTAGCTAAATCTCCAACGGTCAATAACGGCCATCGTCTGGTCAACCGTGGCGACTCTTCACTTATGCCGGATGGGATCTACCCGGCATCATGTCCGGCAAGGTCTTTTCTATTCTGTACTTATGCCGTGCAGAAACTACCCGGCATGGAGTCCGGCTTCAACTGAACTTTTGCCTAGAAAATCATTCCTTGCACAGAAAACTCATAAAAACATAAGTCTTGTACAAATATTATACTTTAACACATAATAAGCATATATAACATATATTTAACCTTATTTAGATAAATATAATACTAAATCTAGTGCATAAAATATGATAAGTCTGCGGCTTATCAGAAAACAAGTTAAAACACAAAATTTGCTTTAAGGAGTCTTAAAGCACATTTTTGAAAAATTGTTTTGTAAATGAGTTTTGAGTGGCTAAATGTCCATCATTACTCTTAAATAAATATGTGTACTACTTCGTAACACATTTGGAGGTCTAAATCAATGGGAAATCAAAAATTTCACAACTATGTGCCTTGTTTTTGTGAATAGTAACTATTATAAGCTAGTTTGTAACATATGCTATTATAAGTAATTTAATTGGTCAACTAAGACCAAAACACCCGTAAGTAAATGATGGGGGCCGGTTTTATTAAGGTGAGTCACCACCATGTAAAAAAAAACAATTAAGGAAAGGAAGGAAAAGTAAGTAAAAAGAAGAAAGTTACTTTAGTACATAAATATCTTCTAAAAGTAGACTCCAAACTTCATCCTCTCATTTCCTCCACTTCCCACCATCTTCTACCTTCCTTCTTTCTCTCTTTTACGATTTGCTATAGTTCCACACAAGAACTCCATCTTTGAATGCTTGTAACTCCTAGCTCCATGGTCCAAATTCAATTTCAAGACCACCATTCTTCTAGTTGGAGCAAACTCTACACTTCTATCTTTTCAAATCTTCAAAAGCCTCATTTCGGTGCCAAGAAGATTCACCATTGATGGAGCTTGACCTCATCTTTTCACACCTTGTTGTTCTCCTTTGCTTCAAGGTAAGGAAACTCAAAGAAAAACCATGTTTCCTCTCATTTTGGTACATGTCCGAAAATTCACCTCACAATGGTGTCTTTACCTTGCTTGTTTTAGCTTCATTTCAATCTTCCAAGGGCTAGGAGGAGCCCTCTCTTGATACTTATACAAGCTCTCTTCCAATTCCAAGGTAAAACAATTACCTTAATGTGTTAAGACAATATATATAACCTAGGGTTTGTAAATGAGTTTAAGCATGAAGCTTGAATGCTCATTGGTGTTACTTGTATATTGATTAGAACATTGACAAGTAACCAAGTCCTCTTGCCGATTTCCAAACAAGGAAGAACAAGAGTGTTCAAGTAAAAATCTTGAAGAAAAGAGGTAAATGTGCTAACCTAATGTAGTTTAAATGCCTTAAGAAAATGAGCTTGATTTGCTTGATAAAAATACCTAAGGAGCCAATGGTGAATGACCTAGTAAAATGCTCTCAAGGAAACTATTAAAGGGCATATGTGTTGTTGTATGTAATTGTAGGTCAAAGGCATTATTTATGTGGGAAATTCAGTGTTTAAGGTTTATGCAATTTAAGGGCCTAAGAGCCATGTTATTTAAGGGCCTAAGTGCCAAGCAATTTAAGTTTATGCACTATATTGTGATGTAGTGTAGTTTAAGGATTTAGATGTGTGTAAAGGACCTTCTTTGTGAAGATGAGTGTCTTGGGTGGTTAAAGGAGGAAAAACAATATGTTTGTGTGTAAGAAATGTGCATTAAGTGATTAAGTGTTTTTGGTTGTAAAAGGGTGAAAACCTAAGTGTTTGAGTGTGAGAATACTCTTGATGGATTTGGGTGTTCTTGAATGTTTTATGGTGAAAAACAATGTATTTTGGTATGAAATTGTGCTAAGAGAACCTATGGCAAAATTTAGATGATGTGTAAGAAGTTCTAAGTGTTTAAAAAGAGTTTTGGTGAGTTTGGAAGTGTTGAGAATGATTAAATGTTTTACTAGGAAAGAAAGCGTGAATTAAGTTGTTTAGAGTGCTACAAGGATTTAGACATTGTCTTGGAAGTTCTAGAAATCAAATGAGTGTTTTGGGACACGCCAAAGTCATTTCGGAGTTGTTCTAGGACTTAGGCAAACTTTGGAAAACAAGGAGAGGGAATAAACTTGTAAAAGGACTACAAGGATGACATAAGGAATTTAGTTGTAAGAAAAGATGCTTAAGAGTGGATGTTCAAATGGAGAAGAAATATTATGGTATAATGGTTACAATAGGCATGAAACACCACTTAGAAACCTAAGGAGGAAATACTATAAGTGTTAGAGATTTTGGCGGAAATTGGTTAAGTGTTTAAAGGCTTGGAAAATGAGTGTTTTGGCTTGTCCGAACATCCGTCCGGACATGGACGTTCAGACAGGCCCTGTTGCGTAAAAATTCTCAGAGTCTCGAACTGTGTCTGAACTTCGGAAGTCCGGACACAGGTTCGGACAAATGAGATTTTACTTTGAATTTTCCTCGACCCATGTCCGAACTTCCGAAGTCCGGACACATGTTCGGACATGCGTCTGTTTCCAGTTTTAAGTCACGGCTTGCGTCGGAACTTGGGAAGTCTGGACACAAGTTCGGACATGCCACTGTTTTGGCCAAAAATGTTGTTTAAGATTAGGAAAAGTTGTCTAAAAATGGTGATTAGTTAGTAATGATGATATGAGGTTATTTAAGGACATGTTAAGTGAGTTATAATGACAATTTAGTGGGGGAAAAGATGTATTAAAATGTAAAAGTAAAATAAGTTAAAATGTGAAGTTATTTAACTAAGTTAACGGGGACAAGTTATGAGCATTAGACTTTAAACAATCATGCTACCCCGATGTTAATAAAAGTACATGTAATGTTATCAGTTGTTCGAGAATTGCTCGAGGAACATAAGTGGACGTGATAGAGTGGACTCCGGTGACAGGTATGGTTTTCTTGCAACCTGTGTCCTACCGGATTACACCGGCTTGTATGCCAATGTGTTTTTCTGTATGTTTGCCACGTTGTAAGATAAAACATGTAATGAGTTTACAGTAATTCATTTTTGTGGCGTGTTCAACTCCGATACCATTTAACCTCGGAGGTGTTAACCTTAGTTAACTGAGTCTAGGATCACATGAGAGTTCGGTATTCGGAGTAAACGACCCGAACCATGGGACGTTCTAACCACGGCTATGCGTGTGTTAATTGTGTGATATGTGTGTGAATGTAGGGATCTCCTTTGTATGTTTAACCCAGTTGTAATACTGTATGGTGTGTAGATGTGATAGACTCCATAGTGGGGTTCTAACTAATATCTAAAAGTAAGTATGTACTAACAGTGGTGAGGAATCCGGTTAGGCCGGTCGCGCGTTGTTTGGGAGTGGGTATCCTTTTTAGCCTTACCCTTCTCTCTGTTATGGTTGTTTCCCTCACGGGTTATAATCTCCCATTAGCTTACTCCACAGCTTAGCTATTCTGACTTATGATCGGTTTAGGGGGAACATGTGTTTGTGTGGTGTGTTCGGGCCACAAAACCCGAACCATCTTAACTTAAGTTACTCGTCCAACTATTAGGACGGTAATGAGTGTTGTATAACGAGTTTATCATGAGGGTGACATCATTCTCTAGGCTCACCAGTGAATTAACAATGTTTGGGTCGGTTCCTTAGAGAACCGCTCCCGTTATGTTATGTGTTGTTGATGCAATGCAATTTCTATTGCGATGTTAGTATGTGCACGTTGAAACGTGAAAAGTGTTGTTATGTGGTGTACGTCATATGTTGTAAAATGTGGAGTATACAGATCATGGATATGAATCTCAGTTTGTAATAAGAGGCGTTTAAGGATAACCCGATTTATGGGTAAGTGTCATCTATTAAGGAAGTAGCTCCATTAGAGGAGAAACACTCTAGGGGTAATGAATGCCATGAGTGACTTATCAAATAAGGATGTGTTATCTGTTTGTTGAGCCCATTGAGGCGAAATGTTATGTGTTGTGTGTTTACCGTTGCATGCATGATTTAAATATAACCAACCGCATGCTAAGACGACAATTAGTTGTGCGTGGCCCGGTAGCATGCGGGCTGCGGGATTACCATACCAGCAAAGGTGCTGAGCCCCTTGGGGGCCACCCTTTCTCTTCTTTTCCTATTTCAGGTACAAAGAGCTGGAAGCCGTTCGAGAGTAGGACGGGGTAGTCGTTGTACATGGGTAATCATTTAAGTTGTATATATACAGTAGGTGTAGTCAGACCGAAATTGTTATCGGCATCAGTTGTAAATACTCGGTACAGTTGGAAGGTATGTGTATGTTTTGTTGTCAATGGGAAGGGATAATGATGTGTAGTCGCTCAGGAATCTAGTCCATCAGACCGGTACAATGTATATGTAATAGCCTTGTTAGCCACGTGGGTGGTTAACGGCGTGTAACACCAACGAGTTAAGTAATGTGATGAAGTTGTTTTTCCGTTGCAGTTTAATTGTAAGTGTGTTATTGTTGGATCGGGTGTTACAAAAAGTGGTATCAGAGCAAAGTATCGCTCTGATGACTGAATTACCGAGCCTAGGAAGTACCGAGTAAGGATTTTAGTACTTTGGGTTAAGGGTTGAGTGATAGCGTGAGAGATACACTAGTTAAGAGTAACCAGTGTGTACTGGAAACCTACAGTGTCCAACCCGCCCTCCACAATCCCTGTTATATAACTTGGGAAACAACGCCAGAGAGATGGAAGTCCTCTCTTACTCGGGAATACCCGATCTGGCTGTTATTAAACACCTCTAAAGGTACGGTGAACCTGTCATACGGTAGATCCCAAAAACTGGGAATCCCGGAGACGGTTTCCATCTGAACAATGTTAACCGCACGTAATAGCGAAGAATGAAAAATCTTGTGTATAGAAGAATAGAATTTCCGGCAACCTGGGTCGACATGCTGAGCAGTCGAGAATAACCACCTTGCAACGCACCGACCGTGCAACAGACAAGAAGTGCAGTAATGAAACCCGAGACGAGTGTCTATGGGACTACAGTTGTTAAATGATACACCAACGGTATACCAACCGACAAAGGAACTACAATGTGGTGCCCAACCTGAGACAAGTCTCAGTAACCACGACAATGCGTGGAACGGGCTACGAAGAGGAAACAATACTAAGTAAAAAGTGGTCTCCAAGAATGGGAGACACCCCAGTTAATAATTATCATGTGAATACGGTGAGAAGTCGCCCAGAGGGTTAATTGTCAAGAATGTAGGATTAAGTGAGGGCCAACCAGGTCACTGATGACAGTGCGGGTAAAAACAATACCACAACCGGAATGTGTTTAACCGATAGCCAGTTAGCATGGCGCACTTGCTATAGCAAGTGCTGCTATAACAGGGTTGTTCGGGAAATTTATAACCACTACAAAGTGCTTGGTAAAGTACCATGAAGTTAACTGTGATCATCATAACTGTGGAAAGGCTTAACAGCCTAACCTTTGTAATTGGAAGTACACCAGTCAGCAAGAAGTTAGACTCAATTAAGACAAGAAGGCATTGTGATACCATGAAAATTTTTCTTTCAACTTAGATTTATTCAAACTCTTTTCTTTCAAAACCAAATTTTCTCTCAAGCCTATACTCATTTTCTACCTTCTTTTAAAAAAACCAAACCAGAGGACCTACACCGGCCTCAGTGCCACACAGTAGGTAAGTTATACCAAGTTTACTTTTGAATAACCGGAAAGGAAACCGGTAAACCCAAGGGTAACAACCCGAGGAAGTGGATTGAGTTCATGATAATACAACAGTGGAGAGACCTTCCCTTGATTAAGTTCAGGAAGCACGGAATGAATATTGTCACAGGACAATATAAGGGAGTTGACAACAGAATACTTCACCTAGGCGTGTGACGGACACTACGAGTGTACCAACTGAAATGTGGGACGACCGCACTCCAATAGGAGCTTGTGGGCCTGACAGACCTACTTATGGGTTAGTTGGGTAA
Organism: Limonium bicolor; assembly: GCA_023374045.1. Taxonomy (NCBI): domain Eukaryota; kingdom Viridiplantae; phylum Streptophyta; class Magnoliopsida; order Caryophyllales; family Plumbaginaceae; genus Limonium; species Limonium bicolor. The sequence continues at coordinate 345,043,718 of CM041778.1, forward strand.
GTAGTAATGTATCAGTAGGGTACCCCACTTATGTATGCGAGTGGAGTCCGAAACACGGGAAGTAGTCGACTCCGTACTACGGTCAGTAGTATAAGTCAAACAAGAGCTAAGGATTACAAGGAATGGTTGAAGTTAAGGAACTCAGTTAAGTTAACGAGTGTACCAACTGTAATGTAAAGACATCGTATATGTCTTAAGGATCCTCAGGGATAAACATAATATCTGGAACGGTGACCCAGCCTATACATGGCAAGGCAGATGCCTAATATGGACAAGTTAATGTGTAACAAACGGGATGAAACTCCCAGATTGAGTACCTACACTACCAGGAAATGTTGATCTTCACAGGAGAAGATAATAAGCTAGTTAAGAACGCAAACGGCGTGGCTAACTGAGTATACCAATAGGTGCGAACCTGAGGTAATGGCATAACTTAGCAACACCCAGGAGCCATCCTTGAAGGGTGTTCGCATCAACAAGTGTTGCACGAAATCACATGATAGAAGCACAAGGGTTGAAACTAACACCTAGTTTAGACATAAGTTGTCAGGAGACGGATTGACAATCCTAAGGGGCATCCCATGAAAGGAAACGTGATGCAACGACCCTGTCATGGAGCCCAATGCAACCTCTAACCATGTAATGTTGTACGGACAAATAAATGTGTGTGAACCGTCCACAATGGACAGAGCTCGAAGCAGTAAGGCTCATAAGCCACAAATAAAATGTGTTACGTAAATTAGATTGATTATAGAAGTTTATGTTGTATAAGTGAATAGAGTGGTAAACGAACCACTGCATTAAGAGTGGGGATACCTCTCGATATTGTGAGAGCGCAACAGCGGTAGTTATGTGAATCAAGTTCAAGAAATATGTTAAGGATGGACGATATTGTTATTGAAAGAGAGCAGTTAGTTTAGTAGTATGTGTGTATAAAGTGAAACACCGAGCTGAATAATGCCGGCTTGTGACTTGAATGATCAATGCTCAAGGAGCATTCGGTAGTCATCCAAATGAATGACGAACCATAGTGTGAATAATGTAAGTATATGTGTGGAAGTTAATGTGACAGTAAATACCATGTAAGTTAGTATTATACAAGAAGTAAGAGCACGGTACGCGGCAAGCGACCGTTGTAAAAGTGTTGTTAAATAATGATATGGCGGATAAGAGCAGTTATGAGTTAAACTCAGTGGAGATGCACAGTAAGTGATACCAAACAAACTAGGCAGTAAGCTAGTAGCCAGTATTACGAGATCAGAATCTCGATGAAACACAGTGTGAATTCTGTTGCGAATCGTATAAGAGATTTACTGTCAAGAGTTTACGCCTCTGCACTCTGTATGACTGAGTGTTTTGGTATTGCATTTGCGCAGTAATGATTGAGTGCGATAGCTAGGATTCGGGAAATGTTAATGGTGGTGGAATTAGAAAGCGACTTATAACGACATAGTGACCGATGCATAGGAAATGCAAGGTCGTACCAGTGAAAGAACACTTGTACAAGACCAAATGTGGAGGCATGATTAGCAACAAGTGACTGCAGTAACACGAAATACTAGATATCGGTATAGAATATACCTCAAGTGCGGGAAATAGCTGAGGGAGCACTACACACTAGGTAGTAGCTCAACCTCAACTGACAGTAAGTCGGAAGGAAACGAGTCAATCATTGTGAAATACATAGCTGTATACACAGTAAATTATAATGGAAGTGGATAGAAAGTTTATAACTTACCAAATTCGCTCACGGTAAGAGATACCACGCGTCGGTTGAGAAACCATTATTACCAAGATAAAAGTGATATATGGGAGGTGTACAATACAGTGAGAATAATGAATGGGGCAAACTAAGCCCTACAGTTGTCAGAGTTGCGCAGCAGACGCTAGTGAACCAGTGAGTCAAGTGTACAATGGGCATAGTGAATATGAGTAAATGGCTTGTTATTTAAGCCTAGAAGCCTCACAGGCCAGAACCAAAACCAGTTAAGAGTTAAAGCAAACTCCAATGAGAATTCTTGGTTTAGGAACTAAACCGCTAATATGGTTAGGATCCTCTAATTAGATGCATTGTATAACAAACCGTGTAGAAGTTAAAACACTTCACGACGGTAGAACATTTTAAACCAATGTTCAGTGATTGATTACGTGGGCGTAATCCCTTTTAAGGGGGGTAGAGCGCAAAACCACTTAGTGTGTATTACCGTACAAGTGTACGTGACCTATGTTGTGCATAGCACAAAATAATTTGTTTTGATGATTGGTGTGTGTGTTACGTAAACATACGCATTCATTCATGGTTTAATTGTGGTAATTGCGCACAGAAGATGCGAATACCATTGTGATAAGTGTGTTGATTTGTTAACAGTTGTGTGTGATAGTACAAGTGTGGGGAGTAGATAAACTCCCGGGGAACTAAAACCCCGACATTATATGTTCATATGACACTAAATGTGAAACTGTGTGTTATATTTTGATAAAATATATGTGTGTATATATATATACTATGTAGTGATTCTTGAAAGGGTATGAAACCGACATAGAACCTAGTGAGAATATGATTCCCTAGGTAACAACATTAAAGTAAATGGAAATAACTGATAGACGAAGTTCTATCCCTTGGAGATGTTATGATCATGACTAGAATGATTTAATAGATAGAAAATTGGAAATGAGTGATTCATTTGATGCATGAAAATGAAGTGGGAGGTGGAACTTGATTTGCATGCGATCAAGGGAAGCCGAACACAAATTGGGGTGGAAGGATAGTTCGACACTGATGCTGATCACATTAGGGTTGAATGATTCTTGAAGCTCCCCTTAAGTGGTCACAAATAACCACACTAAGAAAAGAAGCAAATAGCATAAGTTGGACTTGGAGTTGTGTGTGTTTTCAAAAGGATTTTCAATTGGTGTTTTCAAAACAGTCGGTTAACATTAGGAATAAAGGATTCTTTTATACTCAACCTAGTAAAGAATATTTTTGTAGTACTTGCTCATGAGCTGAGGACGTATGAGCCTTTGTCTTCGGACCGGCGACATGAGAAGTACATATGTTAAAAATTAAGTGAATGCTTTGATCTCCCAAAGGAACGGGGACCAGAAGGTGTCCATCGCGACCGGGTTCTGCGGGATCACAGTGTATATAAAAGATATTTTTGATTGTTATACATGCTATGACATGTTGTGTGGTATGTGTAATAAATATTATCTTGACCTTGAGTACCAAAAGTGTATGTTATCGAGACCTATGAGTCTAAATGTTGTTGTGTTACATAGACCTATGTGTCTAAAGGCTGTTATGTTATCAAGACCTATGTGTCTAAATGTTGTTATGTTACCCAAGACCAGAGAGTCTAAGGGTTGTTATGTATGTGTAAATGTTGTTAAGATACCCGGACCATTGAGTCCGAGGTTATCGTGTGAATATGTTATGTTATGTATAGATGTGAATATGTTACCCGGACCATTAAGTCCGAGGGTGCGATGTAGAGTATGTTTGGTTATGGAAGTTTATTTCCAAGTGATTCATGCGTTCTAATCTAATGATGTGTGGGAAGTGTGAACTTCGAGGACGAAGTTCTTTTAAGGGGGGTAGATTGAAATACCCCAAACCTTGATATGTTGTTAAACATTTAAACTATGGTATGTAAAGGCTAAAAAGTGCCTTAGAAACATCGGTGAACAATTTAAACCATAGTAAAATGCAATAAAGCACTAAGACACAGCTTGAGCAAAAACATGCTCTAAGCTTGGAGTGAACTTGGTTGGGACCCAAAGAACCTACCAAGACTTAATAACATTAAATTATGATTTAATAAGGCAAATTAAGTCCTTAGGAAACCTTGGTAGACAATTAAACCAAACAAAACACAAATAAATGCCTTAAAGTCAATATGAGCAAAAATGTGCTCTAAGCATGGGATAAATTTGTACAAGACCTAAAGGTCATATCTATACCTTATAAATATGTTAATGAACATATTAAATCAATTACTAAAGAAAACAAAGCTTGAAAACAAGTTAAAACATAAAATGTGCTTTAAGGAGTCTTAAAGCACATTTTTGAAAAATTGTCTTGTAAATGAGTTTTGAGTGGCTAAATGTCCATCATTACTCTTAAATAAATATGTGTACTACTTTTTAACACATTTGGATGTCTAAATCAATGGGAAATCAAAAATTTCACAACTATGTGCCTTGTTTTTGTGAATAGTAACTATTATAAGCTAGTTTGTAACATATGTTATTATAAGTAATTTAATTGGTCAACTAAGACCAAAACACCCCCAAGTAAATGATGGGGGCCGGTTTTATTAAGGTGAGTCACCACCATGTAAAAAAAAACAATTAAAGAAAGGAAGGAAAAGTAAGTAAAAAGAAGAAAGTTACTTTAGTACATAAATATCTTCTAAAAGTAGACTCCAAAATTCGTCCTCTCATTTCCTCCACTTCCCACCGTCTTCTACCTTCCTTCTTTCTCTCTTTTACGATTTGCTATAGTTCTACACAAGAACTCCATCTTTGAATGCTTGTAACTCCTAGCTCCATGGTCCAAATTCAATTTCAAGACCACCATTCTTCTAGTTGGAGCAAACTCTACACTTCTATCTTTTCAAATCTTCAAAAGCCTCATTTCGGTGCCAAGGAGATTCACCATTGATGGAGCATGACCTCATCTTTTCACACCTTGTTGTTCTCCTTTGCTTCAAGGTAAGGAAACTCAAAGAAAAACCATGTTTCCTTTCATTTTGGTACATGTCCGAAAATTCACCTCACAATGGTGTCTTTACCTTGGTTGTTTTAGCTTCATTTGAATCTTCCAAGGGCTAGGAGGAGCCCTCTCTTGATACTTATACAAGCTCTCTTCCAATTCCAAGGTAAAACAATTACCTTAATGTGTTAAGACAATATATATAACCTAGGGTTTGTAAATGAGTTTAAGCATGAAGCTTGAATGCTCATTGGTGTTACTTGTATATTGATTAGAACATTGACAAGTAACCAAGTCCTCTTGCCGATTTCCAAACAAGGAAGAACAAGAGTGTTCAAGTAAAAATCTTGAAGAAAAGAGGTAAATGTGCTAACCTAATGTAGTTTAAATACCTTAAGAAAATGAGCTTGATTTGCTTGATAAAAATACCTAAGGAGCCAATGGTGAATGACCTAGTAAAATGCTCTCAAGGAAACTATTAAAGGGCATATGTGTTGTTGTATGTAATTGCAGGTCAAAGGCATTATTTATGTGGGAAATTCAGTGTTTAAGGTTTATGCAATTTAAGGGCCTAAGAGCCATGTTATTTAAGGGCCTAAGTGCCAAGGAATTTAAGTTTATGCACTATATTGTGATGTAGTGTAGTTTAAGGATTTAGATGTGTGTAAAGGACATTCTTTGTGAAGATGAGTGTCTTGGGTGGTTAAAGGAGGAAAAACAATATGTTTGTGTGTAAGAAATGTGCATTAAGTGATTAAGTGTTTTTGGTTGTAAAAGGGTGAAAACCTAAGTGTTTGAGTGTGAGAATACTCTTGATGGATTTAGGTGTTCTTGAATGTTTTATGGTGAAAAACAATGTATTTTGGTATGACATTGTGCTAAGAGAACCTATGGCAAAATTTAGATGATGTGTAAGAAGTTCTAAGTGTTTAAAAAGAGTTTTGGTGAGTTTGGAAGTGTTGAGAATGATTAAATGTTTTACTAGGGAAGAAAGCATGAATTAAGGTGTTTAGAGTGCTACAAGGATTTAGACATTGTCTTGGAAGTTCTAGAAATCAAATGAGTGTTTTGGGACACACCAAAGTCATTTCGGAGTTGTTCTAGGACTTAGGAAAACTTTGGAAAACAAGGAGAGGGAATAAACTTGTAAAAGGACTACAAGGATGACATAAGGAATTTAGTTGTAAGAAAAGATGCTTAAGAGTGGATGTTCAAATGGAGAAGAAATATTATGGTATAATGGTTACAATAGGCATGAAACACCACTTATAACCCTAAGGAGGAAATACTATAAGTGTTAGAGATTTTGGCGGAAATTGGTTAAGTGTTTAAAGGCTTTGAAAATGAGTGTTTTGGCTTGTCCGAACATCCGTCCAGACATGGACGTTCGGACAGGCCCTGTTGCGTAAAAATTCTCAGAGTCTCGAACTGTGTCCGAACTTCGGAAGTCCTGACACAGGTTTGGACAAATGAGATTTTACTTTGAATTTTCCTCGACCCATGTCCAAACTTCTGAAGTCCGGACACATGTTCGGACATGCGTCTGTTTCCAGTTTTAAGTCACGGCTTGCGTCCGAACTTGGGAAGTCCGGACACAAGTTCGGACATGCCACTGTTTTGGCCAAAAATGTTGTTTAAGATTAGGAAAAGTTGTCTAAAAATGGTGATTAGTTAGTAATGATGATATGTGGTTATTTAAGGACATGTTAAGTGAGTTATAATGACAATTTAGTGGGGGAAAAGATGTATTAAAATGTAAAAGTAAAATAAGTTAAAATGTGAAGTTATTTAACTAAGTTAACGGGGATAAGTTATGAGCATTAGACTTTAAACAATCATGCTACCCCGATGTTAATAAAAGTACATGTAATGTTATCAGTTGTTCAAGAATTGCTCGAGGAACATAAGTGGACGTGATAGAGTGGACTCCGGTGACAGGTATGGTTTTCTTGCAACCTGTGTCCTACCGGATTACACCGGCTTGTATGCCAATGTGCTTTTCTGTATGTTTGCCACGTTGTAAGATAAAACATGTAATGAGTTTACAGTAATTCATTTATGTGGCGTGTTCAACTCCGATACCATTTAACCTCGGAGGTGTTAACCTTAGTTAACTGAGTCTAGGATCACATGAGAGTTCGGTATTCGGAGTAAACGACCCGAACCATGGGACGTTCTAACCACGGCTATGCGTGTGTTAATTGTGTGATATGTGTGTGTGAATGTAGGGATCTCCCTTGTATGTTTAACCCAGTTGTAATACTGTATGGTGTGTTGATGTGATAGACTCCATAGTGGGGTTCTAACTAATATCTAAAAGTAAGTATGTACTAACAGTGGTGAGGAATCCGGTTAGGACGGTCGCGCGTTGTTTGGGAGTGGGTATCCTTTTTAGCCTTACCCTTCTCTCTGTTATGGTTGTTTCCCTCACGGGTTATGATCTCCCATTAGCTTACTCCAAAGCTTAGCTATTCTGACTTATGATCGGTTTAGGGGGAACATGTGTTTGTGTGGTGTGTTCGGGCCACAAAACCCGAACCATCTTAACTAAAGACACTTGTCCGACTATTAGGACGGTAATGAGTGTTGTATAACGAGTTTATCAGGAGGGTGACATCATTCTCTAGGCTCACCAGTGAATTAACAATGTTTGGGTCGGTTCCTAAGAGAACCGCTCCCGTTATGTTATGTGTTGTTGATGTAATGCAATTTCTATTGCGATGTTAGTATGTGCACGTTGAAACGTGAAAAGTGTTGTTATGTGTTGTTATGGTAATGTGATGAAGTTTTTTTCCGCTGCAGTTTAATTGTAAGTGTGTTATTGTTGGATGGGGTGTTACAACAAGTTGCATAGCTTGAAATATTTCCAATATGTTAGTAATCAAAAGATTTCAATATGAAGTCGAATTAATGATGAAACTTAATGCACAAGTTATTGGACAAAAGTGAAGAAAAACACTAACTTGAGAGCCGAAAAAGTTTGATTTTATTCCAAATTTTACAGAGAGTTAATGAAGTCAAGTAGAGTTAGAAAACATGAATTTTAACCTGTTTTATTATTAAAATTGAGATTATTCTTCATGTCGGGATTCTTTGGTGGCCTCGTTTGTGCCGGTTCCAGATTGTGTATGACCTAAGCTTCTGACCACTTGCTGTTTTTGACGTTCTTCACGTTTTGGTTGTGTTTTAATGAAGGTTTGATGATGGTTGATGTTGTGGAAGTTGGAAAAGGTGTTTTCATGTTGATTTCGGAAGGTTTTCGGTGTGATTTCGGTGCTCGGGTGTGTAAAAATGTGAGAGAGTTATGACGGCTGTGAGTTCTGATTGCCTAGGGTTCTTGGAGCTGTGCTTTGATCAAGGGTTAAGGTCCCTTATATAGGAATCACTAAAGATAGAGTAAACTCGGTAAAAACCGAACTTTACCGAGATTTGGACAAGTGACTTCTGGAATGAGTTTGGCTATGAAATTTTAACTGTGTGTAGAGGAAGATATTATTTTTCTAAGAAGAAATTATATTTTTCGGATAATAGAATATTTTTAAATTCAATTTCTCGTCAGATTCAACCAAAATTACTAGAAAACTATTGGAAGTTCAAAATATCAAAATTCCAATGACATTATGCTCTAAATGTCTTCCTCTACCATGTGTTCAAGTTTCAAAGCATTCCGAGTTGAATTGAGTCATTTTCATAGGAGAGAGAAATCTTATAGGGTGGCTTAGAAGCCCTAAAAATGATAAAAACACCCGTCGGGATGACTAAGCTGTCACTAACACTCCGAAACGCGCCGTTTGAACCAGGATTCCTCAGCATTTGACCAGAGTACCCTTTACAACGCACATGCCTTAGAGACTCTCTTTTGGGGGCAAAATTTTGGGTATAGCAGGTTACCCACTATCAACTAGGCTTTGTAATGAGAATGAAAACACCAGTTGATGCTTGAGTGATACCCCAAAATTTTGTCTAGTCTTGAGGAATCAACCGAAAGTCTACTGGTTATGTGAGCTATTATGAGGCGCTAGCTACCTAAAAGAGAAGTCTAGATGTGTCGGGCTATTGTGAGGCGCCAACTTCCTGAAAAAGAAGTCGAGATGTGTTGGGCTATTATGAGGTGCCAACTTCCTAAAAGAGATGTCTAGATGTGTTGGGATATTATGAGGTACTAACTACCTAAAAAAGAAGTCTAGATGAGTTGGGCTATTATAAGGCGCCGACACCTAAAAGAGATGTCTAGATGTGTTAGCGTATTATGAGGTGCCAACTACCTAAAAGAGAAGTCTAGATGTGCTGGGATATTATGAGGTGCCAACTACCTAAAATGTGAAAGATGGACTAAACTACGAATGAATAAAATAGACCGAGCATTTAAGGTGTCAGGAACCTGAAAGTGAATAAACCAGACCAAGCATCTAAGGTGCCGAGAACCTAAAAGTGAATAAACTAGACCAAGCATCTAAGGTGTCGGGAACCTAAAAGCGAATAAAGTACACTGAGCATGGAGGTGTCGGGAACCTAAAGTGTATAAACAACGTTGAGCATGGAGGTGTCAGGAACCTAAAGTGGATAAACTACACCAAGCATGGAGGTGTTGGGAACCTAAAGTAGATGAACTATGACAAGCATGGAGGCGTCGGGAACCTAAAGTAGATGAACTATGACAAGCATGGAGGTGTCGGGAACCTAAAGTAGATAAACTATGCCGAGCATAGGTTTCGGGAACCTAAAGTAGATGTACTATGCCGAGCATGGAGGTATCGGGAACCTAAAGTGGATAAACTACGCCGAGCATGGAGGTGTCGGAAACCTAAAGTAGATGAACTACGCCGAGCATGGAGGTGTCAGGAACCTAAAGTACATGAACTACACCGAGCATGGAGGAGTCGGGAACCTATCGCTCCTGGATAGTATACTATGGGGACTTATTGCCACTGCTCACCAACTAGGGTGCAGGGATAGCTTATAGACTACCAAGGGGACTTATTGCCGCTGCCCTCTAGTTTTTATTTCCTAATGAGTTGACACAAAGATAGGGGACTTATTGCCACTACCCCGCCAACTCCTCCGAGCATCTAAGGTGTCAAGAACCTAAAGGAAATACACCGAGCATCTATGGTGTCGGGAACCTAGGAGTGAATGAAAGAAGGTGTGATATGTAATGAGATTGATGCGTTGTATTTGATGATACCAACGTGAGTGGTAGGGCTTATGTTCTCCAAAGGTGAGTGAATGTAAGGTAAAATGAATATAGTGTATGATAGGTACAGGGTAGGGCTTATGCGTGCCTGGGATGTTTTTGTGGTGGAAGGGCTTATGTGTGCCTAAGGTGAGTGAATTTAAGGTAGGACTTATGGGTGCCTAATGTGAATGAATGCAAGGTAGTACTTATGGGTGCCTAAGGTTTGGGAGTGAGATCCATTCTAAATTGGATTATGCAATGATAATGGTTCGATGCAAATGATTGCGAACGAAAACTGATTGTTAAAATGCCAAACATGACTATGATGACGTGCATGTAAAAAGTGTAAAATGAAATCAAAGTGCTAGTAAGGATCGAAAATTGTCCAAAGCAAGAAATTTGTTGAAGAATGTGCCAAACATGTCAACATTTGAGAAAAACTTTATCTTTTCAAAAGGAAACTGAAATTATCATTTCTTGACTAAAGATTTCATATTTATGATTTTGTTTTTAAAAGATGAACATGCCACTGGTGGGAGTATGTGGTGTTTATTGTGGGGGTTTAAGGCTTTTGAGTGGTAGTTAGGAATTATGACTAGCTTGTGGTGTATGATGTGGAAGTAAGGGCTTATGTGTGTCTGTGTGGTGGTAGAGTTGGTGGTGCTTAAGTTTTGGGTTTCAATTGATGTTGCCATAGCAATTGTGGGAATCAACAATTGCCCCTAGTATTTTTCCTCGAGGCAATCTAAGCTAGAGTTCATGGCAATCGATCGAAATGATCAATTGCCCCCAGTATTTTCTTTGATTAAACGTGGAAACGAGTCTCGTCCTCACAGGGTAGAGGCTTATGTTTTGATGTGGTTCTTCCTAACCTACACTCGACGTGTTTGGTATTGGCACTCGTTTCTTGCTTACAGTCACAACTTCTAGACCATTAAATTTGATATTTGATGGATTTATGCATTCGACCTCACATGATTAGATGCACAACTACTAGGTCAGAAGTCTTTAAAGCTTATAGCGTGGCCATAGGGTATGATGAAAGACAACGGGACCATGGAGGGATATTTGAGGTATGTGGAGCTTAAAGGGGTAACCAAAGCTGCAACTTGCGTCTTCCCTCGGATTTGCCTTCCTTGTCTTGAAGTCATCTGGCTACTTTGCGTTGATGCTGTTTTTTTAGCTATGGACCTGGAACTTTTCAAGTTGTCCTTTACATCTTTTCTCTTCTTTTTTTCATTCAGATTTCTTTGAGGCATTTAGGGTTTGCCCTTTTTATCCTTTCCTGTCTTCACCCTCGGGTTTCTTGTATCTCCCAGTTTTGAGCTTTGAGAGTTGTTTTGATGTGAGCTCTTTGGATTCTGTGTCACTCTAGGACCATTTATGGATCACTTCGTCATGCTGGTAGTGGCATTGCTTCTTTTAGACAAATGGAAACATTTATCCAAGAGTCGGGATCTTCGCTTCCTTTGGTGATCGGGTAGGATATTCATCACAGGCTGGCTTGTTTTGTAGAGCTTATAATATCTATTGGAGCATGAAGATGTCGTTGAGATAGTCAATCGTTTTGATGGAGTCACTCGTCCTCGACAAAACACAAAGAAGGCATCCGCTGCACAAAGCACAACCGAGTCTACACAAAACTAAGAAGCATGACTGACTCTGTCACACCGTTGTGACATTTAAGGAATGAACGCTTTAATGTGCAAATAATCTAAAGGTTATGAGGCTGCTCCAGTCGACTCTGAATTTTGTGCCTGAAGACTGACGCGATAACTCTCAGCACGCGCCCACTAAGTTAGTTCCGACAATTTAGGAACTAACTCTCTTAGCCGTTTAACTTGTAGACATTATAAATAGAGATGCATCTGTTAGTTCCTTTTTGCGCTTTCTGATTGAGAAATTGTAAGAGATTGGAGAGAGAGCTGCTTTCCGATTTAGAGAGAGAATTCATACCAAATTCAGTTAGAGCTACTAGATAGACTCGTTTTAGGTACGACCTAGTTTCACTATGCTTATCATCATGCTGATCAGAAATTGTATTGGGTGAGTGAGTGAAAACCACGTAGTAGATTTTGTCTACGGAGTGGGCATTGTAAGTTGTTTTGTTTTTGACCAGGAAATAAAATAGCTTATTTTGTGTATCTTGCTGAGTTCCACTGAGTTCCTTAATCTTTCAAGTGTTTTTCCAAATTACTTCTTCTAAGTCCGTTCTAAATCACAAGTTCGAGTAACTGCTTCCGCGCACTTAGTTCGACTATGTGTTTCTACATCATCAACGTTTCAGCATACTTAGCACGATTGAGTCAAACCATCTCACATACTAACAACTTGAGTTGGTTTGAGTCAGTCGTCAGATCCTAAACGTGGTATCAGAGCCTCGTCTAGCTGACAGTAAATCAAATGGAAATGGCAAACCTCTTCGTTAATCAAAACAACAAGATGCACTTCGAGCTTTCCAGGCTCACATCTACGAACTACGATCATTAGAGAAATGAGATCGAGCAACACATCGAGTCGGTCAACTCTGAATTATGAGAGATAGTCATTGGAGGAGATCTCGTAATCAATCCAAATTGATCTACATGGACTGCGGTAGATCGAAAAAGGGATGAGCTAAACCGTCAAGCATCTCGAGCCATCTACACATGTCTGTCCATTCCACAACAAAGAAGAGTCAATCATTGCAAATCCGCAAATGAAATCCAGACTCTCCTCCAAGCCACTCACGAAGGAGTCATCGAACTCAAGAAATGCAAGGCTCAAGAGCTGCGAATGGATTATGAGAACTTTTTGCAAAAACCTGGTGAGTCTTTGGAAGATGTACTTGATCGCTTTTATTTACTAACAGCTATTATACAGGAAGTCAATATTCTACCGGATAGAGAGAGTGTCTTGCACAAGCTGCTCGACAGCCTCAGAGAAGAATGGGCTGAAACCGTAATCTCCACCAAAGCTTACAAAGAGCTTTTGTAATGAAGCTGTCAAGACTTGGGATCTTATCTACAGTTTGTAGATAAGTACAAGAAAAATGTTAGAAAGAAATATGGTAACACATCATCTTCCTCTTCTGGTCAAACTACTACTATAAATGACCAAGCCTTGCAGGTTAATACAACTCAAAACAGTCAAGACGGTGCCTACATTACTGATAACCAAGTTAGACAAGCAAAGACCGAGTTAGTAGATATCATAGTTGAAGGAAGTGAGGCTAAGACTATGGAAGACTTCGACTTCATAGTAAAGAATTTTCAAAAATTCATGCGGAGTCAGCCAAACCGACAAAGCCGATCGTTCTTAAACCCGTCCAAACAAATCTTCAACTCTGTCACTTGCTTCAACTGCAACAAGCCTGGCCACTTTAAGAAGGACTGTCGCTCATTAAAAATCTATACCGGAAACCTCAAGGGAGATCATTGATGGCGTCCGTTGGTTGGGGAGACTCAGACTCTGACGATCAAGATGCGGAATCAAGCGGTCTAGTTTGTCTCATGGCGCATGATACAACTGAGTTTATTATCCCTGACAATGAGGTAACACACTCTCATCTTGAGACAAATCTTTATTGTATATCTCTTAAAGGTTTCTTAACGCTGATTGCTAAAATGGTTTCCGAGACTCTCTCTTAAAGCTGATCTCAACAGAAAAATTACTGAGTTAACTGAGGAACTCGAGATTTAAAAAGGCCTTATGTATACTTTGAGAGATGAAGCTAAGGAACACTAGACTATCTCCTGTTCACTTAGGCTGGATCTGCAAGACTCGAGGCGTAAAGTTGACTCCCTTAAAAAGGAGCTCGACAAAACCAAGAGTCTAACTGAATCTAACCAACAGAAACAGGAAGAGTCGCACACTCAGATTGACTCTCTCCAGCAAAATCTCACTGTTTTCACCGATAAATGTTGTGCCCTTCAAAATGAGTTAAACAGTACTGAATCTAGGGTCATCTCCTTAAATTCCACTATCATTCAACTCACTCAAAAGCTGAAAGAAAAATAGTATGCCATCTCTCTCAAACCAGTAAATTTCATCAAATAGGTTACCCCTTCTGAATTGCCTGAGTGGGCCAACTCTAAGATCAAAGAAGTCAGTCAAGATTGTGACGATCTCTGACAGAAAGTAGAATAACATTCCGAAGAGATTGTCAATTTAAGATCTGGAGTTCGAACCATTTAATCCAAGCCGAAGTGGCACAAAGGCAAATTTGAAATTCCCAAAAATATGTCCAAATCCAACAACAAACCTAAGCGCCAACAGCAAAAAGAAAATTTTGATTCTTGGTGGAAAGGACAACAAAAATACATCAATCTTCCTCCTACCAAGATTTGCAGTTATTGTGGAAACCTAGGACATCGGGACAGTGCCTGTGACAAATTAAATAGAGATTTTTCGTTCAACCTTAAAGGCATCAAATTGATTCTCGAAGCTCGAGACAAATTGAAACAATCTGGTTCGAAAAGGGAACCCAAGTACATCTGGGTTCCCAAAACTAACAAATGATCTCCTGTTTTGTAGGTGAAGGCGAATGAAGACTGCTGGTACTTAGATAGTGGATGCTCTCATCACATGACAGGAGATCCAAATCAATTTAATTCGCTTTCATCCTACAAAGGAGGTAAGGTTACTTTTGGAAACAACAACCAAGGTGAAATCGTGGGAGTTAGATCTGTAGGTAACCCCTCCAAGTTTAAAGTTGATGCATCTGGTCACTGGACTTCAACATAGTCTGTTAAACATTTCTCAAATTTGTGATATATTCAATTTAGTACTCTTCTCATCTTCTGATTGTAAAGTTTTCGATGAGCGTATAGGGTCCCTAAAAGCCATTGGACGCAGAGAAGGAAATCTTTACAAAATGTGGTTGAATTCAATAAACCCGGATGACCAAGTGTATCTTAATGTTCATTCCAAGAATCAACTACTGTGGCACACCAGACTCGGTCATGCAAATCACCGGTTGTTGAATAAACTCAAAAGTAAGGACCTAGTGGTTGGTTTACCCGATACAAACTTCAACACAGACCCCGTCTGTGACGCATGTATAAAAGGTAAACACACTCGGTCATCCTTGAAAAGAAAGTCAACTCTCTCTACTAGCTCTCCATTTGAACGGCTTCACATGGATCTTGTCGGTCCCATGTGTACTCAAAGTCGAAGTGGTAAGAGGTATATTTTGGTCATAGGTGACGATTATTCTAGATGGACCTGGTCATTTTTCTATCTGCTAAGGATGTAACCATCACTGAGTTTGCCAAACTTCATAAAATTCTGATCAACAAATTCCCATTTACATTGAAAACCCTGAGAACTGACGAGGGAACTGAATTTTGTAACAAGTCTTTTGATGAGTTTTGTAGCGATAAAGGAGTCAACCATCAAGTCTCATCCGCAAGAACTCTAGAGCAGAACGGAGTTGTTGAACGCATGAAATACCCCAAATCTAATTAATATTATTAAACCATTATTTAATGGAAATTAATTCAAAAATAAATCATTTCACATACGCATGCAAACCCATGCATGTGAACGTTACGTAAAAATAGTCGTTTCTCCATAAACGCTAAAACGCCTTAGAAACATGTGATCAAGCATGACCTTGTATAACCTTCTAAAACTTAAACCAAATGGTCATAAACTCATTATATGAATATATAAACATATTCCCTAGGCTATATTCAGTCAAATACGCAAAATGCTCGGGAGTGCTCACGCCCGCTCCTTAAAGCACGAAAAGTCCGGAGGAGTGCCGGGGTGGCACGAACTCCTATAAAATTAATTCTTAGAGTTCCTAACATCATTATTAATCATTTTAAAGAGAACCCACGAAGTGGTTTCTCAAAATTCAACAAAAACCTCAGGAGTATTTCTTAGCGCTCCTTTTTGCCCGGGTGTGTCCCGATGGCCCGTAAATTATGTCACGGGTTGATATAACCCAATATAACCCAATGTAACATCTTAATATATGTTTATTTACTATAATAAGTGTTTACAAACACTTGGAACTCATAAAAACAATTTGGTTCCCAAAGATTTCCTTAGAGCACAAAAACACACCTTCGGGTGTCACGAAAACGCGTTTTACGCAATTGCCTTGTAGTTTTTGACATGCCACGAATTGGTAATCTTAAATAGGGTTAAAATGACCTTCTAAATCAGTTGGAGAGACTAGTCAACAAGGCTCTCTATAGGGGCCGAAGTTATGCCCAAAAACTAGTATAAAATTTGCATTTAAAGTTTAAAAAAGGCATAGAACATGGTGACTCACCTTCCCATGTGTTATATTACTTAATGTCAAAGTATGTAGGTCTCATTTGACCACCAAGCTGTCGAAATTATGCATTGGAATAAGGCCATGTGAGCTAGGAAGAAAACAAAATGCAAAAAGGTAAAAAGTAGATCTAGATTCCACCTTTTGATTTCTTTTCTCCATGTGACCTTCCTTTGCTCTTCCTTGTCTCTTCAATGTCGATTGAGACACCTCATTTGACCCCTTGAATTCGTTCATCTACAAGAGGAGAAGAAGACAAGCACAAAACATAGAAAAATCAAAAGAATATACCTTACCTAACTTACCTTGTCTTCTAGCTCACATTATTTTCTCCATCTTGCCTTGTCACCCCACATGTCCGAAATTATGCAGATAACATGGGCATTTATTGAGCCAATAACCCATGGAATAAACTAAAGAAAAGAATAGTCATTTGACATTAAAAAATTGACAAAACAAAAATCAATTCCAAATTGCATTCTCTTACCTTATACGTGAGTTTAGTCTCATTTCCCTCCTTGCACTCTTCATCAACGAATTGGTAAGGCTCCCTCCTCTCTCTTCTTGCTTCATCTTCTTCCTTTGAAGCTCTTAAGTCCATTAATGGAGATTTAACTTCTATCTTCATCTTTAAGGTAATTTCCTAGCAATTCTTGTCAAGCCTTGAAGCAAAACTCTTCCTAGCATAACAACAAGTATTCGACATCAACATATGTTCCAAGGAGGTTGTCCAAACCAACATTAAACCAAGGAGCATCTCAAGGTTATCTTAAGGTAGTTTTAATGCTTGTAAATCCTTAAAGCACATTTTTATGTGTAACCAAGTTCTTCTTCTTCTAAGGCTCTTTTCTTCTTCATTTTCATGAAGGAAAACTTGTTCTTCATCCACCTTTAGTGAGCCGAAAATATAAGGAGAAAAAGCTTAAGGTAAATTCTTGTAAAACTACTTACAAATCTACTTAAGATCTTTATTGAAGATCTAACTCCTAAACTCCTTCACCACTTGCATATAACCGAAGTGGAGCATCAATATTACCTTGGAGAAAGCTTGGAGATTCAAAGAAGAGTTCAAGCACTTAACCACCTTTGTTAAGAAGTAAGTTTACTAAGTAAATCTTTATGTTATAAGCTTTGTTAAGCTTCTAAAAATTATACAAAAATTATGTACATCTCCTAGGTTAATTAAAACCGAAACTATATGGTTTTATATGCCAAAAATATAATCTATAACATATATAGAAAATATTTACCTTAAGACACATTTTTGTGTCACAAAATTTATTTAAGTTACAAATAAATTAAGGCCGAAATGTCAAGGGAAAAAATGCTTATTTTTGAGCTAAGAATCAATATAAGACATTACAATAATTTTTACATAAGTTATATGACTCATATGAATTTATGTATAGTTATTTTGACATATAAATCCACTTTTATATACTATATGGTCCTTAATAAATTATGGCCGAATGCTCTAAGTGTTAATTAGATTTTAATGAGCTACTTATGTATATAAACTTATACTATAAAGTTTGGTGAGTTAAAAATATTTTATTAGAGCTTAAATGGCTAATTAATTAAGTTATGTGGCCTAAATGTAATTTTTACAAAGTTTAGTGTGTTTATTATAAAAACCGAGAGTTAAGGGTGTTCTTGGAATATATATGATATAATATAAGGGTAGGAATTAAGTTTATGAATTTTAGATAATTTAAACAAGTGTTAAAGTAACACTTTATAAAGTTTTGGGCTATTATGTAATTTATAAAAATTGTTATGAAAGTTTGGAACTTATTAGTGGGCAAATTCATAATTAAGAGAATTTTTAGGTTCACTCTCGAAATTTTGAGGAATTAAATATTTAGACTATAGTTTATAAGTTATTAAGAAACTATTATAAAGTTTTGGGTTGAAAATGTAATTAAGGAAGAATAAATGACAAAGCCGAATTACCTTGGGGTTAGTTTGGTAATTTAAGAATTTATATATATATATTCGGCATTTATGGAGAATTAAAATTAAAACTATAGTTTACATGACATTATGTAAAGGTTATAAGATTTTGTGGTTAGATTGTAATTATAAGAAATACATTATTAAGGCCGAGAATTTAAGGGGCTAAGTTGTAATTTTTGAAAGTTATAATATTTAAAAGCTAAATACCAAAATATTAGTGTGACCTTGTAATTTAGCTAAATAAGAAGTTAAAACTCTATGCTATGATAAGATTAGAATTTAAATATAAAGTTTATGAATTAATGTGGTTGTTTTGTAAATAACCGAAATATAATGGTAAGAAATTAGATTAAAATAAATATAGGTCCTACATGGATATTTGGAGGAATTAGAAAGAAAGAATCTTGATTAAAGGAGTTATGAGGTTTAAACTATGACTTATATAGTTATAAGAAATTTAAAGATAACCAATGATTATTACTTTTGGGTTAAAGGAGGAATAATGAAAACTATAAGAACTTTATGTCCATATATGACATATAAATATAGTTAAGGAATTATAAGTTGTTATGTCAGCTAGACAAAAGAAAAAAATAAATAACAAATATAGTACATGAATAAATAAATACATATATGTACATTAAAGGATTTATAAATAAATCAAAAGGAATAACAAATAAGTTATACATAAAATCATGAGGTAATTAAAAGAAATAAACCTCACATGAAATAACAGATACGAGATTTGTTAAAAGATTCAATAGGATCATTATATAAGGGTAACATAAATTAACCCTCTCAGTTAACCCTATTCTAGGACTTTGTTTGACCAGACGTTGACCGGGAATTAAACAAGTACAGTCTACGGTGAACGGTATGGGATTCTTGCAACCTGTTTTCTACCGGATTACACCGGCTTGTGTGCTATCTGTTGTTTGAAATAACGACCAAGATAATTAATGTAAACTGTTGTTTTACTCTTGTGCACTGTTGTATTATTTTATGTGCGTGAATGATGCTGACTACAACGTGTATGTCCCACGCATACAAACACTACTATACCAGTGGATTAAATACCTGCGCTTCAGTATACCGAGGACTTGTACTCAAGTCTCTCACTAACTTCACTTTATAACAAACGTCATTATCCTAAACGTGATAATTGACAATACACATTGTGTTCTTGTTTAACGTCTTTATATGACACTTAACAATTCTATACTACGAGAACGAGGAGCCCAGTTGGATCTGGCCATGCATGCTACAGGAGTTGTACCTGTCTCAGGTCGTCTCCTATTCAGTTATACGTCGCGACAGAACATTTCAGTGGAGAGGAAGACTCTATTCCTCTCGGGTTTCTAATGCCCATCAGTTCAGTGGAGAGGAAGACTTCATTCCTCTCGTGGGTTCTATTTCCCATCAGCTCTCAGTACAGGGTTTAACTACGTTATCTCCTGGGGACTAACTGCCCAACCTTTCTCTATAACGGGGTCACTATACCTCCACTATATTGATATACTTTTATACATCTGTCAGTCCCACTGTGTGGACCCGACAGCTATCAAATGATTCAGCTCAGCTAACTTGACCTTCTGAAGTCTTGTTCTATGTGACATTATTGTCCTTGTATGGATACTTGTTATTATCAGACTATGCTTGTTTACAGCTTTATAAAAATGAACTGCATGTGTTCGACAAAGTAGTTGGTGTGGCCCGGTAGACGATGGGCTGCACGTTTTCCATACCAGCATTGTTTGCTGAGCCCCTTTGGGGGCACCCCCATTTTTCAGGTACCTGAAGTTGAGAAGATTACCATACCGAGTGTAGGTGGGGTAGATTCAAGCTATGGGAGTCTTCTTATAGTTACTTGTTTTTACTTAAGTATTTTACATTAGAGTTTGATTCCTAGTATCTCGGATTGTATTCTTATTCAGACCGTGACTTTTGGAGATTGTATTTGGATTTAGCCTTGTTGGTCACAAGGGTGGCCAACGGCATTGTAATACCGCCCGGTTGATGTATTTATTTCCGCTGCAGTTGTATTTTATTTGGGAGTGATCGTCGTTCAGGTTATTGGATCTCGGGTTGGGGTGTTACAACGCAAGAATAGGACCTTGGTCGAGATGACGTGTACCATGCTTAATAGTCAACTAGCTCCATCCTACAGGGCAAAGGTAGTCAATACAGTATGTTATGTGCTTAATCATGCCTTAATCCATCATTTTCTTCACAAGACTCCCTCTGAACTTCTTCGACTACGCAAACCAAATCTCATCCATCTCAGACGTTTCGGTTGTCGGTGCTACATACACAATAATGGTAACGACAACCTGGGTAAGTTTTCACCCAAAAGTAATGAAGGTATATTTCTGGGCTATTCCTCTAAAAGAAAAGATTTTCATGTCATTAACTTGAGAACTTAGTGCTTAGAAGAAAACCCTCATGTCAAGTTCAAAGAGTTCAACAATGTTGGCTCATCTTCTAATCAACTTGACTTTGCCCCAGATGGTTTTCTCACTGACCCACACTTCATCATAGTTCCCATAAGCATACTTCAGGACACTTCATCCTCCTCCACTGAATACACCCAGGAAAAGAAAGCCATACCTCAAATGACACTGACACTGACCACATATCTGACCCACTCAATCCTCACCAATTGAACTTTGACTCAACTGAGCACGACACACCCTCTCCTACTCCACATCGAAAATTTCAACAGGCCTCCACACATCCTCCTGAAAACATTCTCTCAGATCCAAATTCAGGCGTCCAAACTCATCTTCAAGCCATCCAAAACCTATGCGCCTTTGGTGCCTTTCTTTCAAGTACTGAACCGAAAAATGTCAAAGAGGCTTTACTTGACAGCGACTGGGTCACTGCCATGCAGAAGGAACTTAATTCCCTTCAACGACATGCTGTTTGAGAATTAGTCCCTCTACCCTCGGATCAGCCAACTATTGGTACTCAATGGGTTTTTTCGTAATAAGCTTGATGATGTAGGACAAGTTTACAGGAATAAAGCTCGTTTAGTAGTATAGAGTTACAATCAAGAAGAAGGGATTGACTATGATGAAACCTTCACACCTGTAGCACGCCTTGAAGCAATCCGCATGCTCATTGCGTTTGCTGCATTCAAAGGTTTAACACTATATCAAATGGATGTCAAGACAACCTTTCTTCATGGCTATATCGATAGAGAAGTCTACGTCGAACAACCCCTAGGGTTCACAGACTCCGTCCATCCCGACTACATTTACAAACTGTGTAAAGCCCTTTACAGACTCAAACAAGCTCCGCGTGCCTGGTATGAAAGACTTTCTTCATATCTTCTACAAATTGGTTTCTCGAGAGGTAACGTGGACAAAACACTATTCATACTTCATTCATCACATGACCTACTACTAGTGCAAGTTTATGTTGATGATATTATTTATGGGTCTACAAGTAACACCCTCTGCGAACATTTTGCTAACCTTATGAAAAAGGAGTTTTCTATGAATGAGTTAGGTGAACTTCAGTTCTTCTTAGGCCTACAAATTCAACAGGAGAAGGATGAGATCAAGATACACCAATAGAAGTACATTAAGGAACTCCTTGGAAAGTACAACCTTGCTAACGTCAAAAGCATGTCCACTCCTAGCTGCACAACTGCCAAACTCCATCTTGATGACAACAGAGTCGGTGTTAATGCCATAGAGTACAGAGGGATGATAGGGTCCCTCCTTTACCTAACTGTCAGTCACCCGGATATCCTTCATCTCATGGCAGTCAAACGTATCTTTTGATACCTTACAGGTACAAGTACACTATATTTATGGTACCCTCGTTCTCTTACTTTTGATTTATCTGGTTTTAGTGACTTCGATTGGGTTGGTTCCCTCCAAGATCGAAAGAGTACTTCAGGTAATGCACAATTTCTTTATCTTTGCCTCGTTTCCTGGTCCTCCAAAAAGCAAAACTCCGTTGCACTTTCCACAGCTGAAGCAGAGTATGTCTCTATTGTTGCATGTTACTCTCAACTCCTTTGGATGAAACAACAACTACAATACTACCACATCACACAAGCTCCAATACCAATCTTTTGTGATAGTAAAAGCACCATAAAAATCTCTGAAAATCCAGTCCAACACTCAAGAACCAAACACATTGAAATTCGCTTCCATTTCTTGAAGGACTGCGTTGAGAAAAAGCTAATACAACTTGACTTTGTCCCCACTAAAGATCAACTTGCAGATATTTTTACTAAACCACTGCCTACAACAAGGTTTCAAGCACTTCGATCCACAATTGGAATGACTCCGTCTACCTAGGCGGTTGTATCTCCTTTCTTCTGACACAATAGTCAGCAGGTAAGCCTTTAAGTTACATTGAGTCAGTCCATGTTTGTGAATAAATCTGTGAACTGTGTTATGCTTGCACCATTCTCTGGTTCCGTCACTACACACAGACGTTAGCGATCCTCAACTTCGCCCGAAATCCCAGCCTTTAATCTCTTGTGCCCCTTCTAAACTCCCTGGCACACGCAGTCGAAAATCTCTGCTCCTTCTGTAAACAAACACAACCTATAACTAGCCTCACCACTCCCCAGCTCCCCCCACCTTCTTTCTCCCACTTGACTAACTCAACAAATTACCATGGCCAGCATCAACTTCAACGGCATCACAATCCCAGCCAAAATTTTCCAAGACCCTATACGCCTTCAAGCTTATTTCAATCCATGGCAACTCCTCAACAACCTACCACCACCACCAAAACCCCTTCCGTCACTAAAACCGCTACACCACCCCAAACCTCCACACCCCCTCTCCGCAGCCCAAACCACCATCCGTCGTCCGGACGGAGGTCCTAGAAACCTATGTCGAGGAAATCACCCTCATCCAAACTATACCACCGTCAGCCAAACTTTATCACCATCACCTTCACCACAGCCATCAAACCCCAGCACTCAAGAACAAACCCAACAAAGAACACACTCCTCCCCAACACACCAGTCCTCTGAAAAATCTGTTACCCCCACACCACCACCCTCTCCTAAACCCAAAACCCTCAAACGGAAATCCACAGCTACCCGCCCAACTACCAAATGCATTCTTCGTTCAAGCCAAAAAACTATACCTGCATTATCGCCCACAGTTTCCTCCATGACTAGTGAGTCCTCTCCTGTTCAAGAAGCACTGCCGGCAACTGCAGCGAGTCATGACACTTCCATCGGAGCCACATCTACACGGTCTCAAAATCCTCAAATCCAACCGAACTCACTGCCAAGATCGACCCATTCACTCAGAACTGCATGCTCTCCGATCTCGCCGCAGATCGTAATCTAATTAAGGGTAAATACCTCAACTTTTCTTGGGATCTTTCGACTCACCTTGGGGAACTTGTAAAAATGCTAGAAGCTCAAGGCTGGACACATCTATTTTTGGAAGTTTCAGAATGGTACTTGCAAGAGTCTTTTGATTTCTACCAAAACTTGGTTATTCATAACGGTGCTGCACAGTCCTTTGTTAATTCCACCGCTATTTTTTTTGATCTTTCAAAATTGTTTGAAGTCCTTGGAGTCCCTCATACTTGTCTAAAATTTTATGACAAAGGAGTCCTTCCTGATATCCCCGGAGTCCCGCACAACAAAATCTATCATTTTTCTCTTCAAAAAGAAAAATTGGGTCTTCGATACCAAGAGGTAATCTATTTGTCCTCCACCAACTCCTTCATATGCTTGTTATCAAAAATGTCATCCCCCGTAAAGAAGGATACCAAATGGCCAACTCCCTTGATCTGTCCATCATGTACTGCATCCTCAACCGTCATTCTTTATTCTTGTCCTTCATAATTCTCAATCATTTTGCCCACTCTGTCGATATTCCAAAGCACTCCCTAGGCTATGTCTTCTGGTTTCATTGGGTTTTTAAATACTTTCAGGTACTGCTGGAGAAATTGACACCAGAGTCTATCGAGGAGGTGGACACTATCAACTTGCGATACCTGAAAAGACTCACCTCCATCGACAAGACTCAGTTGTTGCCTCCTCCGCCTTCCTCAGTCGTGCCACAGACCTCAACTCCACAAGATATGACCAATCACGATAGACTCCTTCCACTCTAGGCGAACATCGATCGACTCATCACCTAGGTAGGGGAGCTGGCATAGTGCACCACCAGGATGATGGAGAGACTCACTAGCTTGGAGAAGGTCATGTCTGTGATGCAGGATGCAATACTGGACCTCACCTCTACCGTTAACCCACTCCCTGCCCCTTAGATATACCCCGCGTGTGTGGGTGTAGTGCTAGAACTTAGGCTGGTTGTAAGTTCTAAACACTGTTTTTTGGATTTTTCATGGATACTAACACTAACTTTTTTTTACTGCAAGGCTTCCCTCTGATGAAAGCAAAAGGGGGAAGGGATGAATCCTGTCTGGTGTACCGGCAACTCTGACTGTGTTTTGAAATGCCATTAAGTTTTTGCTGCTAGTATTTACGGTTATCTGATTACTCTACTTTTTCTCCTTATTTTTTATGCTCTTGCTTGCTTGAAGTTTCTCAACGATTAAGGGGGAACTACCATGGAGTCACTTGACTATTAATTTATCTGCTTTATTTAAGGGGGAACTTCGACAAGGTCGGTTCTCATAGTTCTTTGTGTTTTACTTTTCAAGATCAACTTAATCGGGATTCATGAAGGTTTGCTATCATCAGCAACAAGGGGGAAACTGTTGGATCATGAAGATGTTGCTGAGATAGTCAATCGCTTTAACGGAGACACTCGTCCTCGATAAAACACAAAGAAGGCACCCGCTGCATAAAACATAACAGAGTTTGCACAAAACTAAGAAGCATGACTTACTCTGTCACACCGTTGTGACATTTAAGGAACGGACGTGTCAACGTGCAAATACTCTAACGGTCATGAGGCTGCTCCAGTCGACTCTGAAGTTTGCACCCAAAGACTGGCGCGATAACTCTCAGCACGTGCCCACTAAGTTAGTTCCAACAATTTAGGAACTAACTCTCTTAAATGTTTAACTTGTAGACATTATAAATAGAGATGCATTTGTTAGTTCATTTTGGCGCTTTCTGATTGAGAATTTGTAAGAGATTAGAGAGTGCCACTTTCCAATTTAGAGAGAGAATTCATACCAAATTCAGTTAGAGCTACAAGAAAGACTCATTCTAGGTAGGACCTAGTTTCACTATGCTTATCATCGTGCAGATCAGAAATTGTATTGGGTGAGTGAAAAACACGAAGTAGATTTTATCTACGGAGTGGGCATTGTAAGTTGCTTTATTTTGACCAGGAAATAAAATAGCTTATTTGTGTATCTTGTTGAGTTCCGCTGAGTTCCTCAATCTTTCGAGTGTTTTTCCGAATTAGTTCTTCTGAGTCCGTTCTAAATTACAAGTTCGAGTAACTGCTTCCGCGCACTTAGTTCGACTAAGTGTTTCCACATCATCAGGGCTTCCGTATAATTAGCACGATTGAGTCAAACAATCTCACAGACTAACACCTTGAGTTGGCTTGAGTCAGTCGTCCGATCCTACAATATCAAAATGGGATATATGAAAGGCTCAGCGGGGGTGCCTAGGGTTTGATGTCAGGGTTCACAAGCTTTAGGGCTATGTGGTGTTGTACCTAGGTGCTTCGTCATTCCTAATAGTTGTGTATCCGTTCTTTATCACTTTTCACATGTCTAACCATAAATTTACAAATTATCTCCTTCGGTCGAAGTTATGCCGTTTACCTCACCTTGGAATGTGGTCTCACCGAAGTCATGTAAAAATGACACGCTCATTAGCTCATGGTTTTATCGATCAAGGAACTCTCACAAATTTTCACTTGGCGACTTGTTCACACGTTTAAACGAAAGATTGAAGAAGGCAAACCTAAACTCAGATTGCCCCCAAGTATTGATTTGAGGTTTTTGAAAATAATTTTAAAAAGTGTGTGCTCGGAACCACTTTGTGGGTTGTTTGGATGATTTGGGATAAGCTGGGGTGTTTGGCAAGGCATGTTCAACTTTTTAGAAACAAGAGACAAGTCGTTATGTTCCTTTATCAGAAAATGATTATTTCATGATCCTTTTTTTGAAAGACATGAATGTTCATCATTTTTTTTAATTAATGAATAATGCTTTGCATAAAAATTATGAAAATGGAAATTTGTTTTATTCAATGAATGAAAAGATAATGTTGAAAATTACAAACTCAGAAAAACTACCGACAATAATAAAGGAAATTAACTACTACAAAAATTGAAAGACGACCAATCAAGAAAAGAAATCTACCTATGGAAGAAAACATTCAAAAACAACAATTCTAATGATGCTAGGGCATGGGATTCCTACTCAGTGAATCAAAAACCTTGATTTAGTAGATCTTGAATGTGTTGTCTCAGAATCTTGCAATTTTTAGTGTCGTGACCGGGAAGCTGGTGATACTAACAGAAATAGTTTAGATTCCTTCGCTTTTGAGGGTCTCTATGTCGTGGGGTGAGTGGTTGTAGCATGCCTCGTTCCTAGAGGTCTCTGAATGCTTGGCTCAAAGGTCCAATATCTGTCAATTCATTACGTCGGAAGTCCTGACGAGGTGGCAGCGTTACTCTGTGGTTCTGACTTTCCTTCTTTGGTTTCTGAACAATGTTTACTTCATGCTGCCTGGAGCTACCCCGGGTATAAGGTTTTGCTTTGAATCCAAAAACTGCAGCATGGATCCTCTCTTCTATGATTCCAACTTGTCCCATTAGCATTTCAAAATTTGGGAAGTACCTGCACTTCAACTCATAATTGTGTTGTTTTTGCATGTTCTTCACCACCATGCGGATTTGCTCTTTCTCGTCCATTTTAGTAGGCATAGCGGCAACCTTCATTCTCCAATGGTTAATGAAGTCAGACATGGACTCATTGTCCTTCTGTCGTGTGCCTGGAAGGTCGACCCTGGTGACCTCAAGATTCTTAGCATACTCGAAATGGTGTAGGCAAGCTTCGCAAACCTCCTCATAGGTCTTGGTATTCATTCGTTGGGTGAGATCCCAATGTTGAGGAATCTCATCTAGATAGCGAGCAAAAACTTTGGCTTTCTGCATATCGTTGAGCCCGAAGATGGACATTTCCCTGTCAAAGATATCCAAATGAATTTGCGGGTCCAAAGAACCTTCATATAAGGCAAGTGTGGGTAGCTTCAGCTTTGGGGGGAGGTCAACTTCGGGATATGATGCTGTGGAAAAGTAATCGAAGCCGGCAGGTTTGTTGGCTATTTCCATGCGTTTAATCTTTTTCATGGCCCTTTTAACCTCTACAGCTAGTTGGTTGTCTAGCATTGCTTCCCCTACATGTCCTTGCGAGCCCTGGGCTTCAATGGAGTCAGTTTCAACATAGTTGTGCTTATTTATGGGGTTGTCGGCCTTTCCTGCGGTTTTCTCCTAATGGCTAACCTCGAGGGAGTTGACTTTGTTTCTTACTTCTTCCAACTCGGAAAGGTACACGAACTCCATGGCAGCAAACTTGGCTTCTATGTTGGTTGGACTTCTTTACCCTGTAATGCTTAGGATGGTAGTTTACCTATTTCCACAATGTCGTTCATCAGAAATCAGAAGGGGACTAGTCTGGAATTCTGGACCGGGAAGGAGTGCTTGATCTTGAATAAAATGGAATTCTAAGTCAAAATTTATTTGGGCTGCAAGAAACGTATATGGGCCAAATTGTTTGAAAGAGTGTGGGTAGGCACTAGGGCCTGAATGAATTTGAAGGGAAGCCCACGGGCCGGAAGGATTAATGAGCTGTAAACTAGCACCTTGGCCGAAATGTCTTGTAGAATTTGGCACTTGGGTGGAATGTATTTAGGCAAGCACGTGGGATGGAATAGGCCTAACTTTCTTTGGATTATAATAGATGGCCTGCTGAGTCGAAAAAAGAGTTTCAAGAGTAAGACATTATTTCAAATGGTTAATTTTCAGGACTTGTGAGTTATTTCAAGTTCCGGTGGATTTAATCTAGTGTACCTAACCCTAAATGGGCTAAGATGAATGATCCCAATTTTGGGCCATAGAGAGATCACATAGACCTATATGTTTCGGCCAAAAAAATCACTTATTAATTTTGACTAAGTTGGGCCTTTAGGCCGCGAACAATAAGGTTGCATATTGGAGTTGGGCTGAACCGGGTGTAAGGAATGCTCTTATCAATTTCCAGGCTGGTGATGGGCCAATCATACAAGCAAGCAAGGTTTTGCACAAGTTCAACATGTCCTCACTAGACGATTTGGACCAGCAGGTAAGGAGCAATCCGGAGAGGTGCTCGAGGCGTGGGCGCAGGTCACCGCAAAGGAATAGGGTTTGCGTGCTATTCTCTTTGTGCTTCTCCACGTTTTTTCATATCACCGTGAGGTGTGCGTCTACGGTCGGGTCTTTGACTGACCAAACATTGGGTTAGGTAAGGGCACTGCCAGGAAAATGCTTGGGGCTAAAGCCCAGGTATTAATGGGATGTGGTTAGACGACATCCTCTTCTTTTCCCCCACTTATTCACATCACCTTAAAAGGTTTGAGTCCCTGACAGGGGTCGCCTAAGGTGGGTCCCGGGGTGAGATTGGTTTGCGTGAACCCTCACTCTCATATGATTCAAGATTGCAGAATTTTAAATTGCCCATAAAAGTTAACAAACAACGTAATAAAACTCATAAATAAATAATATTCGAATTTGCCCCTCTTTCTTAAGATTAATCAAGTTAAAATTAAGATTTAGTCCCCAATAGAGTCTCCATTCAATGAGCCTCAATTTTTGAACCCCTCTCTTATGTTGATTTCGCTGATTAGGATCTGATCGGGGTGTAGGTCCACTTATAATCTAAGTCATATAACAATAATTATTAAAACCTAAGTTAGCTCACTGGAACCTATTTAGAGTCGCCACCTAATTTTAACCTAGGATAAATTAGGAGAGGAGAGTTTGGGTTCGGGGGCTTGTTATTCGACTTATGAGGGTTCAAATTACTTTCATTACCCCTCTAGGTCATTTTTCCTCTACTTATATTATTTACGGCTAATTACGAGGTTGCTTTACCTAGGTGCGCAAGCTTTTGATTTTTTTATTTTAGCATTTTTTTATGTTGATTTTGGAAGGTTTTTGATGTGATTTCATTGCTCGGGTGTATAAAAACGTGAAAGAGCTATAACGGCTGTGAGTTTTGATTGCCTAGGGTTCTTGGAGTTGTGCTTTGATCAAGGGTTAAGGTCCTTTATATATGGATCACTAAAAATAGAGTAAACTCGGTAAAAGCTAAAGTTTACCGAGATTTGGACAAGTGACTTCTGTAGTGAGTTTGACAATGAAATTTTAACCATGTGTAGAGGAAGTTATTTATGATTTTTCAAAGGAGAAATTAGATTTTTTAGATAGTGGAATATTTTTAAATTTAATTTCACGTCTGATTGAACCAAAAATTACTATAAAGTTATTGGAATATCAAAAAATCAAAATTCCAAAGACATTATGCTCTAAATGTCATCCTCTACCATGTGTTAAAGTTTTAAAGCATTCCGAGTTGATTTAATTCATTTTCAGGGGAGAAAGAAAGCTTACAGGGTGGCTTATTTCACGTTGTAGATCATCGAGAGAGTTTACATCAATTATCTTGCAGCAGACAACATTGAAGAGGAAACATAATCTGGTTAACACAATTCTGACATCATTTGGCAATATCCCTCAGATTGTAACTGGAAGAAGATGTAACATCAATACATGATAATCGTGAGATTTCATGCCTAACAGTTTCAAATCCTTCATCGATATAACGTTCTTCCAGTTTGAAGAATATCCAGACGGTACTTTTACCGAATGTAGACATTTACAGAAGTTGATCTTCTAGTCTTTGAAAATGCATAGCATGCAGGAGGTAGGTATATTCGTTTCCTATTCTCTTGCGGGTGTAAATATTTTCTTATACCCATGGCTTGCATGTTATCCAAACAGTGTCTGACAGGTAGATGATGCTAATACGGTAGATCCCAAAAGATAGAGCATTTTTTCCAAATGTTCTTTGCCAGTTTCGATGTGTTTCCAAATACGTTCACAATGTCCTTAACCTTAGCATACACTTCTTTAGAGGTCAAAGGTAGATGGGCCACACGAGTCTTCGCCTCACCATCAAACAGTTTCTTCTTCTTATGATAAGGGTGATCTTAGGTAGAAAACGTCGATGACACATGTAAACATTCTTACCACAATTTTTTAAACGGTCCGAACATGTGTCATCCTTGCACACCGGATATGCAAATGTTCCTTTCACGGTGTATCCAAACAAGTTCCCATATGCGGGGAAGTCGTTGACCGTACAGAACAACAACGCCTTGAGCGTGAAATGTTCCCTTGCATAAGCATCATACACCACGGCTCCCTCATTCCAAAGCAACTTCTATTCGCCAATCAATGGGGCAAGGTATACATCAATGTTATTACCTGGCTGCTTAGGGCCAAATATCAAAAGTGATAACATTATTTAGCTGCGTCTCATACACAACCACGACGGCAAATTGTATATCACTAGCAAAAGGGCAAAGTGTTGTGTTGACTGCTTAACATGCCATACAAGTTCATTCCATCAGTACATAGCCCAAGCCTTAGATTCTTATCTTCACTCCCAAAATGTTCTTTGAACTGTCTATTGATATTTCTTCACTGAGGTCCATCTGCTGGATGTCTTCATTTCTCATCACTCTTTCTACCCTCTACATGCCATCGTAAGTTCTTTGCAACTTTTGGTGTAACACCCCAACTCAATCCAAATGTGGTCTCGCAACTTAACAGTATATATATACACATGTCACAGCGGAATTCTTTACAATCCAGGACCTTGCCACGGTCTGACTACAGAATATACCGAACATTAGTCCAACAACCTTAACCATTTACATAACCTTCTTACAACCCCCTCACATCCTATACATCTTACTAACTCAGATTGCCATACGAGTGTACATGCACAACTCGTAGGCCATACTAACCCTTAACAGCTGTATCCTCTTCTTACTCTCGCGACGGCCGCCTGATGTTCACCTGTGTAGTAAAAAGAAGCCCCCGAGGGGGTCAGCACGAATGCTGGTACTATCCTCTCATGGCCCCCAAGCTAACGTGGCTACGACGACTAATTGTCGATAGCATGGAGGTTGATTAGATGCACAACATAATAGAAAGTGCAGTAAACAACAACTCAGATATGAACAATCAAAGTTCACACACAATGAACGACTTAAATGCGTTCCCTTAATTAGAGAGTTAGTTATTCAACTCTTTAAGTATTGTTCTCTCTTAATCTTAGTTCACCCTTATCTTACCTCGATCTGATTCTTATCTTAATCTTAGAAACAACCATCCTTTAATAAGGAGTGGGTGTAGCTTATCTTAATCTTAGTATTACAAACCATCCTTTAAAAAGGAATGGTTGCAACTTATCTTAACCTTACCTTAATCTTAATCTTAATATACAATCATCCTTAAACAGGAATGATTGTAACTTAACTTAATCTTAATCTTAATCTCAATCTTAATCTCTATATACAAACCTTTCCTGGAAGGGATTGGCCGTATCTAATTCGAACCTGGGATTTAGGTGATCCCACCGCACCATCTTATCTCAGTCTTAGAATACAAACCATTCTTTAAGTAGAGATGGTTGTAACTTATCTCGAACCTTACCTCAATCTTATCTCAGTTCTTATCTCAATTAAGTCAACCGTTCTTTTATTAGAATGGTTGTACCTTAATCCATTGTTTATCTGTCGGGTCACGTAGCCCTAACCAATGAGTTATCGGCTCCATTGGTTTACATAAACAATATTTATTAGAATTAGTTGGGCATTTAGGTAGATCCCACTACACCATCTCAGTATGCCTCCCTCCTAAAACAAGAAGTCCGAGGAGGTCGAGTCTATTTGTCGACTCTAGGCGACGAGTCCGAGGACAGGTCATCTTTGGAAGACGGTATTTGATAAGGATACCGACTTCCCCCAATACACATGTGCCGGTACCATTCCGGATTCCTCACTCAAGTTCAGTTAGTAATAGTCTCAAGACCATGTTTGTTGGTT
Organism: Limonium bicolor; assembly: GCA_023374045.1. NCBI lineage: Eukaryota > Viridiplantae > Streptophyta > Magnoliopsida > Caryophyllales > Plumbaginaceae > Limonium > Limonium bicolor. Next base: position 345,075,909 of record CM041778.1, read on the forward strand.
AACCTCTTTCGGTTCATATCGTCCCTCATTAGGGGGCGTTCCTTATTCTCACTCAATTTCTTACTAACATGGTTAGTAAGTTCTCACGGTATGTTGTGTTAGTTTCAAACATCACACAACACAATAATATATAAATATATTCCGGTTGCATGCTTTATCTTGTTTAGTGAGCACACAAAAACAAATAGCACACAAGCCGAGGGACACCTCGTTAGCAAGCAGGTCACAAGAAGAAACAACTGTACCGTTCACCGTTGGCCGTTTGGTTGCTTACTCTCTTCCGGAGTCCAAATTCCAAGTCCTAAAACATTCATTCAGTTTTAGGTTGTTAATCACTTAACTTATAACTTACTTAACTTGTTTACTTACTTAATTTACTTACTTACTTCCTTAATGATCCCACCTAACACCTCTTAGGTCTTACACTTAATCTTACAAACTTAATCTTAAACTTTCAAGTTTATACTTAACTTAGCTTAATCTCTTAAGTTCTTAGGGTCTCAATCATTACTACCCTACCAAAGGCATACCTTATTACCCATTGCCATTCTTAGAATTCAAAATTTCTTTTTTTTTTCTAAGTGTTAAGGGTCGACCGACCCACCGACCGACCCACCCCTGGGTCGGTCCATTACAGAAACTCTTCCGTCTCTTGAAACTCATCCGACCGACCCAAAGCTAAACCGACCGACCCAAAACCCTCTGGGTCGGTCCTATGCCGAACATTTTCCTCCATTAAATCTTGCCCGACCGACCCACCGACCGACCCATCCTTATGGGTCGGTCTATTGCCGAGACATTTCTGCTGGGTTAGCAAGGTCCGACCGACCCAGAACTGGGTCGGACCCTGGGTCGGTCCACTACAGACCATCTCTTAAATTGCTCTTTCAATTCCAAACTTTCCACAAGTGTCCTAATAGGTCCAACATCATCTTGGCACCTTAAACCCACCTTATAACCTCCTTTAAATACCTTAAATCATCCACCAAATCCACCTTAGTCATTATGCATTTCCTTGTAATAATGCAACTTCTTGTAATGCTTTCTCTAGGTTTCTAGGTGGTGGTTCATACTAATGTAACCACTATGCCAAATGTTTTCTCACATCACATCATCTCCCAAGCATCTTCACATCTAAAACTCTTTCAAGCATTTACTAAAGTTCCTTCACAAGCTTAAGCTTCCATACACCAACACCTTATTTCCTTCCTAGTTGTTTACCAACATTTGTCTAAGTTCTAAATACTCAATTACATTCTCTTGATTCCTAAACCCCAAGGTAATGCCTAAGTCATTACCACTCATTCCAACACTTATCTTACCCCTCTCATCAAGACAATCTCTAAAACTTCCTAGTACTTCCTTAGTCATTATATTCCCTTAGAACATATCTTAATCACCTTAAACATCATACCTTCTCCTTAAACTTATGCTCAAGTCTTATATTCCTCATCTCATGACTTTGGTGTGTGCAATACACCCACCTAAACTCTAAATTCCTCATAGACCATTCTAGGTCATTCTCATCCTTAAGAACTCCTTAGTTAACTCATTTCCACTCAAATTCTTCATAATGACTCCTAGTAAATCCTAGGTCATATTGATTCACCACCTTCACCTAAACACTTATTTTCTACTCAAATTTTGCCATAGCTCCTCTAGTATATTCTCATGCCCAAATGCATTGTTTTTCTCACACAATAACCTCACACACACCAAGTCCTTTCTCATCACAATTCCTCATCCAAATCAACTTATTCACATCATACTCAATATATTGCAATAATCTTAAATTGCATAGCACTAAGGCTCTTAAATGACATGGCTCTTAGGCCCTTAAATGACTTAAACTTAAACACTGAATTTCCCACATATAAAGCTTTCAACCTGCAAATACCCATCAATCTCATAGTAATTATAATGCTCTTAAAATCCACCTTAAACTTATAGTACTAACCCATTCTCATTAGCTCCTTAATCACAAGTTCATAAGCTTGTTTAAGTTCTTTTTCCTTAGGTTATATAACCCAATACACAATGTAAGCTCTAAGCCACATTGGTATTTATCTAAAACTCATTCCTTAATCTTAAACCACCATTAGGTAAGCATTTTACCTTGTTTCCTCAAGCTTACTCAATCTCCTCCTTAGACCTTCTTCTTGAATGAATATCGGCCACCACTCAAACTTCTCTTGCCAATGTTCTAATCAATAACCAATGACTCATATGAGCACTAAACAATACACTAACCTTAAGGAGTAAACCCTAGGTTAAAATGTGTTCTAAGGTATTAAACTGAATGTTTTACCTTGGATTCTCAAAGCAAGCTTGGATATGAATTAAGTAGGACCTCCTCTAGCCCTTGGAGAATAGAATCAAGCTAGAACAATGGATAAAAATGAATCCCCATGAGAAGGAATTTTCGGTAATGTGTAGAAATGGTGGAAACATGGTTTTTCTTACATTTTCCTTACCTTAAGAGAATGGAGAAGCTAATGAGCTCTTCAAACTTGATTTTCCCCATCAATGGAGTTTTCTCATGGCACCAAAATGGAGCTTTGAAAGATTTGAAAAGATAGGAAGATAGGTCTTGGCCTAACTAAGAAAATATGCAATTTGTTTTGGATTTGGAGCTTGGAGTTGTATTTGGCAAGTGATTGAAGATGGAGAACCATGGAGAGCAGCTCTCTCGGTTTGGAACAGAGAGGAGAAGAAGAAACCGTGGGTGAAGAAGAGAAATGAAGGAAAGAGGAGAAAAGTGAGCTAATATAAGATATTTGCTTTATAAAGCAAATAGTAACTTCTTTACTTATCTCTTCTTTTCCTTTCTCATTTGATGACTCATGTGGTGACTCCCCACATAAAAACCGGCCACCCTCCTAATATAAGGCTAACATGGTCTTTGGTTGACCAATTAATTGACTTATATTGATTAAAACTTAAACTAGTCACTAAATAGTTACTATTCACTAATCAAGGCACATAATCGGGAAATTTTTGATTTCCCATTGATTTAGACCTCCTAATGTGATACTAATTAGTACACATGTTGATTAAAGAGTAATGATGGACATTTAGCCACTCAAAACTCAATTCTAAGACAATTTCTCAAAAATGTGCTTTAAGACTTCTTAAAGCACATTTTGTGTTTTAACTTGTTTTCAAGCTTGGTTTTCTTTGCTAATTGATTTAAAATGACCATTAGATATTACTAAGGTCTTATCATGATATTTGGGTACTCACCCAATTCTCTCCAAGCTTAGAGCACGTTTTTGCCCTGATTGCCTTTAAGGCACTTTTTGTGTTTTCCTTGGTTTAAATTGTCTACCAATCTTTCTAAGGCATATTTTAGCCTTAATACATCATGATTTGATGTTTACTTAGCATACTTAGGTTTGGGGTATTTCAATCTACCCCCCTTAAAAGAACTTTGTCCCCAAAGTTCCCATGCATCTTATCTTATTAGAATACATGTCTTACCTCATTCCTTAGATCATATAGATCATACTTATGTATACTTAATCTCATTGGATCATTGGATCCACCATATTCTTATACTTAAATATCACACAACATGCTTAAGCATGTGTAGCACTCAAAATTCCTTTTGTTCCTTTTGATGATTAAAACATTCACATAACTTCCAACGTATTCTCCCATGTCACCGGTCCGTAGACAATGGCTCATTCGTCCTCGTCACCATGGGCTAGAATACAAAACACTCTGCTCTCCCCATGTCACCGGTCCGAAGACAAAGGCTCGTGCGTCCTCGACTTCATGGGCGAGACTCAGTAAAAAGGTAATCCTTTTTACGAGGTCATGTGAGGAATAATTCCTCTAATTAAAAATACAAGCAACTCCAATTTCATTTTTATCCCAAGGTCTCTATCCTTAGTGTGATTTAATTGTGACCACTGGTAGGGAGTTTCAGGAATGATCCTACCCTGATGTGATCAGCATCAGTGTAGAACCAACCTTCCACTCCAATTTGTGTTCGGTTTCCCCTGATCCCTAGAAAATCAAGTTCCACCTCCCACGTCATTTTCAAACATCAGATAATTCACTAATGTCCAATTTTCTATCTTTTTAGTTCTTCTAATCATAATCAATACATCTCCAAAGTGTGGACTCAGTCCATCAAACATTCTCAATTCATCTCTTAGTAATTACCTCAAGACTTAAATTCCTACTAAGTTCTATATCAGTCTCATATCAACTTCCACTGTCTCATACCACATAGCATTACTATATCCTTCCTCATGCTCATATCAAATAATATCTCATAGTGTTATCTTATTCTTATCTCACACATAGTCTCATATCGACTTATACCTCATATATTCCTTATTCCTTAAGTCTCCTTAATCCTCTTCCTTAATTCCCTTAACTTGTACTCACACCGGAGTTAACAAGATAGGTACTTAATATGTATGGTATTCACATCTTCTGTGTGCAATAACCATGGTTTATCTTAAAATGTTTATGTAAAACATATTCTCAAATTATTTTGTGCTATGCACATCGTAGTTTATGTACTCAGTACACAAACATACGCTAAGCGGTTTTCGCTCTACCCCCCTTAAAATGGATTACGCCCACGTAATCAGCGTTATATCATCCTTGAACATAAGTTCAAGATGTCTAATTCTCACTAAGCATTCTAGCTTCCACGTCATCTATCTTACTTATAATTCGATCAGAAATGACTTAGTCTCTGTATCGGGGATTCTTAACGGTACTTATACCGTATTCTTAACTTAGTTTGGTCTAATCTCAAAGTAGTGGTCTGCTAGCTTTCGCTGCGCCACTCTGATGTTCTTAGGCTTAACTGCCTCACCTAGCTTTTGATAGCATTGTATATCCTTCTGCATCCTTACTGTTTAGGAATATTAGTCTCTCAATGGACACGTGTTATCTTTATATATACACGGCCTTGATGAGTTGTAACTCGTCTATCTATTCTCCTTGGAGATTTTATGCTCATACTCTTAGTATTTTCTCGAATGTCTAAATTGTTCTCCCCAACTGACCCTTGGTCTGAGGATGGTTCTTAGTTTGAAACTACTGTTTAGTGCATAATGCGCTTTACAGTCTTAATCTCTTACATCTTAAGACATGTCCAATGTCTGTACTTAATAATCCGTGCTTTTCGCACTTCATAGTCCTTAATTACCTGTTCTCTGGTTCCTCTGTGTTGCTGGTTCAACTGAATTCTTCTCTTTGATTGTCTGTGGTAGTAGCTGTTCTTGTCTGATCTTGCGTCGTTGTCGGTGGTACGGAGTCGACTACTTCCCGTGTTCCTTACACCACTCGTTCACATGCATGGGGTACCTTACTGGTACATTACTACTTACCCAACTAACTCATAAATGAGCGTGTCAGGCCTGCAAGCCCCTGTGGGGTGCAGTCGTCCCACGTCTCGTTTTAGTAAACTCATAGTGTCCGTCACACGTTTAGCTATTGCTAATTATGAAGTATTCTGTTGTCGATCTCCTCTTTCATCGTTCCATAATAACATTTATTGTTCTTCTTGAAGTTAATCAAGGGAAGTCCATTTACTGTGTTCTTGGTTATGGTATACTCCAGCTCCTTTCTGTATTCCGTCGTGATTCGGTCACTTAATATCTGAGGTCTCTTTCCGTAGAGCCTCTTATCTTGTTCCTCATATTTATGCTACTAGGAATGCACTTCCAGTTCCTTAAGGAATGGGTAGTGTGCTTCCTGTAAAATCTTACTTAACTAGGTCCAGACTACTGGCATCAATGCACAGTTCGTCTACCATCTTATTTCCTTACTTATACTGGTCTTAACTCATAAATCTAATTGCCTCAGTGTCAATATTTGACGGCTCATTCATAATGGTCGCCTTACCGCGCACCATGACTTAATCCACCTTTCTAACTATTGTACTCACGACCACTACTACCGTGGTAGTTGGCCCTTACCATGTTGCCCATTAATGGTGCAACCTCTTACTCACTTATTCTAATGTCTTACCTTATACTCAATCCCTTCTTGGTGTAAACACACTGGAAGTTCTCTCATTCTGGTATTGGCGGTTGTCGTACCGTGTTGTAAAATAGTTGACTCTTGATGTAAAGATGTTCTGCTCCAATCTCAGATTCGTAAGTAGGCTAATGTCTTTCGCTTTCTTTCATCCTTAGTGATGTTGTCTACCATGTAGTTTAACTGATTACTGACGAAGTCATCCACTGAATCACAAGCTCTTATGAGCATTGCTTAATTGACGTGTCATAACGTGCAGTCACAATGTTTACCTCTGACCATTACTAATTCTTACTTCCTGGGTGTTGGATATGGGGTCTATCTGTGCGACCTTCCTTATCACTCAAGTGTATCTGATATTTTTCAAGGAAATCTCAAGGTTCATAGTTTCCATTTTCTAAATAAAGTGTATTTCACCTCTAATAAGTGAAAGCCCTTTTGAGGGGTTCATTCCCACTCATGGCCTCACAACAAGGAGAGGTATCCCCACCCTAAAAGGCATGGTTCGTTCTCCGCTCCTGTCCTTAGTATTATCTCAATATTCTCATTGGTACCCTTTCTTGGTAATATCTTCCCAATCTAAATTATAGGTTTGGTAACCGTTCACATCTACGCATTGTAGTTCCTCATAGCTTAAATAAGCTCTCTTATAACTTACTGCGCCTCGGGCTCTGATGCGGTTAACATCCTTGGCTCGTAGGCTCCTAATGCTTAATGTCTCAGTTTATTATTTGTACTCTTACTCATCTGCAGGTCTTCCTTATGAGATTGTGGTTCTGGAACTTCATCCACCGTTAGGTTACATACTAAATGTAATATCGGGTTTTATGGTAAGTTGCTGCATCCTGCTTCCTGCTATGGAAGTTGTTCAGGTGATCTGAGGTTACTTAATGTCTTTGACAATGCTGTCATTTTATTAGACTTATGTCTTTTAATGGTCAAAGTTAGGTTCGCATTAGGCGTTTGCCTTAAGGTGCTCAAGTTGGATATCATCCAGTCATCTTATACCTTCATCTCAACGCTTCGTTCAACTTCTGTTGACTACGTCACCCGTTGATGAACAATCATACTTGGGTGTTAATGAGTTAAACAAACAGTGTTAACTGTCATTCATCACTTGTTCGGCTCGACTATGCCCGCTCTGTGGGGTAGTCCTCTGAGCTTTCCTTTCCAGGGTTGTACGACTTTAATTCTTAGTAGGTTATAGCTTATGTTTATTTCTTTTATCCTTGATTTCCGGGTTTTCCAACATCTTCATTGAAGAATGTTGTCATTGGTGTCCTTAATGGTCACTCTGGGAGTCTCATCCCGTTTTCGTTGTAAGTCGTTCAGTCGACTACCTTTATTGTACCTCTTGATACATTCTATGAATGTTGTTATTTACGTAGTGCTTTTGCTCGAATTATTGAGCGATCTCTTAGGTTCCTCCTTGAGATCCGGGTTTGGTGCTTTTACCACACTGTCGGTTGTTGTTGTAGTAGGTTGTACCGTTGCAAATATTTATACGGTTTAGTATTTCGTCTAAGCTCAGCTTCCTGCTGGCTGATGTGTCGGTTCACCTCATTATGGTCAGGCCGTCGGGCCTTTCCAAAGTCTTATTTTTCTGTTCTTATGGATTTACAATCCGGTATTAATTTATGCTACAACTGTAGCGTTCTCCTATTTCGCCTTGATGGCTTTTCATGGGGCTCAACCGTGGTAGCACTTGCTAGGGCAAGTGCGCTATGCAGGATGGGTTATTGGTACAAGGTGCATTGGAAGTAAAACTTCCTTCTAATTTCCAAGTAATTGGTAGTCCTCGGGACTCCTTCAATAATATCTTATTTTGGATAACTATCCTTCCGGCAGTTTCCTTGTCGTTTGACAGTACTGTCATTTACCGGGGCGTTCCTCTTTCTGAGGGAACCCCTTAATATTTCCAAGTAATTGGTTACTGAGTAATGATTGTCCTTTAGGCACTACATCGTAGTCCTATTTCGGTAAACCATTGATATGAGTTCCCGTTCCTTAATTGAACCTTCCAATAATCTTAATCCTCATGCTCTGTATTATTTCACTGTTATTCTCCTTCGGACCACTGTCCGGTACTCATGTCATTTCTCTTTTTCCTTATCTATGGCACGCGTAGTGCTTTCCTTACCATTGATATCGCGGGTTATTTCGACTGCGTAGCATGTCGACCCCTGTTGCCGGTAATTACCGTTCCCTTACTGATAGTATTCCTTAGGTAGTGCCTGTTTCTCGACTATGCTCCATTTAAAATCTCCCAGTTCTCCTTAACTGTTGTGCAACAAGATGTTTCTCGTACTGCTTATTGTTAGCTAACTGCCAGATCGGGTTTCCCCGAGTAAGAGAAGGCTTTCTTCTCTCTGGCGTTTGTCCCACACATTTAGGGTTAGGGATGTGGAGGGCGGGCCTAGGTACTATGGATATCCGGTAAGCACCGGGGAGTCCTGGCTAACGCACCTCACACTATATCTCTCAACCCTTAACCCATAACTCAATCTCAACCTCATCATTCTCCTAAGTTCGGTATTTCTAGTCTTCAGAGCGTAACTACGCTCTGATACCACTTTTGTAACACCCCAACTCAATCCAAATGTGGTCTCGCAACTTAACAGTATATATATACACATGTCACAGCGGAATTCTTTACAATCCAGGACCTTGCCACGGTCTGACTACAGAATATACCGAACATTAGTCCAACAACCTTAACCATTTACATAACCTTCTTACAACCCCCTCACATCCTATACATCTTACTAACTCAGATTGCCATACGAGTGTACATGCACAACTCGTAGGCCATACTAACCCTTAACAGCTGTATCCTCTTCTTACTCTCGCGACGGCCGCCTCCTGATGTTCACCTGTGTAGTAAAAAGAAGCCCCCGAGGGGTCAGCACGAATGCTGGTACTATCCTCTCATGGCCCCCAAGCTAACGTGGCTACGACGACTAATTGTCGATAGCATGGAGGTTGATTAGATGCACAACATAATAGAAAGTGCAGTAAACAACAACTCAGACATGAACAATCAAAGTTCACACACAATGAACGACTTAAATGCGTTCCCTTAATTAGAGAGTTAGATATTTAACTCTTTAAGTAGTGTTCCCTCTTAATCTTAGTTCATCCTTATCTTACCTCGATCTGATTCTTATCTTAATCTTAGAAACAACCATCCTTTAATCAGGAGTGGATGTAGCTTATCTTAATCTTAATATTACAAACCATCCTTTAAAAAGGAATGGTTGCAACTTATCTTAACCTTACCTTAATCTTAATCTTAATGATACAAATCATCCTTTAAACAGGAATGATTGTAACTTAACTTAATCTTAATCTTAATCTCAATCTTAATCTCTATATACAAACCTTTCCTGGAAGGGATTGGCCGTATCTAATTCGAACCTGGGATTTAGGTGATCCCACCGCACCATCTTATCTCAGTCTTAGAATACAAACCATTCTTTAAGTAGAGATGGTTGTAACTTATCTCGAACCTTACCTCAATCTTATCTCAGTTCTTATCTCAATTAAGTCAACCGTTCTTTTATTAGAATGGTTGTACCTTAATCCATTGTTTATCTGTCGGGTCACGTAGCCCTAACCAATGAGTTATCGGCTCCATTGGTTTACATAAACAATATTTATTAGAATTAGTTGGGCATTAGGTAGATCCCACTACACCATCTCAGTATGCCTCCCTCCTAAAACAAGAAGTCCGAGGAGGTCGAGTCTATTTGTCGACTCTAGGCGACGAGTCCGAGGACAGGTCATCTTTGGAAGACGGTATTTGATAAGGATACCGACTTCCCCCAATACACATGTGCCGGTACCATTCCGGATTCCTCACTCAAGTTCAGTTAGTAATAGTCTCAAGACCATGTTTGTTGGTTAACCTCTTTCGGTTCATATCGTCCCTCATTAGGGGGCGTTCCTTATTCTCACTCAATTTCTTACTAAACATTGGTTAGTAAGTTCTCACGGTATGTTGTGTTAGTTTTCAAACATCACACAACAATACAATATACATATATAATATGTTCCGGTTGCATGCTTTATCTTGTTTAGTGAGCACACAAAACAAATAGCACACAAGCCGAGGGACACCTCGTTAGCAAGCAGGTCACAAGAAGAAACAACTGTACCGTTCACCGTTGGTCGTTTGGTTGCTTACTCTCTTCCGGAGTCCAAATTCCAAGTCCTAAAACATTCATTCAGTTTTAGGTTGTTAATCACCTAACTTGATATGATTTACTTAACTTGTTTAACTTACTTAATTTACTTACCTTACTTAACTCTTAATGATCCCAACCTAACACCTCTTAGGTCTTACTCTTAATCTTACAACTTAATCTTAAACTTCAAGTTATACTTAACTTAGCTTAATCTCTTAAGTTCTTAGGGTCTCAATCATTACAACCATACCAAAGGCATACCTTATTACCCATTGCCATTCTTAGAATTCAAAATTTCTTTTTTTTTTCTAAGTGTTAAGGGTCGACCGACCCACCGACCGACCCACCCCTGGGTCGGTCCATTACAGAAACTCTTCCGTCTCTTGAAACTCATCCGACCGACCCAAAGCTAAACCGACCGACCCAAAACCCTCTGGGTCGGTCCTATGCCGAAACATTTTCCTCCATTAAATCTTGCCCGACCGACCCACCGACCGATCCATCCTTATGGGTCGGTCCATTGCCGAAACATTTCTGCTGGGTTAGCAAGGTCCGACCGACCCAGAACTGGGTCGGACCCTGGGTCGGTCCACTACAGACCATCCTCTTAAATTGCCTCTTTCAATTCCAAACTTTTCCACAAGTGTCCTAATAGGTCCCACATCATCTTGGCACCTTAAACCCACCTTATAACCTCCTTTAAATACCTTAAATCATCCATCAAAATCCACCTTAGTCATTATGCATCTTCCTTGTAATAATGCCAACTTCTTATAATGTTTTTCACTAGGTTTCTAGGTGGTGGTTCCACCTATTGTAACCTCTATGCCAAATGTTTTCTCATCACCATCACATCATCTCCCAAGCATCTTTCACCATCTAAAACTCTTTCAAGCATTTACTAAGAGTTCCTTCACAAGCTTAAGCTTCCATACACCAACACCTTATTTCCTTCCTAGTTGTTTACCAACATTTGTCTAAGTTCTAAATACTCAATTACATTCTCTTGATTCCTAAATCCCCCAAGGTAATGCCTAAGTCATTACCACTCATTCCAACACTTTATCTTACCCCTCTCATCAAGACAATCTCTAAAACTTCCTAGTACTTCCTTAGTCATTATATTCCCTTAGAACATATCTTAATCACCTTAAACATCATACCTTCTCCTTAAGCTTATGCTCAAGTCTTATATTCCTCATCTCATGACTTTGGTGTGTTCAATACACCCACCTAAACTCTAAATTCCTCATAGACCATTCTAGGTCATTCTCATCCTTAAGAACTCCTTAGTTAACTCATTTCCACTCAAATTCTTCATAATGACTCCTAGTAAATCCTAGGTCATATGATTCACCACCTTCACCTAAACACTTATTTTCTACTCAAATTTTGCCATAGCTCCTCTAGTATATTCTCATGCCCAAATGCATTGTTTTTCTCACACAATAACCTCACACACACCAAGTCCTTTCTCATCACAATTCCTCATCCAAATCAACTTATTCACATCATACTCAATATATTGCAATAATCTTAAATTGCATAGCACTAAGGCTCTTAAATGACATGGCTCTTAGGCCCTTAAATGACTTAAACTTAAACACTGAATTTCCCACATATAAAAGCTTTCAACCTGCAAATACACCCATCAATCTCATAGTAATTATAATGCTCTTAAAATCCACCTTAAACTTATATTACTAACCCATTCTCATTAGCTCCTTAATCACAAGTTCATAAGCTTGTTTAAGTTCTTTTTCCTTAGGTTATATAACCCAATACACAATGTAAGCTCTAAGCCACATTGGTATTTATCTAAAACTCATTCCTTAATCTTAAACCACCATTAGGTAAGCATTTTACCTTGTTTCCTCAAGCTTAACTCAATCTCCTCCTTAGACCTTCTTCTTGAATGAATATCGGCCACCACTCAAACTTCTCTTGCCAATGTTCTAATCAATAACCAATGACTCATATGAGCACTAAACAATACACTAACCTTAAGGAGTAAACCCTAGGTTAAAAATGTGTTCTAAGGTATTAAACTGAATGTTTTACCTTGGATTCTCAAAGCAAGCTTGGATATGAATTAAGTAGGACCTCCTCTAGCCCTTGGAGAATAGAATCAAGCTAGAACAATGGATAAAAATGAATCCCCATGAGAAGGAATTTTCGGTAATGTGTAGAAATGGTGGAAACATGGTTTTTCTTACATTTTCCTTACCTTAAGAGAATGGAGAAGCTAATGAGCTCTTCAAACTTGATTTTCCCCCATCAATGGAGTTTTCTCATGGCACCAAAATGGAGCTTTGAAAGATTTGAAAAGATAGGAAGATAGGTCTTGGCCTAACTAAGACAAATATGCAATTTGTTTTGGATTTGGAGCTTGGAGTTGTATTTGGCAAGTGATTGAAGATGGAGAACCATGGAGAGCAGCTCTCTCGGTTTTGGAACAGAGAGGAGAAGAAGAAACCGTGGGTGAAGAAGAAGAAATGAAGGAAAGAGGAGAAAAGTGAGCTAATATAAGATATTTTGCTTTTATAAAGCAAATAGTAACTTCTTTACTTATCTCTTCTTTTCCTTTCTCATTTGATGACTCATGTGGTGACTCCCCACATAAAAACCGGCCACCCTCCTAATATAAGGCTAACATGGTCTTTGGTTGACCAATTAATTGACTTATATTGATTAAAACTTAAACTAGTCACTAAATAGTTACTATTCACTAATCAAGGCACATAATCGGGAAATTTTTGATTTCCCATTGATTTAGACCTCCTAATGTGATACTAATTAGTACACATATTGATTAAAGAGTAATGATGGACATTTAGCCACTCAAAACTCAATTCTAAGACAATTTCTCAAAAATGTGCTTTAAGACTTCTTAAAGCACATTTTGCGTTTTAACTTGTTTTCAAGCTTGGTTTTCTTTGCTAATCGATTTAAAATGACCATTAGGATATTACTAAGGTCTTATCATGATATTTGGGTACTCACCCAATTCTCTCCAAGCTTAGAGCACGTTTTTGCCCTGATTGCCTTTAAGGCACTTTTTGTGTTTTCCTTGGTTTAAATTGTCTACCAATCTTTCTAAGGCATATTTTAGCCTTAATACATCATGATTTGATGTTTACTTAGCATACTTAGGTTTGGGGTATTTCATTTGGATTCGTAAACAACCGCTTGAATCTGGGTATAATCGACAAATACCACAATAGTTTAGCCGGAGGGCTTTTTTTCTGAACGGAGGATGAGTATTCATCATCTTTATGATTATATCCAGACAACGAACATTTCGGGCAATTGTCCAGATGTTCGTATTCACCCATGTACAGCACACAGTTGTTTGGACACGAGTGAATTTTTTTTGTACTATACTCCCATTGGACACATCCATTTATTTGCCTCATAGGTGGTGGTAGGGAGACCATTCGCATGCGATAGCATATCATGAATCAGCTCGAGGAATGACGTGAAACTTTTGTCACTCCATCCGTGAAATACCCCTAAGTAATTAAATATTGCTTAAGTATGTAATTAATTAAATTAACGCCAAGCATGCCTTAAAAATAAGTTGAACACAACAAAGTTTTTAGAGAGCCAAATGTATGTGCATTGTTTTGTGAATAATAACTAATAGTGCAAAAGAAATATATGATAACATTAGCCACTTAATCAAACCTATGGTCAATATATTTCCTTGACCTGGCTAATATGTATTCCGACAGTTTAAGACTGGTAACCGGGCACGTTAACGTTCTCGATTATAATTATGTGTGATTCACTACGCTTACCTTATTGAAGTAAGTTCATAACACCTTAATACATTAAGGTATAAACAATCAAGTAAGTAATAACCTACGAACAATTTACTATTACCGTACGTATGTACATACGGAAATATATGTGAATGTACATAACATTACAAGATTATAACGTTGTACATAGTCGTATATGTTTATGTATACATACAACTAATAACGCTACATATTAATAACAGTCACTTATATACATTAAATGGGCTTGATAGGCTGAAAAAAAAAAGAGCAACATGCTCTAGCCGGGATTCAAAACTGAGACCTCTCGTACCTACCCCGAAACCTTAACCGCTTGAGCTGTGCTCAAATTCAGTATAAACTACCCAAGAACCATAACTAGTAGTCTCACTACTAAAGTTACAGAAAAGAAAGATTCACACTCGACATTCTCCTCTGATTTAGATATCTCAAACCAAGACGACTTCAAATCTCAACGCGACAGACCTACATATTTTTCTCAATCGCCCATGACAGTTCCTTGTAACTCGCAACCACATACACCATCTAGACCGTAGTAAAGACTGGGCATCAGGGTCGCCTTTTGAAACTCCCATGCATCAGCAAATAACATGAACCGATAAAGCCACCAAGTCTTTGTCTCTTGAGTCAGTATCTCAGCATCTCCACTCAAAACTGAGCCTACTCCATGCAAGAGCCGCCTGAAGCGATGCGACTCAGTTTTGATCCCAGGTGAGATGATTCTCAGTTATTCATCCACTGTCACTCATCTCTGTCTCCATACTGAGAATCCTCCTTAATTCCTGACTCTTTTCCCCTCAGCCTTTGCATAACTCTCTTTGGAAGTTGAAACCGTGGGGTGCTTCATTTCTTCTCGAGGCTAACACCTGGTAATACTCCAAACCAGTTGTCTCGTGTCTGTTATTTTTCTTCTTTCTTTGTCTCTGCACAGTCCTGATCAAGACTGCTCAACACAGTTCCTCAGACGCCTGCATCTGTCGTGCAAGAACACTGCATGCTAACCGAGGGTAGAATCCTGGAGGTCCTGAGACAACTCCCTCCAAGAACTTCTGGTAGGTAAGCCATGAATAATGACCACAGAAGGAAGAAAAAATACCGGTTGTTCAGTCTCTTGTATTCTTGAAGTTCTGTTCAATCGTGACTTCCATAACTGGGGCTTCCCTGTCTTTTTGACCTGCAATAATATGACGTCATTCTTCCAAATATGATCAGGCAAGAAAATCCCTCCGTAATGCAGCAGCATCTTCGGGTTTGAACCGAGGTGGAAGGTAAACCGTCTACCAGTTCCCACAACCTGTTGTACTCTTCTTTCTTTACCAAGTTTAACCTCTGAGAAATTTCCCACAGCTGTATTGAGTGGCCAAGGAGCTGGAGTTCCATGTCCTACCAGAGGCGTAGCTAAGAAGATGTTGTAAAGTCATTAGACTGGTGAGTGAATTCTAAACTGATTCGGGATCAGAAAATAAGAAGGTAGACTAAACCTGTCAACCTGTTAACCATGCCGATTCTGTAGCATGTGGCCTCAGTATATTGAATGTCCTTGAGTTGATAATACAATTAAAACCTGATGAATACAACTGGCTAAGCCTCTAAACAAGAGGGTGTTGAAGAAAATAAATGAAAACTGATTACAACAAAAAAAAGGAAAGAAAAGCACAAGAAACAGATGCAACAATTATGCTTTTGTTTCTAGTGTGTTTTCCAACTACCGTGAGGCCTGCGTGTGTGGTTACATTACTGAAGTAGTGTGAGGTTAGTAGGGGCCAGATAAAAACTTAAAACCTCAGTGAAACACCAAACTACACAGGTTAGTAAGAAGGGAAAACTAGGATTGAGAATTCTGATAAAACCGATGGAAGTTACCAGGTTTTGATGCTTCAGTTTTCAGCCCTAGGATGTTTGTGTTCTGTATGGTTGGTTTATATTGTGAGTTAAGGAACCTGAACATTCTAACACACCTAAGTGAGAATAAGAACTTCATGAAGAAATCAAAACCCAACCTGATGCACAACCAAGTAACAGGGAAAAAAATTATGCATCAGTGTCTTTTCTGTTTGCTGTTTTCATTTCTAAATTCTTTGAGTTGTGTAAAGAACCTCCTGAATTGTGGTCTAGGTCTTTGGGGCCGCTATGAAGATTAAAACAATAGCAAAACACCTAAAGGAATGGCTAGACTATTGGAGAAGTAAAAACCTGATGAGGGAACAAAAGAAACAGAAGAGTAAAACAACACTAATTTCAGAATTTCAATCTTGGTTCAGTTTCAGTTCTTACCAGTTCAGTGATTGGCTATCTTGTGTCTGTAACAAATTGTCCTGGGTTGGTTTGGGTTTAGAATTTTAATAGAACTCTTAGGTAGCTGGGTCAACGGTTTGAGAAGAATGGAAAAATCAAACACATGGCACTAACAGAGAGGAAATAGAAGAGGAAGAAGTTATCAGTCTCGGTTTGTCAGTTCTGAGATTCTTTATTTCAGTAGGGGTGAGTTCTGTAATCTTAATAGCATCTGCCCTGTGCCTGTTTGGAAGTTGATGTCGAGGTGAACCACTTAACTAATGAGGTTGAACAAGCTGGGAAAGAGAAAAAAAACAGAAACTAGACAAATGAACAGAAGAAAATCGATAGGAGGAATTTTGACATTAGTTCAGTTTTCTATTGAGTTCAGTTTCTGTAGAGAGGTTAGGTGGGTAATCATTGAACTAGCTTTGAATTTACAACGTGGCTAGAGCACTAGACTAAGCAAGTAAATAACCAGAGGTAAACTGAAAAGAAGGCTGATAACAAACAGAAAAAAAAATATCGGATTGTTGTTTCAGAGATGCAGTTCTTGTTGTGATGTTGGTTTCCTGCATAAACAAATTTAAGAGGAATTAGGGAAGGTGTAGTGGTTTGGTAATGAACCTGCAGCATTGCTCATAGGCTCAACAAAGGTGGTGTGCTAATTTGGGAGATTAGAAGTCAGATCGGACAGCAGAAGCAAACCACAAAAATGAATATGTTTCAGTTCATGAGTTCAGTTTTAACTTTCAGTTTTCTGTGTAAGAAGGGATTTAGGAGTGTATTCCCTGTGGCCTTAGGTCTGCTTTAAAACTAAACCCCTGATAAAACACATAACAAACTGTGTAAGCAATTCAGGAATGAAACAGAAATCAGATCAGAGAACAAGAAGGAAAAAAAAAGAGAACAACAGGAAATTTGCAACAGTTTCATTCTCTCAAAACTACCGGTTCTGTATATGGAAACTTCAGAGGAGTAAGTAGTACTATGTTGGGGTTGCTTTGAGTTTAAAAACCTTACTAGGACACTTAACCATGTGAGTAAATAAGGTGGTAGAAAAGTGGAAGTCAATTACGAGCAAAGGGATGAGGCGAAGAAATACACCAGTGAGTTTTCAGATTTCCCATTGCGGATTGTTTTCGGTGTAATTGTGTACAGGAGCTGTATGGGAGTGTTAATGGATTGAGAGTGGACTTAGAATCTTGTAAGTGGCTTAGCTAAGAGTGTGAACACTTGGGAGAAATAGGAAGTCAGAGGTGAGCAAACAGAAAGGGGTAGAAGAGTAGATAACAGAAAGTAATTTCTGGTTTCAGTTCTTCCTCCCTGAAACTTGTGTTCTCTGTGTAACCGCATTACAGAGGGTTTATAGGGGCTGTATTGAATGGTATTTGATCCTAGAACTTAACTAATACACTCAAGAAAGATACAAGCACTTCAGAGAAAGATTAGAGGATAGAATAATCCACCATCAGAAAGAACCAAACAGAAACATAACTTCTGTTTCGGTTTGTTTTCTTTTCTTTCTGTAACCGTACTTCTGTACAGCTGAAGCAATAATGTCATAAGAGCTTTGTATTGGTTATTATTTAACACAAAACCCAGCCATTTCACCTAAGTGGATCTGTAGGAAATTGGGATGGGATTAGAAGCTGATAACCAAACTGCAAGGGAAAGAATGAAGAGGTTTGACATTGGATGTAGTTTCGGTTCTGATGGTTGGTGTTTCTGTATAATGAAGTACAGTAGAAGAGTGAGTGTTTGCAGTGGGGATTAAGATATAACATGGTTTTTAAACCTTGTAATATATGAGGAATGTAGTGGAATGGTAAATTTCTTTTGAAAAAGAATGAGATTTACAAAGGAATGAAATCTGATATGTACATATAATCCCGGTAACTAGAACAAGATGTTGTCAAACTTTGGGTTATATTATACCACAAGGTTTTAATGTTATTAAGTTAGAGTCTCACAACATATTATAGGTTATGTGGAAGTTTTGTGAGTAATAAAAATATAGGGTAAAGGAACTCAAATGTGGCGCATGTGTATGTCATTTTATACACTATAGTTACAACGACATAAAATACCAAAGTTAGTATAAGACTGTAGTATGATAAATAAACCCCGGGTGAAATGTCATGGGTGTACAACATAAGGTTTCATGCTTTAATGTAAACCGAGAATTAACTCACACAACGAGTAAGGGGGCTATAAGACAATAGTAACGATACTTTAACTAGTAACAAATGTTAAGTCTGGGGACATAGTACTGGGATTTCAAACGTTATTCGGAAGTACCGAACTACGCAGTCATGTGGATTGACGCTTAGTGTTCCTTGTATTACTAGATCGCATTTCCGACGTACGCGCTCGAAAGCTCTATTGGCCGGCACTGCACGAATCTAGACAACGGTGTACGGTATGTAAAGGGATTTGATCCGGGTTGTCCTGAGGAATTCCTCGGGCTCGGATTTGTTTGATAAATAACTTATGTGAATGTATGTATGTGATGTATGTATGTGATGTATGTGTATGATGTGTAGTTATGTTCATTGCATTATTTATTTATGCACGAACGTCCTACGGGACTAATATTACGTCGACTATAGATCGACTTATATAAAACTACATATGCGAAATGTGTGTTGTGACCACTGTTGCTTGACCTAATACGCTAAGTATTACAAGTATGTAGTTATAACCTAAGTAAAATACTTAGGAACGGGACACGACATTGTCGGTCCCTAGAGCTTTGACTCGAATGTGAATGTTACCTAGAATAATTCTAGGCATGCGTAAGACCCATAGGGCAGCCAACAAAATAAGTGATGTACTCCATAACTAAAACTGTAACTGACTATCTAACTAACAAAGCTAACAGTGGAGTGTAAATGAATGTGATGATGTACCTTAATCCAGACAGTCACTGGCTGCTGGCCGCGCATAGAGATCTCTTGGGTTATCCCGTATCGGGTTTTTCCTAGTTAATCCTGATCGAGCCTAGATAGATCGTCAGGCGGAGTGTGCTACCGTTGGCACCAGGCCCTTGGCCACCTAAATGGACGCCTTTACAAAGGCAAAGTGAATAAGTCCCAGAGTCTTCGGATGATCAGGGCAGTGAGCACCTTTGTGTGTACGTGGGACTACTGTCCAAGTGAGTATGTTTCGGGTTGTCCTAACTGACACCCGACTGTGCTAACCTAAACAAACGATATGTGAAGGCCCGGAGGGCCGAGTGATGTACTATGTGATAATGTTAACATACGATGAATGAGTTCTCAATACCATTGTATTGTATGATGTATGACAGTAATGTGTATATCCATATATATATGACTGTTTGGATTGGATGAATGATTACATAATCATGCATGTTGATACAGTATTTATCATATCTGTAAAATGACAAAGCATGAAATCAATCTAATATCAAGACGGTTAAAAATGACAAGTGACCAATAGGGTCCAGATCCGGCATACTCAGCGTCTATCGCTGATACTACACTTATTATGCAGGTTGCCGAAAACGTTGAAGCCGAAGTGCGGGATTGGGTAGTTAGGACATTGTTAATTTTGGATTTACCGTTCATACCTCGTTATGTGTTAAATGATTCCACTGGAAAGGGGTTGTAAGAGTTAGATTATGTTTAGATGCTCACAGTAGTTGTGCTTTTGATACTTAGATAGAAATGTAGGTGGTATCTCGTTGTCACCGTGGATTGTATTTTTATGTTTAATTTTGTTAAGATGTTGTACTGCTACATCACTCGTATGGGCGAGTGGTGGCAAGTAACACCCATGTGAGTTCTATTACTGTAATTCCTTCCGCTGTGAGACGCCTTTATTTCCTGTTCACGTGAGTGACTATTACGTAATTGTTATGAGGGGTGTTACAAAAGTGGTATCAGAGCGGAGTACCGCTCTGATGACGAGATACTGGGTAAAGACAGTGAGCTTAGGATTTGGGAAACTTGGGAAACGTTTGTGAGGTACGAAACGTCTGTGTCTTAATGAAATTATGTGTTGGTAGAGCCTTTGGCCTGCAAGAGTTAGCCCATGGGGCACATAAATGAGTTGATTTGTATTATGGTGCGTTATTGAGAAGACGAACGGTAATACCGACGTCTAGTGGTGGTGTGAGCCAGGAAGCCGACCAAGGGCACAAAGGCCCGGGAATATTACCCCTGTTAAGGTCCAGCTTAGAGCTCAGCCAGGAGGAGATACAAACGTCATGAGTACATTGGCGACAGTCCACTTTCATGTGAAAGTCCAGTACGAACTACCGCCGACAGTACCCCTCCCGCCACAACCCAATTAGTATAATACCGCCAAGAAGTATAATCCCTGAATATAGGGAAAAGGGATACCCAGCCCAACAGACTTTTTAAACACTCTCGCAGCGAATGAATAATTCTTGCTCCTGTAACACTAATACAACCTCAATGTCATACCTCCATTGACGACCAAGCGCCGTATCAATAGACACTACCAGAGGCGAGCGCCACCACCACTACAACGGCGTGGAAAGGATCACCCAAGAACATCAGGGCTAGCGGACCGGGAGCACCATGAACTCCACGAGACCGTCGCCCGTAATGGGACCTTAAACCACCAAACTGTAAAAAGAAAGGATCTTGAGAACGTGGAGGAACTTTGTGAGGATACCGTCCTGTTATGTTCAAACTTCAATCCTAAACTTGTGTACACACAACACCGTGACACTGCGACCTTGTCGTGGCGGTACCTGTAGGGAGACAAGTCCAAACGTTTACGCTATTGTAAATATATTGTGAGAGAGGACTTGATTATTCTAATGACAATGTGGTCAGGAAACTTTCCCAAATCCAGATACCGTCTTATTCATGAACAATGTTTCTAACCGTACTTAAACAACCAACACAACAGTGAGAGACAAACAAGTCGGAAACCGACAACTCTACTTGCATGTGCGCTTGCAACTGCAAACGCTGAGTTGAACAATGTACTAATAATTTCATCTACCCCGCGCACTTGCCACTGCAAGTGCTGCAAACAAATACTACTGCAGTTACCACTGCTATTATCGTACAAACAAATACTGTAACTGCGTAGGCCTATGGTACGACACCATGGCTACCAATAATCACCAAACAATTGTACACCTCTAGTATAAACTACATAACTACAATTGTTACAATAAACCTCTAAGATACGAGGCCTACAACCTCTGAAGGACCCGACGAGTCCGAATAACGCGATGAAAATGGCACACCAGCCCATTACAATTATAACTATTAAGCAAGACGAGTCAAATGACACAGGCTGAGAGCCAAGATAACATAACTTAATTATCAAACCATTAAATGGTTGAATTGGAAGTGGACGGTGAAACCTGATTCCCGGGGATCAAGGGAAACCAACCACAAATTGGGGTGAAAGGCTAGTGCAACACTGGTGCTGATCACACCAGAGTCGTATGACTCCTGAAACTCTTCACAAGTTGCCAAAATTAATCATAATAAGGATAAACAAAACTGCAGTATCCTAGTTACAAACAACTAGCAAAGAAAACTTGCGATTAATAGTTACGTTGTATATATGTTAAATCATACAAATAAAACTATGAAGAGAATACGATCGTATAATGATCCCTGCCATACAGTTTCTAACTATATCGTATGCGCAGTATTTATATATTTATTCACTTACATTTATATCTCATGATTTATTCTCTTATATCCTATGTCACACTTTCATCATCATCTTAATGTAAGATGATTATTCGATTTGATGCATTATATTATGCTACTTATATTAAGAACTAATCTTAATATCTTGTCACATTTCAGGACATATATTTAAAATTCCTAAGGTTTTATTTTATACTAACCTTAGGTTATAAATCCCATTTCCTCATTAAATATTACAACCCATACTTCCAATAAAAACTAGATTACTACCAAAAAGGCATATACATCAAAATTCTTTTCGCTCTTATTTCCATCAACTCCTAATACTTTTCCATGATTACAGTATTGCCACGTATTTAATAAAATGTTATACATTTCATACGTTATAACATTCTAACCTTATAATAGATGTAACTTATAGTTCACTAACTATATGCACGTATACGCCAACCTGTGATGAACACAAGAGAATTTGTAAAACGTATCAGTCCACAGATGGACCAAGAGTGAAAAGAACAATCCTACCGTAATACGGACATTACCAGTACCTTCATAATAATGAGCGCGAATCAACACTGAACATATGAACAATTACTACCTCTGAGCACTACCTTCACCAAGGAGTGCCACATACTGTTATGTACAATTACAACAAATCAACATCAAGATTAAGTTTATATGTATTGTCAGAATCATACTGATTATCAAACAAGTTCTAAGTAGAAGAAGGGCTACCGCCATGGGCGTCCCGCCTTGTAAAGAAAATGATAAATATCAAAATATGTTGAAGACATGTCGGTTACTACTGTGATGACTGTCAGTGATGAATGAATGTGTAAATTGAATCAACGACAACCAAACGCTAAATAGCGTAAATGAGCAAGTACCTAATGTACTAATAAGGGGCATAAGCTCAGGAGACCGGGAACACCGACTCCAGTTACCTTTCCAGGTATATTACTAACACAACAATGTCTAACTTATTATAAGGAAACAATGGAGCTACGGTACATACCGTAAGCAATATGAATAACAATCATGATTTACTAACTCCTTCACGCATTCGGTAAGGAAATACCACCGTTACCTTCCTCGTTTCACCCGTGCCACTCATAGCGTGAACTGAGTTCTCTTTATTCTGCTCTCTTCACGGAAGAACAGAGAGAAGGAGTGCCATGAATACTTGCAGTAGCGAGTCCCAACAAACCACCGTGGTTTAGCAAGCCTCGGTAAGAAAAAGGATTTCCATGTCCTTCCTCTTGCATAACCGTGAGCGTGTACTAGTTTTGGGCACTACTCTAACATTGGTTTTACCCAGTCCTTCTAACTTTGGGAAGATTATGTAGAACTTCAGGAGCCAAGAGACGTGAGTAATAACTAGCAAACCATAAGTAACAACGAAGACATTAATACCAGGAGTATATACCAGCATGTAATGTTAATCACTAATAGTGATAAATGTTTAGTCCTATTGGACAAACCTAAACTTATGAAAAATAGCATGCCCTTTGAGGATGCAGTACCATCAATGAGAATAGTTGGAAAAAAAAACGAAGAGCCAAGTTGCTCAAGCAATCATACAATCTACAATACACCCGAATAAACGGGGGAACAAAAAAACGCGCATAAATACCCAAGTATGAAAACTTACCCTACGCCGTATCGGGAAGCATAGGTGAGATATGATAATGATTAAAACTGGAGGAAAGAATTATGTATATACTCATGGAGATCAAGATAAGAGAACTGACATTGCTAGCTCAGCACGAACATTACAGTTGATCGATTGCAGCCATACAGACGAACCAACGTTTAACGTTTAACTGGTTAGCAACCAAGTGCTACCACTAATATGTTACTAAGGACATGAGTCCAGGGAACAAAAATAATGTCCCAACCACCTTACCACCATACTGCTAGAACATTAGAACCTACGACAAGATAACCAACATTGCGGACCAATCAACATCGAACTACTACAAGGACATCCATCGAAAGGGAGATTGACAATAGAATACTTCACCATAGTCGTGTGACGGACGCTACCAGTTTACTAAACGAGACATGGGACGACCGCACTCCGATAGGAGCATGTGGGCCTGACAGACTTATTTATAGGTTAGTCAGGTAAGTAGTAATGTATCAGTACGGTACCCCATGCATGTAGACAAGTGGTGTTAGGAACACGAGAAGTAGTCAACTCCGTACTACAGACAATGACGCAGACTACCTCGAAGATGGACGAGACGAGCCGCAGTTAACCAACGGGCTAGAGAAAACCAAGAACCTACAACATAGAGTAGCAGACGATACACAGTGAAGACAAGGAGACTCTTCGAAGATGACGAGGCAGACGACAGAAACAAGGAACCACTATATGGACGAATAATACGTAGAACCCTCATAAGGATCATGCAAGTTTTTGCAATCCAGAGGAATCTACCAAATGATGTGAACATAAACACGTGACTACGCAATGATAAGAGACAAGCTAAATGCTAGCAGATACCTTAAGAAGGGATAATCGACTTGGAATGTACCACTCACATGATGATTCGCTCATCTTATCTGTTTGACTCTTTAGATATTAGCTGCTGAGAGTTTACGCCTCTGCACTCTGTAGGACTGAGTGTTTTGGTATTGCACTTGTGCAGATATTAATCTAGTGGAAATACAGAAAGATGCAATGGATATCAACAAAAGTGTGTATCAAAGAACTACAACAGTGTAATATTCTGGAACAAAACCACCAGGAGACACGGATGACAATAATCATCTACGTGGACATGTAGGCTGGTACGTCTTGGTATTACCAAGACAAGTGCAAAGAGCACCAAGTACTAACAAGAGCCAATGCCATATTATACCTCAAGCTGAATATCAGTGGGAGAAGACACACGAATGTATGCTAGTGATCCAAATAAGAGGTTACACATTAATGAAAAGAGGGAAATTGAGCCTATGTTCATGGGTCTGCACCTCATACAGAGCGAGTGGGCCCATTAGAACGAACTTGGGAGAGAGCACAAATATGTGCCTCACCCTTTATACATATTTAAGAGCCGATGGGGCTAGAGTCATACCTGTCTCTCTGATATGAGAATAATCTACTCCAAAGGTGAAAACACCACATGAGAGTTAGAGAACTCTATGAGAGTCAAGTATCCAGCGCTCCTTGTGGAGCGGCTGTCGAATACTTGTGGGGTACGGGGGCGTAACCCTTTTAAGGGGGGTAGAGCCTCTTGGCTGTGCACATGTTTGCACTAAATTCTGTTATTTCGTATGCGGGGCATACAATAGTTTGTGGGTATGCGGGGCATACGATGTTGATTGTTGGTATGTTTGTGGGTGTGCGAGGCATACCATGTTGATTGTTGGACGTTGTTTGTGATGTGTTTGTTCATTTTGTTAGTGTTGTTTGGTACGCGGGGCGTACGTGGTTGATTTGTTGTGTGAAATGTGCACTTGTTGTATGTATCGTATGAAATACTTCTTGAAATGATGTATCTACATCCATGAATGTAGTACTGTTCTTTATGATATGCGGGATATATATATTTATAGTACCTTGTAGATTGATTACACATGGTATAGTCTGGATACAAAATAAATCCTTAGATATGGAATGTGGAATGACAATATGGTATGACACCTCGGGGAGGTTGTCAGGATTGGTAGAACTGATAGGAAATGATGGTGCTGATGGATCCCCTATATCCATATATGTTTGAATTAACGCCACAATTGAGGGCTATGTGCGGTATTAGCACAATACGATGTGTAAATGATATATCACATAGATATACATTATGGGATTATATGGGTAGTCATTAATACACCTATCTAAGTAAAGCGACTTCGGGACGAAGTCTTTTTAAGGGGGGTAGATTGAAATACCCCTAAGTAATTAAATATTGCTTAAGTATGTAATTAATTAAATTAACGCCAAGCATGCCTTAAAAATAAGTTGAACACAACAAAGTTTTCAGAGAGCCAAATGTATGTGCATTGTTTTGTGAATAATAACTAATAGTGCAAAAGAAATATATGATAACATTAGCCACTTAATCAAACCTATGGTCAATATATTTCCTTGACCTGGCTAATATGTATTCCGCCAGTTTAAGACTGGTAACCGGGCACGTTAACGTTCTCGATTATAATTATGTGTGACTCACTACGCTTACCTTATTGAAGTAAGTTCATAACACCTTAATACATTAAGGTATAAACAATCAAGTAAGTAATAACCTGCGAACAGTTTACTATTACCGTACGTATGTACATACGGAAATATATGTGAATGTACATAACGTTACAAGATTATAACGTTGTACATAGTCGTATATGTTTATGTATACATACAACTAATAACGCTACATATTAATAACAGTCACTTATATACATTAAATGGGCTTGATAGGCTGAAAAAAAAAGAGCAACATGCTCTAGCCGGGATTCAAAACCGAGACCTCTCGTACCTACCCCGAAACCTTAACCGCTTGAGCTGTGCTCAATTCAGTATAAACTACCCACGAACCATAACTAGTAGTCTCACTACTAAAGTTACAGAAAAGAAAGATTCACACTCGACATTCTCCTCTGATTTAGATATCTCAAACCAAGACGGCTTCAAATCTCAACGCGACAGACCTACATATTTTTCTCAATCGCCCATGACAGTTCCTTGTAACTCGCAACCACATACACCATCTTGACCGTAGTAAAGACTGGGCATCAGGGTCGCCTTTTGAAACTCCCACGCATCAGCAAATAACATGAACCGATAAAGCCACCAAGTCTTTGTCTCTTGAGTCAGTATCTCAGCATCTCAACTCAAAACTGAGCCTACTCCATGCAAGAGCCGCCTGAAGCGATGCGACTCAGTTCTGATCCCAGGTGAGATGATTCTCAGTTATTCATCCACTGTCACTCATCTCTGTCTCCATACTGAGAATCCTCCTTAATTCCTGACTCTTTTCCCCTCAGCCTTTGCATAACTCTCTTTGGAAGTTGAAACCGTGGGGTGCTTCATTTCTTCTCGAGGCTAACACCTGGTAATACTCCAAACCAGTTGTCTCGTGTCTGTTATTTTTCTTCTTTCTTTGTCTCTGCACAGTCCTGATCAAGACTGCTCAACACAGTTCCTCAGACGCCTGCATCTGTCGTGCAAGAACACTGCATGCTAACCGAGGGTAGAATCCTGGAGGTCCTGAGACAACTCCCTCCAAGAACTTCTGGTAGGTAAGCCATGAATAATGACCACAGAAGGAAGAAAAAATACCGGTTGTTCAGTCTCTTGTATTCTTGAAGTTCTGTTCAATCGTGACTTCCATAACTGGGGCTTCCCTGTCTTTTTGACCTGCAATAATATGACGTCCTTCTTCCAAATATGATCAGGCAAGAAAATCCCTCCGTAACGCAGCAGCATCTTCGGGTTTGAACCGAGGTGGAAGGTAAACCGTCTACCAGTTCCCACAACCTGTTGTACTTTTTCTTTACCAAGTTTAACCTCTGAGAAATTTCCCTCAGCTGTATTGAGTGGCCAAGGAGCTGGAGTTCCATGTCCTACCAGAGGCGTAGCTAAGAAGATGTTGTAAAGTCATTAGACTGGTGAGTGAATTCTAAACTGATTCGGGATCAGAAAATAAGAAGGTAGACTAAACCTGTCAACCTGTTAACCATGCCGATTCTGTAGCATGTGGCCTCAGTATATTGAATGTCCTTGAGTTGATAATACAATTAAAACCTGATGAATACAACTGGCTAAGCCTCTAAACAAGAGGGTGTTGAAGAAATATAAATGAAAACTGATTACAACAAAAAAAGGAAAGAAAAGCACAAGAAACAGATGCAACAATTATGCTTTTGTTTCTAGTGTGTTTTCCAACTACCGTGAGGCCTGCGTGTGTGGTTACATTACTGAAGTAGTGTGAGGTTAGTAGGGGCCAGATAAAAACTTAAAACCTCAGTGAAACACCAAACTACACAGGTTAGTAAGAAGGGAAAACTAGGATTGAGAATTCTGATAAAACCGATGGAAGTTACCAGGTTTTGATGCTTCAGTTTTCAGCCCTAGGATGTTTGTGTTCTGTATGGTTGGTTTATATTGTGAGTTAAGGAACCTGAACATTCTAACACACCTAAGTGAGAATAAGAACTTCATGAAGAAATCAAAACCCAACCTGATGCACAACCAAGTAACAGGAAAAAAAATTATGCATCAGTGTCTTTTCTGTTTGCTGTTTTCATTTCTAAATTCTTTGAGTTGTGTAAAGAACCTCCTGAATTGTGGTCTAGGTCTTTGGGGCCGCTATGAAGATTAAAACAATAGCAAAACACCTAAAGGAATGGCTAGACTATTGGAGAAGTAAAAACCTGATGAGGGAACAAAAGAAACAGAAGAGTAAAACAACACTAATTTCAGAATTTCAATCTTGGTTCAGTTTCAGTTCTTACCAGTTCAGTGATTGGCTATCTTGTGTCTGTAACAAATTGTCCTGGGTTGGTTTGGGTTTAGAATTTTAATAGAACTCTTAGGTAGCTGGGTCAACGGTTTGAGAAGAATGGAAAAATCAAACACATGGCACTAACAGAGAGGAAATAGAAGAGGAAGAAGTTATCAGTCTCGGTTTGTCAGTTCTGAGATTCTTTATTTCAGTAGGGGTGAGTTCGTAATCTTAATAGCATCTGCCCTGTGCCTGTTTGGAAGTTGATGTCGAGGTGAACCACTTAACTAATGAGGTTGAACAAGCTGGGAAAGAGAAAAAAAACAGAAACTAGACAAATGAACAGAAGAAAATCGATAGGAGGAATTTTGACATTAGTTCAGTTTTCTGTTGAGTTCAGTTTCTGTAGAGAGGTTAGGTGGGTAATCATTGAACTAGCTTTGAATTTACAACGTGGCTAGAGCACTAGACTAAGCAAGTAAATAACCAGAGGTAAACTGAAAAGCAGGCTGATAACAAACAGGAAAAAAAATATCGGATTGTTGTTTCAGAGATGCAGTTCTTGTTGTGATGTTGGTTTCCTGCATAAACAAATTTCAGAGGAATTAGGGAAGGTGTAGTGGTTTGGTAATGAACCTGCAGCATTGCTCATAGGCTCAACAAAGGTGGTGTGCTAATTTGGGAGGTTAGAAGTCAGATCGGACAGCAGAAGCAAACCACAAAAATGAATCTGTTTCAGTTCATGAGTTCAGTTTTAACTTTCAGTTTTCTGTGTAAGAAGGGATTTAGGAGTGTATTCCCTGTGGCCTTAGGTCTGCTTTAAAACTAAACCCTGATAAAACACATAACAAACTGTGTAAGCAATTCAGGAAAGAAACAGAAATCAGATCAGAGAACAAGAAGGAAAAAAAAAGAGAACAGCAGGAAATTTGCAACAGTTTCATTCTCTCAAAACTACCGGTTCTGTATAGGGAAACTTCAGAGGAGTAAGTAGTACTATGTTGGGGTTGCTTTGAGTTTAAAAACCTTACTAGGACACTTAACCATGTGAGTAAATAAGGTGGTAGAAAAGTGGAAGTCAATTACGAGCAAAGGGATGAGGCGAAGAAATACACCAGTGAGTTTTCAGATTTCCCATTGCGGATTGTTTTCGGTGTAATTGTGTACAGGAGCTGTATGGGAGTGTTAATGGATTGAGAGTGAACTTAGAATCTTGTAAGTGGCTTAGCTAAGAGTGTGAACACTTGGGAGAAATAGGAAGTCAGAGGTGAGCAAACAGAAAGGGGTAGAAGAGTAGATAACAGAAAGTAATTTCTGGTTTCAGTTCTTCCTCCCTGAAACTTGTGTTCTCTGTGTAACCGCATTACAGAGGGTTTATAGGGGCTGTATTGAATGGTATTTGATCCTAGAACTTAACTAATACACTCAAGAAAGATACAAGCACTTCAGAGAAAGATTAGAGGATAGAATAATCCACCATCAGAAAGAACCAAACAGAAACATAACTTCTGTTTCGGTTTTGTTTTCTTTTCTTTCTGTAACCGTACTTCTGTACAGCTGAAGCAATATGTCATAAGAGCTTTGTATTGGTTATTATTTAACACAAAACCCAGCCATTTCACCTAAGTGGATCTGTAGGAAATTAGGATGGGATTAGAAGCTGATAACCAAACTGTAAGGGAAAGAATGAAGAGGTTTGACATTGGATGTAGTTTCGGTTCCGATGGTTGGTGTTTCTGTATAATGAAGTACAATAGAAGAGTGAGTGTTTGCAGTGGGGATTAAGATATAACATGGTTTTTAAACCTTGTAATATATGAGGAATGTAGTGGAATGGTAAATTTCTTTTGAAAAAGAATGAGATTTACAAAGGAATGAAATCTGATATGTACATACAATCCCGGTAACTAGAACAAGATGTTGTCAAACTTTGGGTTATATTATACCACAAGGTTTTAATGTTATTAAGTTAGAGTCTCACAACATATTATAGGTTATGTGGAAGTTTTGTGAGTAATAAAAATATAGGGTAAAGGAACTCAAATGTGGCGCATGTGTATGTCATTTTAAACACATTCCTAAGTTGCCAAAACCCCGTGTTATAAAGTCTAGTGACACATAAAATGTCGTACCATATAATATTATGGAACTAATATAACACAAATAATATTATGTGGCTAAGGATATAGTTATTCAACTGTTATGCCAAACACATACATATATATAAACACGTGTCAAGAAATAAAATTATACACTATAGTTACAACGACATAAAATACCAAAGTTAGTATAAGACTGTAGTATGATAAATAAACCCCGGGTGAAATGTCATGGGTGTACAACATAAGGTTTCATGCTTTAATGTAAACCGAGAATTAACTCACACAACGAGTAAGGGGGCTATAAGACAATAGTAACGATACTTTAACTAGTAACAAATGTTAAGTCTGGGGACATAGTACTGGGATTTCAAACGTTATTCGGAAGTACCGAACTACGCAGTCATGTGGATTGACGCTTAGTGTTCCTTGTATTACTAGATCGCATTTCCGACGTACGCGCTCGAAAGCTCTAGTGGCCGGCACTGCACGAATCTAGACAACGGTGTACGGTATGTAAAGGGATTTGATCCGGGTTGTCCTGAGGAATTCCTCGGGCTCGGATTTGTTTGATAAATAACTTGTGTGAATGTATGTATGTGATGTATGTA
Source organism: Limonium bicolor (assembly GCA_023374045.1). Taxonomy (NCBI): domain Eukaryota; kingdom Viridiplantae; phylum Streptophyta; class Magnoliopsida; order Caryophyllales; family Plumbaginaceae; genus Limonium; species Limonium bicolor. The sequence goes on from CM041778.1 coordinate 345,107,010, forward strand.
TGTGATGTATGTGTATGATGTGTAGTTATGTTCATTGCATTATTTATTTATGCACGAACGTCCTACGGGACTAATATTACGTCGACTATAGATCGACTTATATAAAACTACATATGCGAAATGTGTGTTGTGACCACTGTTGCTTGACCTAATACGCTAAGTATTACAAGTATGTAGTTATAACCTAAGTAAAATACTTAGGAACGGGACACGACATTGTCGGTCCCTAGAGCTTTGACTCGAATGTGAATGTTACCTAGAATAATTCTAGGCATGCGTAAGACCCATAGGGCAGCCAACAAAATAAGTGATGTACTCCATAACTAAAACTGTAACTGACTATCTAACTAACAAAGCTAACAGTGGAGTGTAAATGAATGTGATGATGTACCTTAATCCAGACAGTCACTGGCTGCTGGTCGCGTAGAGATCTCTTGGGTTATCCCGTATCGGGTTTTCCCTAGTTAATCCTGATCGAGCCTAGATAGATCGTCAGGCGGAGTGTGCTACCGTTGGCACCAGGCCCTTGGCCACCTAAATGGACGCCTTTACAAAGGCAAAGTGAATAAGTCCCAGAGTCTTCGGATGATCAGGGCAGTGAGCACCTTTGTGTGTACGTGGGACTACTGTCCAAGTGAGTATGTTTCGGGTTGTCCTAACTGACACCCGACTGTGCTAACCTAAACAAACGATATGTGAAGGCCCGGAGGGCCGAGTGATGTACTATGTGATAATGTTAACATACGATGAATGAGTTCTCAATACCATTGTATTGTATGATGTATGACAGTATGTGTATATCCATATAGACTGTTTGGATTGGATGAATGATACATAATCAATGCTGTTGATACAGTATTTATCATATCTGTAAAATGACAAAGCATGAAATCAATCTAATATCAAAACGGTTAAAATGACAAGTGACCAATAGGGTCCAGATCCGGCATACTCAGCGTCTATCGCTGATACTACACTTATTATGCAGGTTGCCGAAAACGTTGAAGCCGAAGTGCGGGATTGGGTGTTAGGACATTGTTGATTTTGGATTTACCGTTCATACCTCGTATGTGTTAAATGATTCCACTGGAAAGGGGTTGTAAGAGTTAGATTATGTTTAGATGCTCACGTAGTTGTGCTTTTGATACTAGATAGAAATGTAGGTGGTATCTCGTTGTCACCGTGGATGTATTTTATGTTTAATTTTTGTTAAGATGGTGTACTGCTACATCACTCGTATGGGCGAGTGGTGGCAAGTAACACCCATGTGAGTTCTATTACTGTAATTCCTTCCGCTGTGAGACGCCTTTATTTCCTGTTCACGTGAGTGACTATTACGTAATTGTTATGAGGGGTGTTACAATCCGTATCTTCCCTTCAGGTTTAACAAATTCAATATAGCAGTCAATTTCATGTACTTAGTGCACATAAGGTACAACGCCGTCTTGGATGCGTCCAACAACCTTTGATACTCATCCCATCGGTCGATAAAATTCCTCAACGTTATCAAGCATCTCGTCTATTTGCTCTTCATGATAAGTCGGCTCACTGTCATTGACTCCGGAAGCACTTGGGAGTTTTGACTCGATAGAATCAAATGTGTGGTCCATTCTCATCCTATTCCTATCATTAATGTACGAGGGCCCGTCATTATATTCAACACTTTCTCCATGAAAAGTCCATCTCCTATAGTGTGGTATGAAACCGTGGATCTTCAAATGGAATTTAATTTCCTCAATGTGTGAAAATTTCCTTATGACACCACAGTCAACACAAGGACAAGGTATTTTCACCGCCTTTGTCATGCCCTTGTGCTGCATTGCCACTTTGCAAAACTCCTTCAACATCTTGTCAAAGTGATCCCCTCGATCACCGTACATACAATCACGTTTCATACTATATTTGAAATACAAAACGGTATAATAATACCATATACTTAAAACGAAAATGTTTTTGTACCGTGGATTATATTTGTTTCTATGTGTTTATACTCTAATGAAGCGTGACTCGATGCGTATTAAATAAGCTAGCTAGCCTAACTCTAAGGTTTCAACCTAAATTATATTCTAGCACTTATATTTAAATAAATAAATGCATTTATTAAACAAAAAGCAAGGTTTAGTTACTTACTTGTACATAGAAAAGGAAACTGCCACGGTGATGGAAGAATGCGGGAAACAAGAGAGGTGGTTCACGGACTTAAATGTAGTGAACCCTGATAGAGAAAAAATTAAGATATTGTTATACATATACACATACATCAAACAATATTAATTACGAAAAGATTTTGTAAAAAATCGGCATGACCTTTGCATAATTTTACCTATCCCATGCTTATTATTAGGCAATCACCAATCATTCAACAACACAAATTTCCATCACATATCAAACTAATACCAAATTCATTCATCAAACCAAATTTCAATCATTTGTGGAAATCAAATATAAAGTATAAAAGAGAAAAAGATAAGTTAGATTATATATTACTAGTTCCCAAATGAGTTGTTTTTCGCTCCGCTATCAATCTACCGTGCAATGACTAGGGAGTTTCTTAAGCACTTCTTTGTAGAGGCACAAACACATGTAGATAGAATAGAAAATCATTAGCTTGTGTATGTTAATTATTTTTAAATATAGGATTGTGTAACATTATAATGCGCTACAAAATGAAGAGGTAAGTTGAGTATATTACGTGTTCACAAGTGAACTGTTTTCAGCCCCGTACGTCTTCAATCTAGAGCAGCAGCTTAGTGATTACTCCCTAAAAAGGCACAATCACACAAAATGAGCCAAAAAAAACAAAAAATTTCAATCAAACATTTTTCAACATCTTGTGTGCACATGTAATTTTACTTATTTAAAACTACATATATACACAAATTTTACACACACTACATATTCAAACATCGACATTCACATTTACAATCTAAATATCAACAATCAATACAACAAATAATTTTAACCTAAAAATCAAACTCACCTCGTTTCAGTTACTAACTGTTGCTACTGTCGGACAACCTCAAACCGGCGTAGGAAGACGACGATGACTGCAGGTGACGCGGGCGGAGACGATGGCAACGGCGACGGCGGAACCAACGGCACATGGCGACAGTGATGGTGGCACAACTGGTGGTCATCGTCGTCTTTGTTTCACTGTTCACAACAGAGAGGAGAGGAAGGAATGAGTATGGTGAGAATGCGATGAACTGGGGTTAGGGGTGGTTTTAAAGCACCTACTTTGGTGGTTCTTAGCTTGAAACCGCTGAAATAGGTCCTCGATAATTTTTTAAAAAAATAAGAAAGACTTATTTCGACGGTTTCTAACTATAAACCACCGAAATAGATGATCAAATAAAAAAGGAAAATATAAAAATACCTACTTCGGCAGTTCCTCATTAGAAACCGCCGAAATAGGTCCTTTTTTTACGACCTATTTCGGCGGTTTGCAGTAAGGAACCGCCAAATAGGTGCCCGACCTTTTCATAAACCACCTTATTTCGGCTGTTAATAGGGGCGCTGAAATAGATCATTTTTGTACTAGTGAGGTTTTAAATTTTGGGTATAATAATGGGCAGTAACTTCGCAAGAATGTTGGTCCGGGGTTACAAACCAATATACAAAACCGGACCATCCTTAAAAGTGGCCAGAATTTCACTTTTCTACATATTTTTTACCTAAACCCTCGTATCCACCTTCAAAACAGTAAACCACTAAAGAAAACATATATAACAAACGCATTAGTGCAAACCTAAATAGAAAAACATTGAAATTTACGAGAAAATGTAAAACAGAAACTAAAAAACTTATGAAAGTGGGTTGATCACTACATAATAATTATAAACAAAGAAGAAATACTTTAATCAAATTAAAACTTGTAAATTCATAGAGATAATGGAACCCTGAATTCGGATTACATAGTGAACCGGAATATAAAAGTACTACTCAGCCATAGACACGTTAACAATGTAAAAGTCTATTAATAATAGTATTAGAAAGATTGAACAAGGAGAAACTCTGGTTGGTGACTCTTTGTCGAAGTTTCTGTCTTGAATCAGCAATCTACTCTACTCTATCTCCTAGAAAAACTATCAACAACTATCAACTCTACCTCTTTCTAAAGTCAAAAATACCAAAGTAATAATGAAGTCCTCGTCAAAACCCTACGTTGTTCCCAAATACCACTGAGGCGCTCTGCTCTCCTCTAACATATCGAATCATTTAATTTTTTTATATTTTATTTTAACAGCTCGAGCAAATATCTGGCCCTTCCTGGTGTTGTCCGGGTTTATATCCAACATCTAAACCCAGGCCATGTCTAAAACGCGGCACAAGATTATTTCCAAGTGTGGTCCGGGTTTATATCCAGCACCCAAACCCGGACCATGTTTAAAATTAGGCAGAAAGCTCGTCGAAGGATTGGTCCGGGTTTATAAACCAAGACACATACCCGAACCATCCTAAAAACATGGCAGAATATTTACTGAAGACCTGGTCTGGGTATATATTCAAGACCAAGACCCAGGTGACTTGTAAACTAGCATTTTTTCCTTCGAAAATCATCATTTGACTCCCAGTTTGACTTTCATTGGTTGACTCAAGTACTAAAGACTTCGTTTGAGAATTTTCTTGATGTTTTACCCTGAAATCAACAAACTAATCATAGGAGACAAATATAACAATATATCATAATTAAGACCATAAGGAGGGAATTTAAAGATAAAATGGTGATAATTAAGCATGAGTTTGCCTTGTAAACTTAGGCAAATTCCTGACTTATCAACCACCCCATACTTAGCTTTTGTTTGTCCTCAAGCAAATGAAGAATATAACTACCCTAAACCGTAATACTGAACTCTAGGATCAACATAAACGGAAGGAAAACAAGCAAAATCGCTATCTGAAAAATCAATCTACTCTAAGCTATCTATTTTTGCAAAAAGTGAATAGAGAACAATTTTAGTAAAAGCGTGAATAAGCTGAATTACAGAAACTGAAGCACAGATTAACTCAGGACCTTCCACCAGTTTCATTCATGTTCCTTTGGATGACAATGGGTGTGAAGTAATGCCTTATTCCAAAATACCTTTCAACACCATGCACTCATGATCAAATACTAAAAAAAACTGTAATTAAATATTTTGCATGCACAACTTCTCTCATTCAAGAAATAAACCCAAATGATTTCTAAGTAATTGCATAGTTATTCCTTCACCCAGACTTTTGTCTTTATCTCTATAACAGCTTTGGGCCAACTATCCTAGATCACGAGACCTTAGTTAAATAGGTGATAAAACACCACGAGGACATAATAACCAAATAAAAATGCCAGATTTGGTTCTACAAAAATTTTATCCGAAGAGTATCTTGCCTTATCCTTTCATTCCAATCATTCATATCATTCCCAAAGTCCAAAGCCAAACACATGTAGTCTCCATAATTAGCCAATCCATCAGATTTCAGTGAAAACAGAATAAATTAAGAAAATAATTTTTTTAGACAGCTTTTAAGCAAAAAAATAATAAAATTAAGGTTGTCATCAGGCTCAATTTCAAACTTCCAAAACATGATCACCCAAAATTCAACATTTAATGGCAAAGAGAAGCATATTATTTATCATCTAAAAATAATAAAAAACTAGTGGTCTGAAAGTGATAACTGAAAGGTTACTCCCTACAAAAACTTGTATGAGTATAATCGTATATCAGCAAGTGTACTGGTCTGTCATAGCAAGTTTTTCTAGAAGTATCCCGCTAGGTTATCGAACCAAAGGAGGTAGTGTCTAGTTTGAGTCTTTAATTCAACTAACTAAAAACAAAAAAATAACAATAATAAATTGGGGGTTTGAGTGAAATTAAATTATTAATTAAGCTAAAAGCAATTAAAAGTGTTTTTTAATAAATCTAAAAGGTGAATCCTAGTTTATCAATTCCCTTCCTGAGTGTTTTGTAAATTCTAGATTGCAACCTCAGATCTAAATTAATCTAAAACCGGTCTCCCACAAGATAGATCCTCACTAGCAATTCCTAAATTCCAACTCTCGTTATGAATTTACTAATTAACTAGTAGCGTTAAAGATTCATCTAGTTTCTAGACAGCTGATCCCGAGGAATTTCCATCACTAGTTTCACTAGTAATATTCCTATGGTCTAATGAATACCGTAGTTTCTTACTTGTAAGCAATTCATACTGAATAAAATCAAGCAGTAATTAATCACATAAGAAATCAATAAACAAGGAATAAAACTAAATCTGCATAGAATTTATATTCAATAACATAGGAAGCAAAATAATAAACTAGTTGTTCATAGCAAACCATAATTCGAATGACTAGTCAAACATGATAAATACATAAATAATAATAATAGAAAGGAAAAAATGCCATCAAATCTGTGAAAGAATTGAGGTCGAAATCCAGATCCGCCCTGCTATCTCCCGTCCACCATGAATCTGATGTATCCCTCTCTTTCCATGTTCATCAACCGTTGTTGTGGCTAGATTTAGAACTTTTTGTTTTGTATGAGGAAAAATCGTTACCCATCTCGTATCCCCTGATCGGCTCATATATCTACGGTTGCAAAAGATCAACACAAGATATATATCTTTTTTTTGTACATGTCATCAATGGAGCAGCGATTCAATATATCAAAAACTCCATGTGCACGTGAATAATTTATTCCCCTTCACGTGCGGTATATATATGTATATCCTCCTTTTTATTCACATGGATTTCTTTATAAGATTACAAAATGAAATCTTTTCTTCTACGTTTTTATATGTACATGCATAAAAATCACATGTGAGGAATAATTTTTACATTTAACGTATTTAAGCACTTAAGTGGGAAAATATATAACAGTAAAGCATAAACTAATAAACAAGTATATAAACATAGATAAATTCCCCACTTGTGAACTACCCCACAAATAGCTTTTGCTTGTCCTCAAGCAAATGAAGAATATGACTACTCCAAACCGTAGTACTGAACTCTAGGATCAACATAAGCGGAAGGAAAACAATCATAATGTAAATCAGAAAAATCAATCTGCTCTAAGCTATCAATTTTGGCAAACAGTGAATAGAGAACAATTTTAATGAAAACATGATTAAACTGAATTGTTGAAACTGAAGCACAAGTGAACTTAGGACCTTCTGTTATAACCCATAGTTTTTGTTGCAGATTTATTTCGTCAAGTGGCTCATATTAGTTTATTTTGAAATCAGGACGTGGATGTCCTTTGGGCTAAAGTCAGGGGCGAGGAGGTCTTTCGCTATCTATTTTCTGGTAAGGAAATTAGTTGGGATTAAGAGATATTAATATTCTCTTTTAATCGTGATACTAATTACACTCCCACTCTCTCATTCCTGATCAGTAAACCGCCGCGACGCTCTCCTTCTTCCTCTCTCTCTTTCGCTTAACATTATTCTTTTGCCTGATCTGTCAATCCTTGCTGCTACTGTTGGTACATTGAAGTTCGGTGGTAGATTTCTCCTTGGTTGCAATCCGGTTTTAACATAAGGTAAGAACGTCAATTTGTTCTTGTGCGATTCTGCAATTTGGGAAACTCCTCTCGTGCTGATTTCGGTCTCTGCAATCTGGTTGTCAGAATTGTCGATCTTTTGCATGGCTGAGTTTAAATTCTCCTCTTTGGTTCCCTTGCTGTCAAATTCAGGTGAGAGTTGCGTTCTTTGCTTCATTGTCAGATTCAGGTAAGGGTGCGATTTCGTTGTCCTGGCAGTTTCTGGATTGTGCCTTCTCCGTTTCTGATTTAGGAATTGTTCTCAATGGTGTTTTATTCAGAGATTTGGAATTTTGTACTTGGTATACATTTCGGTATCTACTTTGGCTGGGATCTGCTGTTTCAGTTAGGACTTCGTCTGCTATTGATTGAGGTAGGTGGCTTTCGGATTCGGTAGTATGTTCAGCCATGGGGAAATTAATCTGGGGTTTAAACGGTTTGAATTATTATGCGTGTGTGGTTGTGTTCTATCTGATTTAATGTGGTTTCAACTGGCCAAACCCCCATGGTTGTGTTTCTGAAAATCCTGTGTTTCTGGTGACAATTTGATGTTTTGTAATGCTTCTGTTCGTGTGTTTTGAAACTCTGAAAACTGTATTTTTCAACTTGTCTGAATGTTTATCCAAACATTGAAGTTCGGACAGACCCTGTTGCGCTTCTGATTTACTGAGTTTTTGTACATGTCCGAACTTCCATTTGAGCTTTGATGTATGGACGGGGTGCGAGGACGGATCCGGCTTACAAGTCTCGAGTGGTGTCTGAACTTGTAAGTCTGGATAGAAGTTCGAACACACCCTATAAGCAGTTCTACCCTGACGTGTATAAGAATCAGCGCATTCTAGAGTATAATCGGCTTCGCCAGGGCCAGGATATGAGTGTTGAGGATTATGTCAGAAAATTCATCAGCCTGTCGAAGTTTGCACCTGAGCCTGACGAGCATAGGAAGACCAGGAAGTTTAAAAGTGGTCTGAGGCCAGACATCTGTTCGACTGTGACGCTGCTGCGTCACAAGACCTTCAGGGATGTAGCTGACGTTGCCCTGATGGTGGAGGCCGATCTGAAGGGCCGCCAGTCTGGTGGGAAGGACTAGAAGAGGAAGTACAGGTCCGATGAGAGCGATAAGAAGGATCTGTCTGCTTCTCAGAAGAAGTAGTCTACTGAAGACCGATCTGGGGACCGCTAGGGCTTGAGAGACAGAGGTGTGTCTTCTTCATCATCATTCACCCTGAAGTGTCAGGTATGTGGCAAGTTCCATCGAGGTCGGGACTGTGACAAGAAGTCTAGAGCTTGCTTCAAGTGTGATTCCTTGGAGCATAGGATTGCTGACTGCCCTCTAGCCGAGAGGAGCAGAGGTAGCTCAGGAGGTAGGACTGGAGTGTCTGCTTTAGAGTCTAGAGATCGAGACCGGGCCGAGCAAAAGAAGCCCTAGGGCCAGGCCAGAGTGTATGTGATGGCTGGAGAGAGGGACCGATCCACTGACAGAGTTGTCACAAGTATTCTCCAGCTGTCCTCTCGTTCTGTTTTCTGTTTATTTGACTCTGGAGCCACCCACTCCTTTATTTGTGCTGAGTTGGTGGGTGTGCTTGGTTTGCATGTTGTGCCTCTGGGTGTGAGCTGTGTGTGAATAGTCCATTAGTTAAGAATTCTTCCATGCTTCTGAATACTGTGTGTAAGGATAGTTCTGTGTTAGTCAGAGATAGGACTCTGTATGCTAATCTCATCCCTATGGAGATGACTAGTTTTGACGTGATCCTGGGTATGGACTAGCATGCTGCCCACCATGCCCATATTGATTGTGCTACTTCGAGAGTTACATTTGAGGAGCCGGGTCAGCCCCGCCAGACTGTAGCAGGGAATGGAATCCCATGCTCACCGCCAGTCATCTCAGCCATGCAGGCGTTTCACCATCTGAGGAAAGGATGCCAGGGATTTCTGTGCTACATCCCTAAGGTTCGTAAGGATGCGAAGTTAGAGGACATCCCAGTGGTCAAAGACTTTCTAGACGTGTTTCAGGACGATGTGCCTAGGCTTCCCCCTATTAGAGAGGTGAGTTCTCAATCGAGCTCGCACCTGAGACTCAGCCTATATCCAAGGCACCATACCGGAAGGGCCCTACTGAGCTTAAGGAGCTGAAGATCTAGTTGCAGGAGTTATTGGATAAGGGCTTCATTCGCCCTAGTATGTCACCTTGGGGAGCGCCCGTTCTGTTTGTCAAGAAGAAGGATGGTAGCATGCGCTTGTGCATTGACTTAAGGGTGCTCAATAAGGTTACCATTAAGAATATGTATCCTCTCCCGTGCATAGATGACCTGTTCGATCAGCTAGCTGGGGCTAAGGTGTTCTCGAAGATAGATCTGAGGTCCGATTATCATCAGCTGAGGATTAAGGCAGATGACGTGCCTAAATCTGCCTTCAGAACTCGTTATGGACATTACGAGTTCCTAGTGATGCCATTCTGTCTGACGAATGCACCATCTGTGTTCATGGACATGATGAACCGGGTCTTCAAGCCGTTCTTGGACCAGTTCGTTGTGGTGTTTATTGATTATATCTTGGTGTATTCCAAGAGTGTTGAGGAGCACGAGGAGCATCTGAGGACCGTTCTCCAGACTTTGAGGGAGAGAGAGCTATATGTGAAGCAGAAGAAGTGCGAATTCTAGTTGGACTAGGTAGTGTTCTTGGGACATGTCATTTCCAAGGATGGTATCTCCATGGATCAGGAGAAGATTAAAGTTATTACAAAGTGGGCCAGGCCTACTAATGTTGGAGAGATTCGTAGTTTCCTTGGACTAGCAGGCTACTATCGTAAATTTGTGGAGGGCTTCTGCAAGTTGGTGATTCCACTGACTCGCGTGTTGTTGAAGGAGGTGAAGTTTGAGTGGAGCGAGGCCTACGAGCAGTGCTTTTAGGAGCTGAAGAAGAGGCTGATGTTTACGCCGATTATAACTCTTCCAGAGGGGACTGAGGGACTAGAGGTGAAATACCCCAAACCTATATATGGTGTTTAGATGATAAACTAAGATATAATAACGCTAAATAATACCTTAGAAACATTAGGAAGCAATTTAAACCGAAGGAAACACAAGGAAACACCATAAGAGCAATTTAGGCAAAAATGTGCTCTAAGCTTGGAGTAACTTGAGTTAGCACCCAAATATCATTCTTAGACCTTAGTAACATCCTAATGGTCCTGTTAAATCAATTACCAAAGAAAACCAAGCTAAAAAACAAGTTAAAACACAAATTGTTCTTTAAGGACTCTTAAAGCACATTTTTGAAAAATTGTCTTAGAAAGGGGTTTTATGTGGCTAAATGCCCATGATTACTCCTTAGTCAACTTGTGTACTACTTAGTATCACATTAGGAAGTCTAAATCAATGGGAAATCAAAAATTTCACAAATATGTGCACTAGTTTGTGAATAGTAACCAAATAGTGCCTAGTTTAGTCTTTAGTCAACTAAGTGTAATTAAATGGTCAAACAAGACCATGACTAGCCTTAATTAAATAAGGGGGCCAGTTTTCTAAGGGGATGAGTCACCACATGATCAAATAACTAAAGGAAAAGAAGAGATAAGGTAATAGTACTATTTACCTTTTTAAACAAAAAACTTGCTTTTAACTTACCTCTCTCCTCTCTCCTCCTTTCTTCATTCTTTCTTCTTCCCACCGATTTCACCTGCTCTCTTCCTTCTTCATTCATGTACAAGACAACTCCATGCTAGCTCCCCCTTCATTTGCTTGCCAAACACTCCGGCGACTTTTTGTAATCTAATGAATGATGTTTTATTCGGGTATATCGATGATTTTGGGGTTGTCTATCTTGATGATATTGTTATATATAGCAATACGCTCCATGACCACTTGCACCATGTGAAACTGGTGTTTGATAGACTTCATCAGCATCAACTTTATATCAAGAAAAAAAGTGTTCCTTTGCCCAACAGGGTATCACTTTTCTCGGTCATGTTGTCTCCAAAGGGGCCATCTACATGGATGCCTCTAAGGTTTCGACTATCCTTGATTGGCCCGCACCCAACGATGTCTCTGAGTTACGTTCTTTCCTTGGACTAGCGAACTATTACCGTTGGTTCATCGAGGGATACGCTGACAAGGTGGCGCCCTTGAGTGATTTGTTGAAGAAGGAAAAATCATGGGTATGGTCGAAGGAGTAGCAAGATGCATTTGAACGGTTAAAGAGAGCTATCTCTTCTGAGCCGGTGTTGAAGCTCCCGGAGTTTGACAAACCATTTGAGGTGCACACTGATGCTTCCGGCAGAGCGATTGGTGGGGTCTTGGTTCAAGATGGGCATCTGCGCGCGTTTGAGAGTCGTAAGCTAAAAGATCCTGAAACGCGCTACTCAGCTCATGAGAAAGAGATGTTGGCAGTAATTCATTGCCTCGCGATTTGGAGGCATTATCTGCTGGGAACTAAGTTTGTCGTGGTAACGGACAACGTAGCCAACACATATTTTACAACCCAGAAGAAGCTATCACCCAAGCAGGCTCATTGGCAAGAATTTCTTGGTGAATTCGACTTTGAATGGATTCATAGATCGGGATCGCACAATGTTGTCCCTGGTGCCTTGATTCGGCGGTGCCTTGTAGTGATCCAGTCAGTGTCTCAAGCTGAAACTGACTTAGCGGGTAGAATTCGTGAAGCGGCTACTGATCCTTCATACCAGCAAATCTGTGATAAGGTGCGGTTGGGGAAGTCCAAGCGTTTCCACCTGCTCGACGATATGTTGGTCGATGAGCAGAGATGCGTGGTGGTCCCTGCTGGTAGAATCCGCATAGAGTTATTGCGGAATTCCATGATGCAAAATGGGCTGGCCATGCAGGAACAAAACGAACCTTGGCATTGATCAAACGAAGCTTCTATTGGCCAAGGATGAAGGTTGATGTGGAGGACTATGTAAGGTCTTGTTTGGTATGTCAACAGGACAAGGTTGAAAGGAAGAAGACGGCGGGACTCCTCAACCCGCTGCCTGTTCCAAACAATCCATGCGAGTCGATTTCTATGGATTTTTTCTCAGGTTTCCCTTCGGTGGAGGGGAAAACTTCTGTCCTTGTTGTTGTGGACCGGTTCTTCAAGTATGCTGTGTTTATACCAGCACCCTCGAATTGCCCTGCTAACTTGACAGCAAGGTTGTTCCATGCCCACGTCGTTAAGTACTTTGGACTCCCCCGTGATGTGATAAGTGATCGCGATACGAGATTCACGGGACGGTTTTGGGTGACGCTTTTCGGCCTCATGGGCTCTGAGCTGAAGTTCTCTACTGTGAATCATCCACAGACAGATGGCCAAACTGAGAGGGTGAATGCACTCTTGGAGGAATACCTTAGGCATTATGTCACAGGTTCCCAAAAGAACTGGATTCATTTGCTTGATACCGCGCAAATGTGCTATAACCTGCACAATAGTTCGGCTACTGAGCGAAGCCCCTTTGAGTTGGTCATGGGTTGGCAGCCTTGACCCCGGCCGAAGTTGCGAAGCAGGCGGCCACGGGTGAATGTCTGGTGGCCTATCGGTTCGTACACGATCGTCAAGTGATGTTGAAGGTGGCAAGAGAAAGCTTGGAGCTAGCTAGGAACCGAATAGAGAGGTTCACGGACCAAAAGTGGCGTCCCCTCGAGTTCAAAGTTGGTGACAAAGTGATGCTGAAATTGACGCCTCAGATTCTGAAGCAGATCAAGCGTCCTAGACACAGGGGTTTAGTCCAGCGTTTCGACGGACCATTAGAGGTGATCCGCCAGGTAGGTAACTCCGCCTATCGGTTGGAACTCCCCGAAAGACTGAAAGCTCACCCGACTTTCCATGTGAGTTACTTGAAGCCATTCGTTGCGGATGTCGAGAAGGTTCATGTGGAAAGGGCAAGAGCCCCGCCTGCCGTGGTGATGGAATACACGAAGGACGTAGATGAAATCCTTGATCATCGGATGCGGGGATGGAGATCGAATCGTTCAACGAAGTTCCTAGTCCATTGGAAGGGCGAAGCTAGGGAAATGCAACTTGGGAAAAGCAAAAAGATTTGTGGCAATTTCAGGATAAGATAAAAATGTACCTAGACGCTTTGCCGGGGACGGCAAAGGAATATGTGGGGGTGGTTTGTCATGCCCCATTTTGTAATGTAGCTTGAGTTGGGGGTCATTTGTACTGGATGTAATGATACCGAATGTAATCAAGTTACTTAATGAATAAAAGAAGTAGCCACATTCTATTCAGCTATCCCAATGTTGCAGTGACTTCAGTCACCCATGTATTACGCCTTTGAGTTCTCTTGCAGGTATGCTGAGGACGAGAGGCCCATGTCGGACGAAGCATTTCAGCAAAGACCTAGACCCAGGCCGTAAGGCTTGGGGCTAGAAGCACTTGTCAATAGCCTGTGGCGTTAACGACGATATTGCGATCATGAGGTGGAGCTGACAAGTTGCATGGCACCTTGTTGGCACCCTGTCCCTTATACTTATGGCGTGATGGGTGACGCGCCTAAGAGACCCGATATAGGGTTAAGACAGGGACGGTTTGGATTAGGGAGGAGACGAGTGTTCAACGTTGCCCACGTTGGAACGCTCCACTGACGGTCCAGGGTTCCCCCTTTGTAGCAGGTTTTGGGTCAGCTCACTCCGTGGAGTTTGAGTTACCATGGATCTAGCTTGGTGTTGGATTTTATTGTTGGATGGCTGCTTGGTAGTTGATGCCTCTGGACCTGGGCCTGGGTCCTAGGGACGGTGTTGATTAAACAATCGGGACCCAGCCCCACTAGTCCCGAAGTCTAGTGTCGGGAATCAAAACTAAGTGCATATTTCTCTTAGTTAACTCAAGCTCTTTCTCTCTATCCTTTCAAATCTCCAAGAGCTTCATTTTGGTGCCAAGAAAAACCGCCATTAGAGGAGGAAATATAAGCTTGAGGAGTCCATTAGCTTCTCCATTCTCTTAAGTTAAAGAATGTGCAAGAAAAATCAAGTTCCCATCATTTCTTCGCATGTCCAAAAATTTCTACTCACGGGGCTTCATTTTTATGCCTTGTTCTAGCTTGTTTTCTATTCTCCAAGGGATAGAGGTCCTTATTGATTCATATCCAAGCCTACCTTAAGACTTAAAGGTAAAATATTCATTTTAATACCTTAAAACACATTTTTAACCTAGGGTTTGCTCCTTAAGGTTAGTGTATTATCTAGCACTCATTAGAGTCATTGGATATTGATTAGAACATTGGCAAGGAGAACTTTGTTGGTGACCGAGATTGTTCAAGGAAAAACCTAAGGAGAAAAGTTTGTGAAGCTTGTAAAGAACAAGGTAAATGTCTTACCTTAAGGTGTTTTAATGCATTAAGGGATGGGATTTAGATATATGGTAAGCTTAGCTTAGAGGTTACATTAGGAAAGGGCTATATAACCTAAGAGAAACAATGATTATATTTGAGAACTTGTGATTAAAGAGCAAATGGGAAATGAGATAGTTAGACAATGAAAAGGTGAATTACAAGAGCATTTACATTTCAATCGGATCCTTGTTGTGTGTATTTCCAGGTCAAAGGCAATATATATTTTGGAAATTCAGTGTTTAAGATTTATGCATTTAAGGGCCTAAGAGCCAAGTCATTTAAGGGCCTAAGTGCCAAGCAATTTAAGTTTATGCACTATATTGTGATGTAGTGTAGTTTGGGTGTGAATTGTGTGTTAAGATGGTGTAATGAGAATTTGAGTGTTTATAGTTGGATAGTGGTGAAAATCTAAGTGCTTGGGTGTAGTAATATACAAGGGAAGCCATGTCAAAATTTGGTGAAGAAACTAAGTGTTTAAGATGTTTTAAGGAGATTTTAAGAATAAGGATGTTCTAGTAAACCTTAAGGGTTATTTTGGTGAAAATGAATAAAATATGGAGTTCTTGTGTACTAGGATGACCTAGGGGATGTTTAGGAGGAACTAAGGGTTACAATGGTGAGTTTAAGGCACCAAAACCAAGATTAAGGAAGTTAGAAAACTTGTGCAAAGTTTAAAGGAAAACTATGGTTTGATGACTTGTAAACATGTGATAGATTATATAGCTTTAAGAAGTATGAGTAAAGGGAGTAGGTATGAGTAATGATGCATAAGGAGTGGTTATTTGGTAAGTAGAAAGACACTTTGGTTAGTGGAAGTCCTAGGTGAAAACACAAGTTGGAATTGTAAGGAATTAAGTTCTAAGTGTTAAGGATTTAGTAAGAATTTGAGTAAAAGTTTAAGGAGGTTGTTGGATGATTTAGGAAGGTATTAAGGTGTCTAAATGATGTTAAAACATGTGGGAAAACATGAGGAATGATTAGGAAAAGATTGGGGTGAAATTGGAGTCCAAAATGAGGAGAAAAACACTTTAAAAATTGGGGTCTGCTGTGGACCGCCCCTAGGGACCGCCCCTATGGGGAGGTCCAGACGAATTCTGCAGGTTGGGTGTTCTCTGGTTGGGACCGCCCCTGGGACCACCCCAGTGGGGCGGTCCAGAACAGAAAATGTAAAAAAAAATTAAATTTAAGGATGATAAGGGGGCATTAGTAGTAAGCTATTAAGAGGGCAATGATGATTAGATAAGCAAGTATATAAGGACTTAAAGGATTAAGTTAAGTAAAGGATTTTAAATGTTTAAGGTTAAGTTCTAAGAACTTAGTGAGTATCAATTGGGAATGACGGGGATTGTTCGGTATTGATGTTATTAGGTTGTTTAGGACAAGTTGGTGGATAAAATAGCTACTAAGTGGGTGAACAAATGTAAGAGATAACAAGAAACAATGCACTTAAAAATTTAAGTTAAAATCATAAGGACTTAGTAAATGACAATGGGTAAATGTTAGTGTCTTGGAAGGTTAAGTAAGCTGTATTGAGTTGAGCTAAATGATAACCTAAAACTGAATGAATGTTGTAGGACTTGTGAATTGGGACTTGGAAGGAGATTAATCAAATAACCGCCGACGGTGAACGGTACAGTCTTTCTTGTGACCTGCTGGCTAACAAGGAGTCCCTCGGCTTGCGTGCTGTCTGTTTATTTGCTATGACTAAGACAAGATAAAGCATGCAACCTGTTTCTGTTGCTCTCGTTGTGTGTGTGTTCTCTTTACACTAACCCACGAGACTCGAGACTAGCTACTAACTAAGTTTAGTATTTGTCGAATTGAGATGGGAAACTATATTTCGGTGTCTGTTGGCTAATACCCGTTAAGGTTTAACTAACACATGAATTGTAAGACTTTCACTAACCGTAACTTGGGGTGGGAGTGAGGAATCCGGAATGGTACCGGCTCATGTGTATTGGGGGAGGTCGGTATCTGAATCAGATCCGACTTCCAAATTAGACTTGTCCTCGGACTCGTCGCCTAGAGTCAACAAACTAACTCGACCACCCGGACTATTGTTTGAGGTGGGAGGCACATTAATGATGGCGTGGGGAGATCAAGCCTCACTAGTGGAACGCGAGCCTTTAATGACGGTGGTTTAATCACGGCTTTAACAGACACCGTGATTAATAGGAAGGCCGGAATTAATTAGCGACGATGATTGAATTAACCGTAATCAATAATCGATCGGAGGTAGGCGCACCTTTTTTAGGACGGACTTTAGATGACGGTTATTAGTGAAACCGTAATCTAAAGTCCCGTGTTGACGCGCGCTTTACGGTCAACGGACTTTAGATTACGGTTTCACTAATAACCGTCATCTAAAGTCCGTCCTAAAAAAGGCACGCCTACCTCCGACTGATGGTCAACGACGTCGTTTTGACCTGACGCCAAATATTTCCCGTATTATTTGATTTTTCAACTCCGCGTGTAATCTAAATTACAGTTAACGATGTCGTTTTACCAGTGTATTTTAGATTAATAAAAACTTTATATTAATGTGTTACCTATGTTTGAAACCCAGCATATGCCAAATAATTTTTGCCCTATTTTTATTTAATTTCGTTACACTTTAGATTACGGTTCTTTAGGAACCGTCATTTAAAGTGTGACTTTAGATTAAGGTTTACATGTAAACCGTAATCTAAAGTCCTTTTAAACATTGGCCGTCTACTCTACACACTGTACTCACAGTAACTCTTCTTCTCTTTTGCGCTATCTTCCTCAATGAAATCGCCTCCTCTCTCCCGTCACCTTGCTAACGGCCATCGCCGCCGTCGCTCCCACCACCTTTGTCACTCCCATCGCCGCCGGTCACCACCCATCTACCACTGGTCTCACCGTCGACGTCTCTATCGCGTATTGGGTATGCGATCAATTGATTGTCGTTTTTTTCTAACTTTGTTCATATACATGCATTTCGATTGCAAGTTCTAACCTCGTTTGTATCAAATCCTGAGAGTGTAATGGCAAATTTTCTAACCTTGTTCATATATTTGTGCCCAGATTCACAGTTAATTGTAACCTAGTTCGTGGGCTGATTTCTACACTACTTGCCCACTTCGGTGCTTAGTAACGGTAATTTTGCAAACCAAACTGTAAACTGCTATATTTATTTATTCTTAGCATTTAGTATTACAATTAATACATAATAGTGTAGTTTTAAAAATGCTACTACTTAAAACTGCCACAGGAAAGAAAGTAAGTTCAAGTATATTACCGATTCCTGAAAATAGCTCATTTTCAACTGCTCAATCTGCTATGCCAGATGCTCTCTGTTTGATTCACAAGCTGTGACAGGAATCAACAATGCTATTGTTATAACCACCACAAAGAATAAGATGAGTTTCGGTATTTTAATGGTTCTAGAATGACTAGTTTCAGTCCTTCAATCTGAAGTACTGCAGAGAAGGTCATAAATAAACTTCATTTACAGTAGAAGAAGATAAGTTTATGTATGTTACCAGTTCTAGATGGTGCGTGCGAATTTGACTTTGATAAAACTGATTTGGAGACGTTAGAAATATAGGGGAGATGTTGTCGATTTTTTTCCGCGGTTTAGCTAGCATTTAACCTTGATTTTTTGATGAATTCTAATGTTGTCGTTTTTCATTTATGCATCAGGACTACGACTTTATTTAGGCTTCCGACCTCAACCGTCTTAGCATCGGCTAATCGTCTACTAGAGGTAAGATTTATATATATACATATAATATTTGACAAACTACCAAACATAGTTATCCGCCCAAGATATACCTAATAGAGGTATATCTTCGGCAGTCCCTGTCGGGACTGTCCGTGATTGTTAAATCTCACACCTAGGGTGTGAATGTGCTTTTAATATGTACTTTATTGATTATTTCAGCAGTATCTCTTTATTGTTCTTCGAATGCATATATTATTGATTAATATCATAATATCGTGCATTTGAAGAATTGTAGGGAGATGCTGCCGAAATTTTCAATAAATTACATATTAAAAACATGTTCACCGATGGGATTTAATACTCATGGATGGATTTAGGTTGATAAGATACAAAAGTGTAAAGACTCTGCCACGGGTGACGGTATGAAATGGCTGCCTTCATATAAATAGCTAGAAGGAGATGGAACGTTAGTGGATTTACAGCGGAAATTTGGACGACAAGTTTTTAGAAGGAGTTGATAAGTTATGCACGGTGTTGGCGAACAATCTGAAACCTACAGACAAGGGATACATATTTTGTCCGTGTATCGACTGCCAAAACAATCTGAGATATCGCGGCGTTGAAACAATTAAGGAACATCTTATCCGGCGCGGTTATTCAAAAGATTTCCAAGACATAATCCGATGGCATGGTCAGAGTGTGTTCGATGTTATTAGGCCTGACGAAGGGGATAATGGTCAGGCAAACATAGAAACAGAACTTGGAGATGATACAGTTGCTGGTGATCCAGAATACGTTACAGCGAACGTTGAGCCAGATTTCTGGGATGATGATATTGAGACTATGCTCGAAGATATGGAACGACATTACTCTAACATGCCAGACAAGTATGAAAATTTGTTGGATTCATCCAAAACACCGTTGTACCCCGGGTGTGACCCTACAAAGTTAAGCAAGGTGAGTGTCGTCCTCAAGCTAGTCAACTTGAAAGCGAAACATGGTTGGAGCGACGTAAGTTTCACTGACCTCCTGGAACTATTGAAATACGTTCTTCCAGTGGACAACGTTTTACCAACGACTACGTACTGAGCCAAAAAACTGATGTGCCCAATGGGTATGGGGTACCAGAAAATTCATGCTTGTCCAAATGGTTGCATGCTGTTTTGGAAATCGGATGAATTTGCTGAAAGCTGTTCAGCATGTGGAGCGTCACGGTATAAGAAACAACAAACTCACATCAGTGGTAGTAAGAAAGGTTCACCAGCTAAGGTACTGTGGTACCTGCCCATCATTCCAAGGTTCAGACGTTTGTTCTCCATTGAGAAAGACGCAGAGAATCTTCGGTGGCATTCAGTTCACAGGAAAAAGGATGTCAGATTGAGACATCCCGCTGATGCACCACAGTGGAGAAACATAGACGTAAAATTTCCAGAGTTTGGTAACGAACCGAGAAACCTAAGGCTACGCTTGTGCACGGATGGGATGAACCCTTACGGTACTTTGAGTAGCATACACAGTACCTGGCCTATGCTTTTGGTTATTTACAATCTATCGCCATGGTTATGCATGAAACCAAGACACATCTTGTTGTCTTTGTTAATATCGGGTCCAAAGCAACCGGGCAACAAAATTGATGTATTCCTACAACCTTTGATAGAGGATCTACAACTCTTGTGGAATGAAGGGGCTACGGTTTACGACTCATTCAGTAAAGAGGACTTCAATTTACGTGCTATGTTGTACTGCACAATCAATGATTTCCCCGCCTATGGTAATCTTTCAGGCTATTCAATCATGGGGGCGTTGGCGTGTCCGATTTGTGGTAAAAACACTTGTAGCATTCGCTTGAAACATAGTGGCAAAACCGTGTATATGGGCCACCGAAAAATGCTTCCAAAAGGACATAAGTATCAAAAGATGGCTAAAGAGTTCGATGGGTAAACTGATCACAGCGTGGCGCGCCAGCCTTTGACAGGTACAGAGATTTACAAAAAGTTGGATAATATTGTGAACAACTTCGGGCCGCCAACCAAAAGTGGTGAAAAAAGTGTTTGGAAAAAGAAATCAATATTTTGGGAACTATAGTACTGGCAGCATCTGGAGGTTAGACATTGTATCGATGGGATGCATGTCGAGAGGAACGTGGGTGAAAGTATCACTAGCACCCTTTTGAACATAAAAGGAAAGACAAAGGATCATTTGAAAGGAAGAAAAGATTTAATTGAGTTGGGCATACGCACAGAGCTTGGCCCACAAGAACGTGGAAAACGCACATTCTTGCCTCCTACCTGTCACACTCTGTCTAAAGAAGAGAAACATAGTCTATGCAGTACCCTTTACAACATCAAGGTGCCATCAGGTTACTCCTCAAACATAAGAAACCTAGTGTCCATGACAGATTTCAAATTAGTAGGAATGAAATCTCACAATTATCATGTCCTACTTCAAGAATTTTTGCCAATTGCACTACGTGGGATCTTGCCGGATGCTGTCAGACACACAATCACAAACGTCAGTGTCTTCCTCAAATCCATTTCGTCTAAGGTTCTTGATGTGGACACCCTGTCTAAATTACAAAACGATCTTATTATGACAATGTGCCAGCTGGAGATGTATTTTCCTCCATCGTTCTTCGACATAATGATACATCTCCTCGTGCATCTTGTAAGAGAGATTCTGATGTGTGGTCCTTTGTACCTTCGCTACATGTATCCGTTCGAAAGGTACATGGGTGTCCTAAAGAAGAAAATGAAGAACCGTCGTCACCCAGAGGGTAGTATTATAGAGGGCACTATCACAGAGGAATTTGTAGACTTCTGCACCAATTACCTAGAAGGTGTCGATACCATTGGACTTCCACGTTCTAGACACGAGGGCAGATTGAAGGGTGTTGGCATGGTTGGAAGGAAACTGAAAAGAATTGAGATAGACACTCTTAACAAAGCTCATTTAGTTGTGCTAAGTCATCTTAAAGATGTTGAACCATACTTTGATGAACACTTGTGTGTTTTAAGAGCACAATATCCAAACATGAGTGACGTTAGACTACAAAATGAGCAGAATAGGACATTTGTCCGATGGTTCGAAGACAGAGTGTTGTCCGATCAGTCCACGAGGAGGAGCATGGTATGAAACTGGTTGATCTATCTAGAGCTACTCCCACGGTTGAGCCATTCGTTGTTGGGATGAAGGTTAAGCAGATATTTTATGTAACTGATCCCTGTAATCCTAGATGGTCTGTTGTGCTTAAAGAGGGAAGAGGAATAGTTGGTGTGGATGGTGTGGTTGATGAGGATGAGTATAATGCAGAAGATGAACCTCCAACTGTTCCTATTTCATTGGAAGAGGCTGATGTCACAGGTCATCGTGAGTATATACGATCAGACCATAACGAGGGAATGTGGGTTGAGAGATAATGGTGTATGTAAGTTATTACTATAAAAATTTATATGAAATTAACACTCTTTTATTTCTTGCTTGTATATGACCATTATGAAATGCTTAATTTAATTCAAATTGTATTTCAATCCTTGCAGGCATGGCTGATCCGGACATGGCTGATGAAGAGTTCGATTTATTTTGTCGTGAGGAGGAAAATGAGCAGCAAATGGTACCGGTTCCTTCTACCACTGCTGCTATTGGCCCATCTTCATCTGCCGCTGCTGCTGTTGGCCCATCTACATCTGTCGCTGCTGCTGTTGGCCCTTCCATGAGTGCACCTTCTACGAGTGCTACTCAGAGACCACGAGGTAGAGGTCTGACCCATGGGTTGAAACTGCAGAAACCGGATCAGATTAGTCTTCTAGGGACTCTGGCCAGATCACATTGCTGCATCAACCACACATGGAAACAAGTCCCGGAAGAAGTTAAGGAGACCATCTGGAAGAAGGTGCAAGAACGATACAAGATCCCAGAAGAAGTGAAGAAGACCGTTCTTTCTTTGGTGTCCGGCAAAGCTAAATCATTCCGTCACTACTTGGTTGAGCATTGGATCAATAGGGTGCCCCCACGTGAGCCTCCGCCGTATGTTGTGTACAATGGCATGATCACTGAAGAGGAGTGGAAGGAGTTCGTTGAGCGGCACGCCACCCCCGAGTTCAGGGTATGTTTGTGTGTACTCTTTTCTTAATTAATGCTCATAATGCTTTATCCCTGATTTTCTAATTAATTTTCTGTTGTACTTTCTTAACAGCAAATACAAGAACAAGCACGGCAAAACCGTGAAGCTAATCTCTACCCCCACACCATGGGACGAAGGGGATATGTGGGCAGCCTCGAGGGATGGAAAGAAGCTGGTTTGCTGACACGGAGGAACGAGGATGGAAGTGAATGCCCGATCGAGGATGTCTCTGAGGCGAGGAGGGTGCAGATGTACATACTGGGACGCCAGAAAACGCGAAGGTCAGAGGATATTTCCTAATGCTGCGATGGAACAACTGGCTAACCAAATTGTAAGTATTTGAAAGTAGCTGTTAAATAATTTACTTATATACTCAAGTGTTTGTTGATCTTAAATTTAGTGTTAACTTCTTTGACAATTGGACAGTATGAAGCGGCACAGAGAGGAGAAGTAGACATACACGCTCCTCCTTCTCAAGACGACGCTCTCAATCAAATACTTGGGAAGAAGGATCACCCGGGGCGTGTTAGAGGATTTGGGGGAGAAGTACGTCAGAAGCACGTATTCCCGCCATCTGCTAGGAAGGGTCAGATGAGTGCTGCTGAAGTCGAGGCGATGGTAGAGCGTAAGTGGGCTGCTGAGCGCCAAGCTAATGAGAGAAACTGGCTGCTGAGCGCCGGGCTTTCGAGGAGAGGCTGCAGGAAGCGTTGAATTCGATCGCACATGCGACTACTCAGCAGCAGCAGCATGATCCTCCTCGACTGTCTTCCTCGTCTAGTTGTGCTCCGGCCGCTGACCCGTACCCATTTGCCAACATCCGGGTTAGCTTTGTTTAACTATTTTTCTCCTAAAATAAAGTCATTTAAATAGTATTAGATTGGACTCACTTATTTATTTCACGTATTATCTCTTATTAAAGGAGCAACAAAAATGCCGTCTCCAAATACCATTAGAAGGGCACCCTGTAGATGCGGCCTACGGGACGGTGTTGCCATCAGGTCCACTCACGCTCATCAGTTTCGTACGTCTACCCCCATTCTACGCGGTGTGACCTTGGACCTGATATTGATGGATTTGAGCATGCATACCTTCCAATGGCGTTTGACAACAAATGCACGCTGATCGAAGCGAAGGGAGACATATTGCCCTGGCCAGCATGTTATATTGTTGTCACCGATGAGGTAAGACTGTTTGACAACCATTTAGTATCTAATAAAATGCATTATTTAGCATTAAGTGTCTAATCTAATCTATTATAGATCCCTGAGCTTCCTCGCCGCGTAACCCGGCCCAGACTAGAAGAGACCAGCGCGCCGGCGAATCCTGAGATCCCTGAGCTTCCTCGCCGCGTATCCCGGCCCAGAGAAGAAGAGATCAGCGCGCCGGCGAATCCTGTCAGAAGTACAAGGGTATGTTCTAGATAAATGTTTAATGTTACTATAATAATCAATTAGTAATTATCTTTACATTTATGCTTTACTGTTTGTGTGTGAAGGGTAAGAATCCAGTGAGTCGGGGTGCGAAAGGTAAGAATCCAGCGCCCGTCCGGGGTCGCACCAGGACTTCTGAGGCGCCTAAAAATAAGCTCGCACTGCCACAAAAACTTGTTAATGTTTTGGGGGCCAAGCAGATGAATCTCTACGACAAGATCATGTTGAAGTCATCTCAAACTAACAACTTCATGATGACGCTTCCAAAGTCGATGTTTCACTACGAAGAAGATATGATCACGGCAATCAACTTTGAGGACATCAGAGAGATGTGTGGAGATTATCTGAACATTAACATTATTCAAGCTTATCTAAAGTAAGTGTTCTTTCCTCATACTGTAAAAACATATAGAATAAGTATCTATGAAGTTGCATTGGCTAACTTTTTATAGTACATGTGATATAATAGAGGTCTGCTTGAGAGATGTGCTGAGAAGGACATGACCTCCATTACTGCGGTGTGCCCGGAGCGTTTATCGTACGACTCAGTCACTAGGGACCCGGGGAGGTTTTGTAATTACATGATTCATTGCTTCAATGTTGCTGATCGACAGAATAAATTATTCATTCTAATGCCGTATCACCAAACGTGAGTTCTGATATAAAATTACATACTAATTAGCTAACTTTTTACCTTCATTTCTCATTTCATTTTGTATTTGACATTGTAGCCACCACTGGGCTTTGTTTATATTCTGCGCTGCCACCGCTACTCTGCTCGTTCTAGATCCACTAGGGCAGTGGACAGAATTCAACACTGAAGACTTAATCAAAGAGTAAGTTTTATTACTATTTAATTGTTTGTAAGTTTTTTGAACCAAAATTAATGTACTTGTTCATTTTGCTAAACGCTTTTGTTAATATATGTAACAGTTGTTACAAAAAAACCCCACAGGGAGAGTTTGGTGATTTGACCGTCGATTACATCAAGGTTTGGTAATTCATGTATTTCATTCGTGCTGCTATTATCTTTGTACAATTGTTTTACATTTGTGAATTTTGGTGATTTAGTGCCCTACCCAAAAGGACTCTAGAGTTTGCGGGTACTACGTGATGCGGTATATGTACGAGTTCTGCGGGTACTTCCCAAGTTTTAAGAATGATAAATACAAGGTAATACGAACGTTGTCTTGTATTTAATTCTTTCGACAGATTTTTTGTGTCTTTATCTTAATCTCATTATGTGTTCCATTCCTTTTCTTGTTGCAGATTAAAGAGCATTTTGCCAAATTCTCGACTTACCATCCAAACGACGTGTTGCATGTCAGAGAGAGCATGTGAAATACCCCAAACCTTAATGTGTTAATTAATTGTGTAATTATAATTTTCTAAGGCTAATTAAGTCCTTAAGATCATTGGTGAAGAAATAAAAAACCAAAAAGAAAAAGAAAATGCGTAAAAGACATAAAACGTGAAAATGCATATTTAATTATTTTAGGAGGCATATAACCTTCACTAGGGTTATAAATATATTTTTATACCCTAATTACATACTAAGAACATGTGGGAAAAATTCCGGAAGAAAACGGATCCAAATAATGCGATAAAACGCTAACGGAGTACTAAAGCGCGTTTTTCGAGAAATACCCGGAAACGTGACTTTAAACAGTTAAATGACCCTGTAAAAACTATAGTTGATTCTATAACTATAATTAAACATTAATGGGAGCTTAATAACCATTAAAATTAAAGAAACGAGAAAATTCTGGAAACCGGACCCGGTTAGTGAATAGTGCTAAACCGGGTAAATTAACGAGCATTTTTGTAAATAACGAAAAACGCTCCAGCTTGTATTATAACAGATGGCCGGTTTTTACAGTTTAAATCAGCTCTCTCACACACTCTTGACTAGTTAGCCAATTAAATAAGCTAAAAAGCAAAAAGTAAAACAAAAGAAAAGGGTACAAAAACACCTTTATTTTCCTCTCTCCTCTCATTTCTTTTCTTCCTTTCCTCTCTCCTCTCTTTCTCCTTCCCAGCCGTTCCTTCTTCTTCCTCCCAAGCTGGAACGATTTCTTCTCCTCCTCCCATGGCTTCTTGCCATTCCTTGCCTTGCCCAAGCTTATTAAAGCTCCAATCACAAAAATAATTACATATTCTTCATCTCTCATCATTCTCTATCATTCTCTCTTTTCAAAATTCAAAAAGAATGAACTTCATCAATATGGGCTTTCTCCATTTGAAGAGAAAATGACATCAAAAGATAGCTTGGAGTCTCCTCTTCATTCTAAGGTAAAAATTCCCAAGAAAAAGTCATCTTTCATTCACCTCTTGGTGTAATCAATTTTTCACCACTTTGATACCTTGTTTTTCTTCTTGTTCTTGAGCTCCAAATTAATCCTTCAATGGTGGAGTAATTCCCCTCTTGATTCAAGGGTGAAAATCCCTCTTGAAAGCTTCACAAAGGTAAACCCTAACTTTGTGTTCTAAGCCCTTTGAGTGATAAATATTCCAGGGTTTTAGATAATTAATGTGTGTTTGTTGCTTGGATGTTAAGATGGAGTTTGGAAACTCCATACCCTCTTAACCATTTTGGAGAAGATGAGGAGCAAGAGATGATTATGGAGAGACTTGTGAATTTAAGGTAAGAAAACTACCTTAATAACTATCTTGGTTGTTTAAGAATTTGGGATGGGTTAAACTGAATAATGAACCCAAAAGTATGGAAGTAATGTGTTTAGTTGATTTGAGGTATTTGTGAAATTAATTGTGAATTAAAGGGCCTTGGGGCCAAGTGTTTCGAGTTGTGGCCATATTGTGGTTTATTGAGAATTTTGGAATTATGTTATTGTTGATGGACTTTGAGGATTTATTATGTGCTGGTAGGCCTTTAAGGGTGTGGCTAGATTAGGAATGTCAATTGTTGTGAATTGATGTTTTGGGAGATGTTAAGTTTATGGCGAGGTTATGGCGAAATTTCGATAGGAAAGGCGTTCTAAGGTGACTTAGTGAACTGGAGGAGCTAGGTGTGTATAGGGTTGAGTAGAGATGTTTGATAACCTCGAAATGGTAATGGAGGATGAATATGTGAGTGTATGAAATCTGTAGCAAATGAGTGTTGTAAAACATTGAAATTTCAAGAAAAAGAGTTAGTACTTGTAATCTTGGAAATGGAGTTTGGACTTGGGTTTTAGAATGGTGTATGTCTAAGAATGAATTGGTATGGCTGTTGAGTGCTTTGGTAAGTTGGTAGGAGGTAAGAGCTATCAAAATGGAAGCTAGGAAATGCAACAGAGTGCAAAATGTAACAGGAAGATGGAGTTTTACAGAGAATTGACCAAGAATTGAAGTAAGAAGTACCAAGGATTTGAAGTGGTTTAGTGCATGTTTTAGAGTGTTTAAACATGTAGGAAACATGTGGAAAGTTTAGGAAATGATTGGAGGTGAGTTAGGGGTGGAAAAGGTCAAAACTGTCATTAACCCCTACAGTCATGGTCCGGGTGTAAACAAGTACACAACCCGGACCACATCAAAAACGCACCAGAAAGCCATCCCAGGGTTGGTCCGGTTTTGAAACCAGGACACAAACCCGGACCACATGAAAATTTGTCCAGAAACTGAAATCCGTGGTTGGTCCGGGTTTATAACCCCGGACACAAACCGGACCATGTTAAAAAGTGTCCAGAAGTGTTTTTAGGGTTTTATGGTGGGGAAGTGAATGGTAATGGTTTTAGATGTGATTATGCCTTGTTTGATGAGTTTTAAAGGCCATTGGAAGTATAATAATGTGAGAGTTATGTGTAATTGCAACTTAAAATCACATAAATAAGTTAAGGATAACTGGACAACGGGGTAAGTAACGGGAGTATAGTGTTACATACTGTATGCCTTGATGTTAATGAAAACATTTGAATGTTCAGTTGAACAAGTGTGACCGAGGAACGGGAGGTCACACGGTAAAGCTAACCTGGTGAAAGGTATGGTTTTCTTGCAACCTGTGTCCTACCGGATTACACCGGCTTGTATGCCAATGTGTTTTTCTGTGTGTTTGCCACCTTGCAAGATAAAGCATGAATGAGTTTACAGTAATTATTATTGTGGCGTAATTAACCGATACCGCTTAACCTTAGTTATTTGTTAAATAATAGTTAACCGACTTTAGGTTCACATAAGAGAATCGGTATTCGGAATAAACGTCCCAACCCTGGGAACGTTCTAACTACGGCTATCCGTTGCGTTAGTGTATGTTGATTATGAGTGATGTATGTGACTTGTTGGATATGTTGTGTTGTTTGGATACAGTTATTCATGTTTGTTAAAAAGGGGTATTACTCCCCATATGTGTAACCGAGTTAGTAACACTATGTGATGTATGTATTTGGTAAGTTCCATAAGGGAACCTCTAATAATGTATATGTTATGTATGGAGAGGAATCCGGTTGTTCCGGTCACGCGTGTTGTTTGGGAGTTAATACATATATGAGAATTAACTCCATCCTGTTATTTAGGGTTGTTTCCTTCATTGGATTTCGACCTCCACTAGCTTAGCCAAGCTTACCTACCCGACCTCCACATCGGGCTAGGAGGGAAATTATGTATAATGTTGGTAGGGTGTCGATGCCTAAGTTCGCTTCGACTCCCTCTTTGTTATGTTACGGTTGTTCTTCTCCTGGAATTACAACCACCCACAAGCTTAACCAAGGCTTACCTACCTCATCACTATTGGAGTTAGGGGGAAATTATATATGTTGTGACCGGTCCTATATGAGGCCGCCACTCAAGTAAAGGAAATGTATGTATGTTGTGCTCGGGCTATATCACCCGGCACTCCCTAAGTGAAGTTCATGTACTCTAAGAAGAGTGAATTAAGTTGTGTATGTTATAAAGTGAAGTGTGTTGTTATGTTGAGTGTGCTAACCTTGTGTCTGTATTCTATTAATGGATGTTTGCTTATAAGCATGATATGTGTGTGAGTTTGTGCATGTTTGAAATAAATCAACCGCATGCTAAGACGACAAATAGTTGTGCGTGGCCCGGTAGCATGCGGGCTGCGGGATTACCATACCAGCAAAGGTGCTGACCCCCTTTGGGGGCTCCCATACTTTTCAGGTACATGGAACTGGAAGCCGTTCGAGAGTAGGACGGGGTAGTTGTTTGTATGTGGTAGTCATGAGAATTGTGGATATATTATAGGTGTAGTAAGACCGAAAATGTATCGGCGTTAGTTGGTAATTACTCGGTACAGCTGTAATGTAAGTGCATAATGTTGTTGGACATGGAACGGGAGTTATGTGTACTTGCTCGGGAGTTTAGTCCATCAGACCGGTACGATGTATGTATGTTAGCCTTGTTAGCCACGTGGGTGGCTAACGGCGTGTAACACCAATGAGTTAAGTGTCGTTATGAGTTGAGAATTCCGTTGCGATATGATACTAAGTGTGTTGTTAGTAGTTGGGGTGTTACAGCATGTCAGCCGTGTTTATGAGAATGGAGTGGTAGACTTGCTAGCTCTGATGGATTTTGTTTTTCACAATTTTCTGCACTGTTTTTGTACTGTTTTACGCTTCTGTTTTATGCTATTTCTTGCTGGGAGTCATCCTAGCTGTATCTACCATGTATAGGTTACACTGCTTCCTTTGTAGCCCTCTGATTCTGCTAGTTGCTGCTGCTGTAACAAATTCTAGTTGCTGTATTGAATATTTTTTGTAATGAATTACTAGCTGCTGCTGCTGTAACAGATTCTGCTGTATTGAATATTTTTTGTTGCTGTAACAGATTCAGCTGTAACAGATTTTCGATCTGGTGTATATTAGATGTTATCTCTGTTGCAATTGTGCGCAGAGAATGAATTTGTGTTGTTGGTATTTGATTCAGGTGGTTCAATTGTGCAGTTTCTGCACATTTGTTGGTCTGATGCCCTCTGTTATAATTCTGGCTCTGTTGCAATTGTGTAGAGTTGTAAAAAAAAATTACACTTTAGATGACGGTTTTAACAATAACCGTAATCTAAAGTCCTTTGGGCGCGCGCGCCAAAAGACTTTACATTACGGTTATTGTAAAAACCGTCATCTAAAGTGTCCACTTTACATTACGGTTTTACCAATAGCCGTAATGTAAAGTCAATGACACGCGGGATGAAAAAGGGCCTTTAATTACAGTTTTAAACCGTAATTAAAGACGTCGCCATCTTTATTGACGCCCGCGTAGATTACGGTCCAGAACCGTAATTATACACGGTTTTGAACCATAATTAAAGGCTCGCGTTCCACCAGTGCCTACATCCCCAACAAATTAAGAAAGGTTGCTTATTGTGGGTAAGTATACTGCTGCCGGCTAGGGTTAACCAAGCCCTACAAAAATAAGCAACAAACTAAGGGCTAACCAGTCTAATAGTAGAACGGTTGGTAAATATGAGATAAGGAGAATGTGAACCTAAGGGGTTAAAATCTAACTCACTTACCTAAGGGAGGCTTCTATGCCATGTATTGTGTTTGGGCTGGTATTGTTCACTCGTGGATTATTGTTTTACTGCACTTCATATTATGATTGTGTATCTAATCAATTTCCATGCTATCGATAATTAGTCGTCGTAGCCCCATTAGCTTGGGGGCCACGAGAGGATCGTACCAGCAATCTTGCTAACCCCCTTTGGGGGCTGTTTTTATTTTGCAGGTAAGCGTCCCATGAAGAGTCACCCTGAGAGTAGGGGCGGTTAGACTTAGGTGGGCTTTTATTTTGAGAACGGGTTGCGCCTGTGCTCCCGTCTGTTGATATTAAGACTGGTGGAAGTTATGTTGTTAATGGAGATACTATGAACTCGGTTGATGGATGTTTTGGATAGTTTGTATATTCTTTTTGGTTAAGCGTTGTAATACTTAAGGTTTGGTATATTCTATTGATCAGACCGTGGAAAGGTCCAGGTGTTAGTTTATTCCGCTGCGATGTTTGTGATTAAGTTGTTAAGTCTGCGATAACCACGATTGGCTTAGGACGGGGTGTTACAAGAGGTCTTCTGCGATACGTCCCATAATGGACTCGGGTATGTTCTGATGCAGAATGGGAAGGTAGTAGCGTATGGCTCATGTCAGCTTAAGCCATACGAGAAGAACTATCCGACCCACGACCTGGAGTTAGCTGCTGTAGTGTTTGCTCTAAAGATTTGGAGGCACTACCTCTATGGAGCTTCGTGCAAGGTGTATACGGACCTCAAGAGCCTCAAGTTCTTGTTCACTCAGAAGGAGTTGAACTTGAGGTAGAGGAGGTAGCTGGAGTTATTGCACGATTACGATCTGGAGATCCTCTACCATCCTGGTAAAGCGAATGTCGTTGCTGATGTGCTCAGTAGGAGAGGCCCGTCTGGAGCTGTTTGTGCTTTGTCAGGTGTACTAAGGTCTGCTCTCGAGTTGCAGTGTATGGGTATCTGGGTCGTCCGTCCAGAGAGGTCTGGGATGTTGGTAGCTTTGTAAATTCAGCTTACCTTGATCGACCGGATCAAGGCCAGTTAGGAGCTCGACGTTGGGTTGTGGAAGATCAGAGATGGGCTATCTGCTGGTCAGGAGTCTGAGTTCCAGGTTACATAGGATGGTTGCCTGAGGTTCAGAGACCGGGTATGTGTGCCTGCAGATGATGCTCTAAGGTGGGAGATTATGCAGGAGGCTCATGGAGCCCCGTACTCGGTACACCCAGGAGGTGTGAAGATGTACCGAGACCTTCGAGAGACATTTTGGTAGAACAATATGAAGAGGGTCATATCTGATTTTGTATCCAGATGTCAGACCTGTCAGCAGGTCAAAGCAAAGCATCGGAGACTAGTTGGGTTACTTCAGCCTCTTCCAGTTTCCGGAGTGGAAATGGGAGAGCGTGGGCATGGACTTCATTATGGGACTGCTTAAGACTCCGAGGGGATTCGATGCAGTATGGGTGATCATGGGCAGACTCACGAAGAGTGCTCACTTCTTGCCAGTCAGGAAGACCTTCTGTTTGCATCGCCTAGCGCAGTTGTATATGGATGAGATAGTGCGTTTGCATGGGGTTCCTGCTTCGATTGTGTCTGACAAAGACCCGTGGTTCGTATCTATATTCTGGCAAAGTTTGCATCAGGCTTTAGGGACAAGATTATCTTTCAGCTCAGTTTATCATCTTCAGTCAGACGGGCAGACAAAGAGGACGAATCAGGTTCTGGAGGACATGCTTAGAGCATATGTGCTTGACTTTGGGGGCAGTTGGGATTAGCACGTGGCATTGATAGAGTTCGCCTATAATAATAGTTTCCAGTCTAGCATCGGGATGGCCCTGTTTGAGGCTCTGTATGGTAGGAGATGCAAGTCACCCATCTGTTGGGATGATCTAAAGGAGAGAGCCGTAGTCGGTCCAGACTTGGTTGAGGATGTTGTGGGCAAGATTCAGTCCATTAGAAAGAGTCTACTTGTGGCTCAGAGTCGTCAGAAGAGCTACGTTGATCAGAGGAGACGACCCCTAGAGTTTGAGGTAGGTGACCACGTGTACCTGAAGGTTTCTCCAGTCCGTGGAGTTGTGTGGTTTGGGAAGAGAGGCAAGCTCAGCCCTCGTTTCATTGGACCTTTTGAGATCTAAGAGAGGATCGGGCCGGTTACTTACTGTTTAGCCTTACCGCCGTCTTTGGCGGGAGTCCACAGTGTATTTCATGTTTCCATGCTGAGGAAGTATGTCCCAGACCCGTCTCATGTTATTGATTTCGGTCCACTTCAGCTGAGAGAAGACTTCACTTATGAAGCAGTTCCTTCAAAGATCCTAGCCAGAGATGTTCGTAAACTTCGGAGTAAGACCATGCCTTTGTTGAAGGTTCAGTGGTCGGGTCAATCTGAGGAGGAGGCGACTTGGGAACTGAAGAGTGAAGTGTGATCCAAGTTCCCTACACTCTTCGAGCAGTAGGTACGTTTAATTTCGAGGACGGAATTCTTTTAAGGGGGATGTGATGTTATAACCCATAGTTTTCGTTGCAGATTTATTTAGTCAAGTGGCTCATATTAGTTTATTTTGAAATCAGGATGTGGATGTCCTTTGGGATAAAGTCAGGGGCGAGGAGGTCTTTCGCTATCTATTTCTAGTAAGGAAATTATTTGGGATTAAGAGATATTAATATTCTCTTTTAATCGTGATACTAATCACGCTCCCACTCTCTCATTCCTGATCAGTAAACCATCGTGACGCTCTCCTTCTTCCTCTCTCTCTCTCTCTCTCTTACTCAACATTATTCTCTTGCCTGATCTGTCAATCGTTGTTGCTACTGTTAGAACATTGAAGTTCGGTCATGGATTTCTCCTCAGTTGCAATCCGGTTTCAACATAAGGTAAGAACGTCGATCTGTTCTTCTTCGATTCTGCAATTTGGGAAACTCCTCTCGTGCTAATTTCGGTCTCTACAATCTGGTTGTCAGAGTCGATGTTCTATGTGGATGAGTTCAAATTCTTCTCTCCAGTTCCCTTGCTGTCGAATTCAAGTGAGAGTTGCGTTCTTTTCTTCGTTGTCAGATTCAGGTAAGGGTGTGATTTTGTTGTCCTGGCAGTTTCGGGATTGTGCAGCTTCTCCGTTTCTGATTTTGAAATTGTTCTGCAATGGTGTTTTATTCAGAGATTTGGAATTTGGTACTCGGTCTCATTTCGGTATCCACTTTGGCTGGGCTCTGCTGTTTCAGTTGGGACTTCGTCTGCTATTGATTGAGGTAGGTGGCTTTCGGATTCAGCTAGTAAGTTCAGCCATGGGGAGATTAATCTAGCGTTTAAAAGGTTTGAATTATTCTGCGTGTGTGCTTGTGTTCTATCTGATTTAATGAGGTTTCAACTGGCTAAACCCCCATGGTTGTGTTTCTACAAATCCTGTGTTTCTGGTGACAGTTTGACGTTTTGTAATGCTTTTGTTCGTGTGTTTTGAACGGGGTGCTCGGACAGACCCTGTTGCACTTCTGATTTTCTGAGTTTTTGTACGTGTCCGAACTTCCGTCCGAGCTTTGATGTTCGGACGGGGTGCTCGGACGGATCCAGCTTACAAGTCTCGAATGGTGTCTGAACTTGTAAGTCCGGATAGAAGTTCGGACACACCCTGCTGCTTACATCTGATTTTGCTTCGACATGCATCCGAACTTCGACATTCGGACACATGTTCAGACTTTACACGTATCTGGTTTCCGAAAGCGTCCGAACATTCGTCTGAGCTTTGATGTTCGGACACCCCTCTGCCTCTACCTCTGTTTTCCATTCGACTTGTTTTCGAACTTCAACATTCGGACACATGTTTGGACATTCGTCTGGATTTAAGTTTTGAGTCTCAACTTGTGTCCGAACTTCGACGTTCGGACACTTGTTCGGGCATGGCACCGTTTTTGGCTTATCTTGCTCGTTTGAGCTCCGTTTTGACTTTCGTTTGCAGGGTTGGATTCCCCTTCTGATTACAAAGCTTTCTATGTGGTTTGTGGTTCCATTGGTGCACATATGTTTTTCTGTTTTTAAGCTTCTGTTTTGGGATCTAGTTATCTCTGTATCTAAACCGTGGATGGCTGGTTTAGCTTTCTTGTAGCACGCTATGTAGGACGTTCTTCTGCTTTCACGGGCGATTCCCCGTTCTGTTCATAGATTCCTACCTATTCTGTTCACGAGTGATGTTTCCTCGCTTTGTTCACGGATTACATCCGTTCTATCAATATGCTGTCATAACTAGCGTCCCACTCTATTTCTGATTCCATTTGTTTTGACTCTGTTTAGTCCTATTATGATTGAACTTCTGTTCTGACTTCTGATATGGAATGTGGCTATCTTTCTGCCTTCTTCTAATTTTATAACATTCTATAAATATTTTGAGCATGCTGTTTGATGAAGTTAGTCATCTACTAGGCATAGTTGGATGCTCACTCCCCCACTCTTACTATGCAGATTGATCAGTGAGGATCACCTGTTCAGCTTCTGGAGTTTTGTTATGCTCATTTCAGTTCTTTTGAGACATTTATATTTTACCCTTTGTTGCCTACGGGCCTGAGTAGTGTTTGACAATTACTCTTTAACTTCTGTTTGTATTTGGGTCCGAGAATACCCTGTTACCTTTTATTATTCTATACATTTATACAAGTATTTCGTTGGGCCTTTTATGCATTTGTGATTATTAGTTAGAGCCTTGCGTATTAAATAGTATTACACGGCGTGTAACATCCCTAACTCCTAACCCAGTGTTGGGGGTGTTACACCTTCCACCAATTTCAGTCCTATTTCTTTAGATGACAAGGGGTGTGATGTAATGCCTTATTCTGCAATACCTTTCAAAACCACGCACTCATGATCAAAAACTAAAAAAACAACCTACAATTAAATATTTATCATGCAAAAACTTTTCCTATTCATGAAATAGAACCAAATGATTTCTTGTTAATTGCATAGTTATTCCTTCATCTAGACTTTTCTATTTATCCCTGTAACGGATTTGGTTCAACAATCCCAGATCATGAGACCTTAGGTAGATAGGTGATAAAGCACTCCGAGGAATTAATAACCAAATAAAAGAGGTCTGATTCAGTTTAGGAAATTTTTTATTAGAGGAGTACCTTGACTTATCCTTTCATTCCAATCATTCATATCATTCCTAAAGTCCAAAGCTAAACGCATTCAGTCTCCACAATTAGTTAATCCATCGGATTTTAGTGAAAACATAACAAATTTAAAAAAATAATTTAATCTGACAACTTTTAAGCAAAATTTTTTTTAAGGTTGTCATCTGGCTCAATTTCAAATATCCACGAATATTATCACCCAAAATTCAACATTTAACGGCAAAGAGAAACATATTATTTATCATCTGAAAACAATCAAATACTAGTGGTCTGAAAGTTATAACTAAAGGTCACTCCCTACCCCACACTTAAAATTAAACATTGTCCTCATTGTGTGATAAGGCAGGAGCAAAAAAAGATCTACGCACGCAGAAAAACATTTATGTCTAAAGGAAACACAACAGAGCAATCATTAATAAAAACAAAAAAACTAGAACTCCCCTGGATTTTGTTGTTGCTGTGGGAGGAACAACCCCACACTTGAGCTTTGCTCAAGTAGCGTAACTTGGTTGGAGTATCCATATGAAGCATTCATCTAAAAGATAGATATGAGAAACAACCAGAACTACAAACGGAGTTATAGATTAGCAGCAACACAATTAGGAAAGAAACTACAACAAGAAATTAATACTGAAATTAAAAATTGACTAAATAAAACACTGGGTTGCTTCTTAGCCAGTTGCCATTCTTTAACGTCTTTGGCTAGACCATACCCTTGAGGTCATCCAGATCGAATATGAATGTCAATGTGGGCGCCAAATGGTGGATGGGGTAGGTATCATATATCTT
Source organism: Limonium bicolor (assembly GCA_023374045.1). Taxonomy (NCBI): domain Eukaryota; kingdom Viridiplantae; phylum Streptophyta; class Magnoliopsida; order Caryophyllales; family Plumbaginaceae; genus Limonium; species Limonium bicolor. The sequence goes on from CM041778.1 coordinate 345,143,453, forward strand.
CATTAATTGACCTCGATCAAATGGAAATAAACCTTAACACTTGAAATAAAACAGTGCAAACTCCACTGATCATACGCCATGTGGTTGTGTTGAGGTCGGTGATACTTGACGTAAAGATCACACTGTGGCTGGTTCTCCTTCTCAAATTCAAGGATGTAAACATCCTTGTCATCCGGTAGAAGCTCAAAGGATGAACCAGCAGAAAAATCAGCTTCAACAGGAATCAAGGGATCCTTTGAGTCCATAAGGTAACTTTTCTCTAATGGTTCGTCAGCAAGTGCAAGCTGGAGGTTGATTGGAATACTCTCCCGCTCCGGTACAGGTTTGTTAGCAACTTCAGGGAACGTCGGATCAAGCTTCGTACCGCTTCACACAGCTACTACAATAGATTATTCAATCTCAGGAATCAGTTTTCATTCAAGCTGTCGTGAAATTTCATCTAGTTGGGCTAGAATCTTGCATTACTCTCTCGCTGGTCCTTGATAAGGGTCTCATTCCTAACGGGGTTTGATTCGCAATATGATTTAAAATCTCTAATTGTAGCTTCCAAACTAGAGAGATTACCCTGACATTGTGAACTTTCTTGATTCCCTTCACATGTCTGGCAGATAATCCCCTGGTTGTAACTTTGTGCACGATAATAGTGTTCAGGAGTCGGCTGTGCTTTAAGAGGGCTAGACGATATAAAATCTCTTATGGCATCCTCCAAACTAGAAGAAACAAATGGACAATAAGCATGCTCAAGGTCACCTTCACACCTTTTGCATACAGCCTATTGGTTGTAATATATAGGCCAATCTCCTGACGAATTGTAATATCCAGCCATCAGATCAAAGTACCTCAAAATAAAATAAAAAGGAATTATATACATAAAGAAGAAAATAAAAATAAAAATACGTACATAAAAATAAAATAATTAAAAACATAAATAAAATCAAACCAAACAAAATCCTATAAATAAAACAAATAAATAGCCCACAAAGAAAATAAACAAATAAAAGAAAAACTAAAATCAAACTAAACAAAAACAAACTAAAATAAAATATAATTAAAATAAGCAAAACAATGCTAAACGAAAGTTAAACTAATAAAATAAAAATCATAGAAGCAAAAATAAAATAAAATAAACCTAATGAAATACTAATTAAAAAAATAATAATAAAACTAAAAACAAACAAACAAAATTCAATATTAAACCAAGAAAGCAATTAAACAAAATAACACAAAACAAAAATATACAAAACAAAACGTAATAAATAAAAGAAAAAGAGAATAAAGACTAAATTAAATACCCATGCTCCCCGAAACGGCGCCAAACACTTGTACGGGTTAAAAATGTATATCAGCAAGTGTACTAGTCTCTTGAAGCAAGTTTTCCTAGGTAGTATTCCCTAGGATATCGAACCAAAGGAGGGTGTGTCTAGTTTGAGTCTTTATCTAATAAACTAACTAATTAAAGAAAACAAATAATAGGAAATTGGGGAGTTTAGTTGTTGAATTTATAATTCTAAAATTGAATTAAATAAACAAAAATAAGAACAATGACTACATAAAGGAAAGTATTGGTTTTCTTGATATTTATAGGAGAAATCCCAGTTTAATACTCCTCATAGATCATCAGTTCCTTTGTCAATGTGTTTACCAAATTGTAGATTAAATTCCTAGTTCAAACTATTTCACGTTCGGTCTCCCGCTCGGCGAAATCTAATTAACAATTACCAAACCCTTACTCTGGTTATGAATATCATAATTGCTAACAACTTTAAGCACGTTCTACTTTAATAATCAGTTCATATTTTAGAGGAATTACTGTCTCTAAACTAACTGGTATTGTTCCTATAGTTTATTTAATGCCGTAATTCTCACTTGTAAGCAAACAAACTAATAAACTTCAATAATTGGTCAGATCACCAGAGAATAAATATAAACAAAGAATAAATAATTTAATCTTATTAAAACTAGTAAATTCACAAAGATAATGGAACCTTGAATTCGGATTACAAAGCAAACCGGAATTTAGAACTACTTGTAGGATCGGGTGGCTAACTCAAACCAATCAAAGGTGTGAGTCTAAGGATTGGTTTGACTCAATCAGCCTTCATAAATGAGAAGCACTCTGTGATGTAGAGGCACTCAATCGAATTAACTAAACTGAGGGTGCGGAAGGCTTTTGCGGTAATTGTAGCGAAACGATGAAAAGAGAGAAGGACTTCGTGGAACTCAGCAAGATACATAAATAAGCTATTTCATTTCCTGGTCAAATAAAATAACTTACAAATGCCCACTAAGTAGAAAGGATCTACTTACCGGTTTTTCACTCACTCACCCAACACACTTTCTAATCAGAACAATGATAAGGGTAGTGAAACTAGGGTCTTCCTAGGTAGAGTCAATCTAAAGGCGCTAACTAACTTGGTACGTATTCTCTCTCTCTTTCTGGCTTGCAAATTGATTCTCTTTCTCTCTCTAAGCTCTGAAATAATCCTCAAATGAAAGCACACTTAAAACTGACTATTACACATCTTATTTATACTCTAAGTACAACAGCAGGTCGAAGGAGTTAGTTCCGAAAATACCGGAACTAACTTAGTGGGTAACTTCCAACGGCTCTTTAAGCGGTCTTCTTACTTGGGCCGCGATCTTCGGATGTTGAGGGAGAACTTCATGACCGTTGTGGCACTTAAGGTGTTCCGAGTTGACTCATGATTTTCTGCAACAGCACGAGAGAGTCTATGAAGTCTTCTTTGTTGCGCGGACTCTATTGAAGAGACTCACTCTTTGTGTATGTCAAGTGATGATTGACTCTGTCGCGGTGAAAGGCTATCTCTGCAACACTCTGATGTCCCAACAGTTTCCCCCTTGTTGCTGATGATAGCAAACCTTCATGAATCCCGATGGAGTCAATCCTGAAATAAAAACACAAGGACTAGGGGAACCGACCCTGTCAAAGTTCCCCCTTAATAGCAGCAATAGCAACTGAGTTCAAAGACTCCATTTAGGTTCTCCCTTGATCGGAGAGGGACTCTAGGCAAGCAAACGATAAATAAGCAGTGTAATAGGCAGGATAGTATATAAGGCAGTTAAATCACTAGAGCACGTGGTCCAGCAGCGCAAATTCAGAAGCAATTTAAAACAGCAGCAGAATAACCTATACACCAGACGGGATTCACCGCTTCCCCCTTTTGCTTTCATCAGAGGGAAGCCCACAATATCAAAAAGTCAGTCAAAGTATGCACACAAAAACCATTAAAAAGTGTTTAGAACTTAAAAAAAACCTAAGTTCTAACACTACACACACACGTCATTCTAAGGGTTTGGGGTTAAGGTGGATTGGATGTCAAGGAGTTGGTCTTGCAAGGCCGCCACTGTCGTCTCTATCCCGGCGAGTCGGTCCATCATCCGCGTCTGGCCCTGAATCAACTTGGCTGCGTGCGCAATAAGTCGCTTCACTTTCTCTAGGAGGGGTAGGAGTGAAGCTTGAGGGATTGCCTCTTGAGAAGTGGAGGTCCCCGCCGTCGTTGGAGTAGCTGGTAGGGGCAGCAGCTTTAATTTGTCGATAGAAGTCAGCCGATTCAGATACCGCAGGTTGATGGTGTCTGCCTCCTCGATGGACTCTGGCGTCGAAGTCGCCAAGGGTACCTGAAAGAAGTTGAATATGCGAGGCAACCAGAACACGTACCCCAAGGAGTGTTTCGGGGTGTCGACCGACTGGGCTAGGTGATGACCAGAATGTGGAGGAGTTGGTGTAAAATGGAGAGATCACCACGGGGTATGGAGGAGCCAATCTTTTTCTTGGAGGAGAAAAAGCGATAGATTTTATTTTGTGGGACCCCGAGGATCAGGAAGGATTCCTTTCTCATAGAATGACAGGCCAGTAGCAGGGACGCCAAGAATTTGGGACAATTTTGCAAGATCAAAGAAGATTGGGGTGGAATTAACAACAGACTGTGCAGCACCGTTTCGGATGACAAGATTTTGAAAGAAGTCGACAGACTCTGTGGGATACCACTCCGTAATCTCACAGAAGAGGTGTTTCCACCCCTGAACTTCTATCATAGTAACTAACTCCCCTAGGTTGGAAGATAGAGCCCAAGAAAAGTCGAGGAACTTACCCCTAACGATATTCCGTTCCGAGGCAGGGTCCCCGAGCATGTAACGTTGAGTGAATGGGTCGACCTTCACACTCCGTCGGTGCGGCTTCGGTGGTTTTTGATCTTTGGCGGAGGTAGCACCAGTAGAGGCATCGTGACTGGCCGTGGGCAGTTCTTGGACTGGAGACGATTCACCGGAACCAGAGGAGACAGGTTGTGCCTTGACAGAAGAACGAAGGATTCTTTTTGCTGTGGGTCGGGTAGAGGTTTGGCCTTTTCTCTTGCGGGTTTTGGGTGGAGGTTGTTGTGGTGGTGTTGCGGATTTAGCAGGTGATGCTTGTGGGGTTGGTGTAGGGGATTTGTTGGGTGATTTGTTGGTATGGGCTTGTGGTTGATCGGTAGGATGGTTTTCGGCAGGAGAGATGGTAGCTTGTGGTGTTGGAGATGGTGGCAGGGTTTGAATTGGGGTGACCTCCTCAATGTCGGTTTCAAGAATTTCTGTTCTTGCAGCGGATGGCGGTGTTTGATGAGTGGATGGGTCGCGGGTTTCAGGTGGTGGTGTGGAGGAGTGTGTGGGAGACGAAGTAGCGGTGGTTTTAGTGGGAGAGTGAGTGGTGGTGGTGGTGAGTGGAGATGGGTTAGGGTTGCCATCGATTGGAGGTACGCCTGAAGGCGAATGGGGTCGGCGAAAATATCGGCTGGGATGTTGATTCCGTTGAAGGTGATGCCGGCCATTTGGAAATTTGAAGGATGCTTGGGTGTAAAGGGAGTGGAAGTGAGAGAGATGGAGTGGACGGGTGATAGATATAAAGGCTGGACGTGGCAGAGATGGCGTGTGTCAGGTGAGATAAATGCGGCGACGTCAGGGTAGGGCGAGATTAAGGGCGACGATTTAGGGGTTGGGTTCGGATAGATGACGTGGATAGTAGCGCTAGAGTAATAGGCGTGCTAAGTAATAAAACACATTTCACTGATTCAAGTGCAAACAAAGACAGACTCTATGAGACATGAGGGAGTACCTGTTGAAGATTGCGGTAGGGGCAAGGAGATGCGACCGTCTAGGTAGACGGAGTCAATCCGATTGCTGATCGCAGTGCTTCGAATCTTGCTGTAGACAAGGGTTTAGTAAAAATATCTGCAAGTTGATCTTCTGTGGGCACAAAGTCAAGTTGGATAAGTTTTTCTCGACACAGTCTTTCAAGAAGTGAAAGCGAATTTCGATGTGTTTGGTTCTTGAGTGTTGGACTGGGTTTTCTGATATTTTGATTGTGCTTTTGTTGTCACAAAAGATTGGGATCTGTTCTTGGGTGACATGATAGTCTTGAAGTTGTTGTTTCATCCAAAGGAGTTGGGAGCAACAGGCTGCAGCAGAAACATACTCTGCCTCTGCTGTAGAGAGGGCTACAGAATTCTGTTTTTTGGAGGACCATGAAACAAGGCAAAGACCCAAGAACTGTGCATTACCTGAAGTACTCTTTCGATCTTGGAGAGAACCAGCCCAATCAGAGTCACTATATCCAGATAAAGTAAAAGTAGGAGATCGTGGATACCATAGATAGAGTGTACTTGTACCTTTAAGATAGCGGAAGATACGCTTGACTGCTTTGATGAGACTGTTTTGGTGCTGCTTGGAAGCGAGCACAAAGACAGACTGCGTGAAGAATGTCTGGGCGACTGGCAGTCAGGTACAAGAGGGACCCTATCATTCCTCTATATTCGGTGGCATTGACGCCGACTCCGTCATCATCAGGAAGCAGTTTGGCAGATGTACAGCTTGGTGTGGACATACTCTTGGCATTTTTCAGGTTGTACTTATCAAGGAGTTCCTTGATGTACTTTTGTTGATGGATCTTGATCCCTTCCCTTTCCTGTTGAATTTGTAATCCTAAGAAGAACTTGAGCTCACCTAACTCATTCATGGAAAACTCTTGCTTCATAAGGTTAGCAAAATGGTCACAGAGGGTGGTACTTGTAGAACCATAAATGATATCATCAACATAGATCTGTACTAAAAGTAAGTCATGTGATGAGTGTAGAATGAAGAGCGTTTTATCTACGTTACCTCGAGAGAAACCATTTTGCAATAGATATGTAGACAGTCTTTCATACCAGGCACGTGGAGCCTGTTTCAGTCCGTAAAGGGCCTTACACAGTTTGTAGACGTAGTCGGGATGGACGGAGTCTGTGAACCCTGGTGGTTGCTCGACGTAGACTTCTCTATCAATGTAGCCGTGGAGGAAGGCTGTCTTAACATCCATTTGATATAATTGGAAACCTTTGAAAGCGGCAAACGCAATTAGCATGCGAATTGCTTCAAGACGAGCTACGGGAGCGAAGGTTTCATCATAATCAATCCCTTCTTCTTGATTGTAGCCCTGAACGACCAATCGAGCTTTATTCCTGAAAACTTGTCCTGCATCATCAAGTTTATTACGAAAGACCCAACGTGTACCAATTGTTTGTTGATGCGTGGGGCGAGGAACTAACTCCCAGACAGCATGTCGCTGGAGAGAATTGAGTTCCTCCTGCATAGCAGTAACCCAATCACTATCAAGGAGTGCTTCTTTGACGTTTCTTGGTTCAGTGCTAGACAGAAAAGCACCAAAGGCACAGAGGTTTTGCATAGCTTGTAGGCGTGTTTGAACACCGGAGTTTGGGTCGGTAATGATGTTTTCAGGAGGGTGAGCTGATTTTTGCTGGAACTGTCGACGTGAAGCAGGAGGGGGTGTGTCTTTATCAGAGGAGTCGAAAGACAAGTTTTGTGGTATGGGTGTCTCCGGGGTATGGTCAGAGTCAGTAGATTCTGATGTATTGTTTTTGTTTGCTGGAGAATCATGAGGAGTGATGGATTGGGACTCAGGGAGTCTTCCTATTGGTACAGTGATGAAGTGTGGATCGGTGAGAAAATCATCAGGGGCAAAATCAAGTTGATCAGAAGATGAGCCAACGTTGTGGGACTCATCGAACTTGACATGTGGCTCTTCTAAACATTGAGTTCTCAGATTGATAACACGATAAGCTTTGCTTTTAGAAGAATAGCCAAGAAAGATACCTTCATCACTTTTAGGAGAGAACTTACCCAAGTTGTCCTTACCATTATTGTGGATAAAGCACTTACATCCGAAACGCCTGAGATGTATGAGACTTGGTTTACGTTGACGGAGTAGTTCATAGGGTGTCTTGTGAAGGAATGGATGAATCAACGCACGGTTTAACACATAGCATGCTGTGTTAACAGCTTCTGCCCAGTAAGATGGAGTGAGTTGACTGTCAATGAGCATGGTGCGAGCCATTTCTACCAAAGTTCTATTCTTGCGTTCAACTACTCCGTTTTGTTCTGGAGTACGTGCGGATGATATTTGGTGATCAACTCCGTTGTCCCTGCAAAACTCATCAAACGACTTGTTGCAAAATTCAGTACCCTGGTCGGTTCTCAGGGTTTTTAGAGTAAATGAAAATTTGTTGACAAGCATCTTATGGAGTTTGACGAACTCCGTAAAAGTTTCATCTTTAGTAGATAAAAAATGACCCAGGTCCACCTGGAATAGTCATCGACTATGACCAGATGTACCTCTTACCACTTCTGCTTTGTGTACGCATGGGACCAACAAGATCCATGTGTAGCAGTTCTAGCGGAGAACTAGTAGAAAGAGTAGGCTTACTTTTGAAGGAGGACCGGGTGTGTTTACCTTTTACACATGCTTCACAGACAGAGTCTGTGTCAAAGGTTGTGTCGGGTAAACCAATCACCAAGTCCTTGCTTTTGAGTTTGTTCAACAGCCTATGATTTGCGTGACCAAGTCTGGAGTGCCACACAGTGAGTTTTTGGAATGCACGTTGAGACAGACTTGATCGTCTGGATTAATGGAGTTTAAGCACATTTTGTAGAGATTTCCTTCTCTACGTCCCACAGCTTTTAATGAACCTGTACGCTCATCATAAAATTTACAATCCGAAGAGGAGAAAAGTACCAAATTGAATCTATCACAAATTTGAGAAATACTTAGTAAACTGTGTTGGAGTCCAGTGACCAGATGGACTCCATCAATTTTAAATTTTGAGGGGTTACCTACGGATCCAACTCCCACGATTTCACCCTGGTTGTTGTTTCCAAAAGTAACCTTACCTCCTTGGTAGGCTGAAAGCGAATTGAATTGATTTGGATCTCCAGTCATGTGACGAGAGCATCCACTATCCAAGTACCAACTGTCGCCATTCGCCTTCACCTACAAAAGAACAGATCATTTGTTAGATTTGGGAACCCAGATGTACTTGGGTTCCCTTTTCGAGCCAGACTTTTTCAATTCTTCTCGTGCTTCAAGTATCAATCTAACGCGTTTGACATTAAAAGAGAGATCTCTATTCAATTTATCACATGCACTGTCTCGATGTCCAAGACTCCCGCAATAACCACAAATTTTGGTTGGTGGAAGATTGACGTATTTCTGTTGTCCTTTCCACCAGGAATCGAATTTTTCTTTTTCTTGATATCGTTTGGCTCTGTTGTCGGATTTGGACATATTCTTTGAAATGTCGAACTTACCTTTGTGCCACTTGGGTGTGGATTGAGTGGATCGAACTCTGGATTGTAGATTCACAATCTATTGAGAGAGTTGTTCTACTTTAGAGCGAAGAGCATCTCGATCTTGGCTAATTTCTTTGATTTTGGAGTTGGCCCACTCAGGTAGTTCGGAGGAGGTGACTTGTTTGATAAACTTGACTGGCTTAAGGGAAAGAGCGTGTTCCTTTTCTTTCAGTTTTTGAGTGAGGTTTTTGATGGTGGTGTTCAGGGATATGTTTTTGGATTCAGAAGCATTAAGATCTTTTTGAAGAGAACAACACTTATTAGTAAAGATGGTGAGGTCTTGTTTGAGAGAGTCGATCTGGGTGAGAGACTTTTTCTGGTCACCCTGTCTAAATTGAGTTTGTTCTAAGGTATCATGAAGTTCCTTTTGAAGGGAATCAACATGACGCCTTGAATATTGTAGATCTAACCTGAGAGAATAAGAGATGGTTTTGTGTTCCTCAGCTTCGTCTCTTAAGGCATACATAAGACTTTTCAAAATTTCGAGCTCCTCTGTTAACTCGGAAATTTTGCTGTTGAGACTTGCTTTGAGAGAGTTGGTCTCAGAGACAATTTTAGCAATTAAAGTCATAAATCCCATAGGAGAAATACGGTGAAGGTCTGTTTCAAGGTGAGAACGAGTTACCTCATTGTCTAGAATTATGGATTCTGTTGTGTCGTGTGCCATGAGGCATACCAGGCCGCTAGACTCTGTGTCTGGATCGTCGGAGTCTGAATCGCCCAATCCAACAGCTGCCATCAGCGATCTCCCTTGAGATTTTCTATACTGGCTCTTGAGTAAAGGACAGTCCTTCTTGAAGTGACCGGGTTTATTGTAGTTGAAACAAGTGACAGAATTGAAAACTTGTTTAGAGGTGTTCGAGAACGACCGACTCTGTCGATTAGGTTGGTTACGCATGAATTTTCGGAAGTTCTTGACTATGAAGACAAAGTCCTCCATAGTCTCAGCCTCACTTTCCTCAACAATAATGTCTACCAGCTCAGCCTTAGCTTGTCTGATTGAGTATCAGCAACATAGGCTCCTTCTTGAGTTAACTGAGTCGAATTAACCTGCAAGGCTTGGTCATTCAAAGTAGTAGTCTTACTAGAAGAGGGAGAAGAAGTATTACCACACTTCTTTCGAACATTTCTTGTATTATCTACGGATTGTAGATAGGAACCTAGGTCTTGACAGCTCCATTTGGATAAGTCCTTGCATGCTTTGGTGGAGATTACTGTCTCTGCCCATCTTCTCTGAGACTGTCCAGCAATTTATGCAAGACACTCTCTCTATCTGGTAAGATGCTAACTTCCTGCATAGTAGTAGTTAGTAAGTAGAAACGATCAAGTACTTCTTCCAGTGACTCACCGGGTTTTTGTAGAAAATTTTCATAGTCCATTCGGAGTTCTTGAGCTTTGCATTTCTTGAGTTCAGTGACTCCTTCGTGGGTAGCTTGAAGGAGTGTCCGTATCTCATTTGCGGACTTACAGTGATTGACTCTCCTTTGTTCTGGGATGGACAGGCAAGTGTATATCGCACGTGATGCTTGCCGATTCAGCTCGTACCTTTTGCGATCTGCAGCAGTCCATGTTGATCGGTCTGGATTAACTGCAAGACCTCCTCCAGTGACTATCTCCCAAACACGGCGCATGATTCTTTCGAGGTGTGGTCAAGGTTTCTATCAAGCACCCAAACTCGGATCTTGTCTAAAATTACGCAGAAAGCTCACCAAAGGATTGGTCTGAGTTTATAAACTAGGTGTGTGGGTTTTCATCCATCGTGTCCTACTCCACTCTCCACATATTTGTGCCAAACCATCCTAAAAACATGGCAGAATGTTTACCATAAAGCTGGGCCAAGTATATATCCAGGACCAAGACCCAGGCCACTTGTGAACTAGCATTTTTCCTTCAAAAATCGTTATTTCACTTTGACTTAAGTTCTAAAGACGTCATTCAAGCATTTTCTTGAGCGTTTTACCTTGAAAAATCAACAAACCAATCATAAGAAAAGAATATAACAATAAAGAATAATTAAGACAAAAAAGAGGGAATTTAAAGTCAAAACTTAGATAATTAAGCATGAATTAGCCTAGTAAACTTAGGCAAATTCCCAACTTATCACAAAGCATAGGCGAGACCATCTCTCGTGTACCTGCATATTACCCTCGTACTAACTAAAAAGATCAGAAGTCATTTTTTTGTTTCTATGTTTCAGCTCAATAAATAGGAAATGAGGGATAAAATATAACGTTTTGAAATCAAAATGACAATAACTTACTAAACTGAGTGAGACTTTGACTTGATCGTACCCTGGGCACCTTTTAGTGTCTTATTCATTTGATTTCTTTGGTGTTTCCTAAAATTAATTAAAAGGAATGAAATATGTTAAGAGTACAATGACTCATCCGTGCTAGCTTGCAACTTACCCTTATATTAACTTCACTGATCGATTGTCTTATGCTTTTTTCTGAGGAATAATCTACTCCAGAGCACAGGTGATACCATCCTACACATACCTGCATGTTACCTTCGTATTATCTGAAGAGATCAAAACAAATTCTCTGTTTCAGCTCAATAAACAAGAAAAGATGGACATATAGACTCTTCTACAATCAAAATGATAGTAACTTACTAAACCCGGTGATATTTTGACTTTATCATACCTTGGGCACCTTTTAGTGTCTTGTTTGTTTCATTTCATCAGTGTTACCTAAAATCAGTTCAAAGGAATAAAATAAGTTACGAGTACAACTACTCGTACGCGCTTGCTTGCATCTTACCCTCATATTACCTTCACTGATTGATTGTTTTGTGCTTTTTACAGAGGAGTAATTTGCTTTAATGCACATGTAAGACCATCTCGCACGTGCCTGCATGTTAGCCTTGTATTAATTGAAAAGATCATAAGTCTATTTGTATTTTATTTCTCTGTTTTAGCTCAATAAATTGGAAAGGAGTGACACACAAAATCTTCTACAATTAAAATGACAGTAACTTCCTAAACCGGGTGATACTTTGACATTATCATACACTGGGCACATTTTAGTGTCTTGTTCGTGTGATTTCTTATGTGTTTCCTAAAATTAATTCAATGGAATGAAATATGTTAAAAGTACAATGAATCATCCGTGTTTGCTTGCAGCTTACCCTCGTATATCCTTCACTGATCGATTGTTTTATGCTTTTGTAGAGGAATAACTACCTTGGAGCATTGGTGAGACCATCCCGCGTGTACGTTCATGTTACCCTCGTATTATCAGTAGAGATCAAATGTCACTTTTTTCTCTGTTTCAGCTTAATAAAGAGGAAAGAAAGGACAGGCAGAATCTTTTACGATCACAATGACAGTAACTTACTAAACCGGGTGATAGTTTGACTTTATCATAGCCTGGAAACCTTTTAGTGTCTTGTTTGTTGAATTTCTTTGGTGTTTCCTAAAATCAATACAATGGAATGAAATATGATAAGAGTACAACGAATCATCCGCTCTTGCTTGCAGCTCACCCTAGTATTACCTTCACTGATCGATTGTTTTGTGCTTTTTACATAGAATAACCTACTTCAAAGCACATGTCAGACCATCTTGCACGTACCTGAATGTTAACCTTGTATTAATTAAAAATATCAGAACTCTTTGTCTTTTGTTTCTCTATTTCAGCTCAATAAACAGGAAAATAGGGACACACAGAATCTTTCGCAATCAAAATGATAGTAACTTACAAATGTGGCTAATACTTTGACTTTATCATACCCTGGGCACCTTTTATGTCTTGTTCGTTTGATTTCTTTGGTTTTCCTAAAATTAATTCACATGAATGAAATATGTTAAGAGTACAATGACTCATCCAAGCTTAATTGCAGCTTACCCTCTTATTACCTTCACTGATCGAATGTTTTATGCTTTTTATAGAGGAATATCCTTCTTCAAAGCACATGTGAGATTATCTCGCGCATACCTGCATGTTACTCTCGTATTAACTGAAAATATCATAAGACTCTTTGTTTTTTTGTTCTGTTTAGCTCAATAAACAGGAAAGAAAGGACAGACAAAATCTTCTGCAACACTAGCATTCAGCTCAGCTTGCAGTCTGACTTCAAGATTGACATTTCTGTTTGATAGCAGTATATACCTTAGTTGTGTCGGGATTGGTACGTGTCCATTATGCTCGCCGACCCAACCTATTATTGAATATTATCCCTTAGTATAATAATATTTCAGCTTCATCCGAGCCGTGCACCCGCACCTTTCCTCTACACAATGCCTTCAGACCTTGTATTGTGCCTTAGTGATATCTCCAACTGACTACTCGGCATATCCAGGATGACTCTTACTATTCATCTTGAAACCTTCTTTCTTACCGACAAACATAACGTAAGGTCGTACTCTCTTCTTGCTTTTGCATTTGTTGCTAGCTCTAATACGTATCCCTAAACCAACCTACTGTGCATAAGAATAATAGAAGTTGTAAGCATCACTAACACTATCAAACCTAAGAGATTGCTAGCGCTCAACATCCATTGCTTCAATTGGTACATCATCACCACAATGATTGTTCTCAACACCTGGATCGCAGATACTTGACATAAATACTTCATTACCTTATGAAACGAGAAAGTATAATATTGTATCTGTAAAACATTAAAACTTGGTGTACCTGAACATTGGTTCAGTACCGTCGACATTGAATGTGGCGTACAAATAAGATGTAGTAAATAAAGGTGATGAAAATGGGGTAATGGTGATTGAAATGATACCGTACCAACAGTACGTTTACATGTGGCCAACAATGATGATATGACGCTTCAATTCAACTCACTGTAAATTTTGTTTACTGAAAGTGAGAAGAGAGGCGGATTGTGAATAATTTACTGATTTGTGGGTTTTGAAACGACATGGAAGTGGGGTTGCGGTAAAGGTTGTGGGCGCGCATGGTAGAAAAGAAGGGGGTGGGGCAGGGGGGACGGGGCCGGTTGGCTGGCGGCTTGAGGGGGTGGGGGGTCATCGTCACGTGCGATGTGTAGAAATTATGAAAATATGACTGATTTTACCCATATACCCCTCAAAATATCTACATGAGTGTGGATCATATGATGAATTTTGCTGATTTTTTGTGATGACAGACTGCAATCTGATAGACAGAATTTCATATTTCACCATGACATTGATATTTCGGATATTACCATAGTCGATGAAAATTTGTTAACATTCCTCTAATCATCTATTCGATCTAATTCTCTACGATCCTAGAGTTTCGTTGGTGTTCTTATCGAATTACCTGGTTTGTCGTGATGGATCATGTTTAGAAAGAGAATTCATAATAGAGGTAAAGAATCAAGGCAAAATGATGCTCAGGTGATGAAATACCCCAAACCTTAGTATGTTGTTTAAACATTAAAATATGGTATATTAAGACTAAAAAGAGTCTTAGAAATGTTAGTAAACAATTTAAACCATAGAGAACACAAACAAATGCCTTAAGGTCAATAAAGGCTAAAATGTGCTCTAAGCTTGGGATAAGCTAGGTTAAGACCTAATGAGCTTACCAAGACCTCATTTATATATTAATGAACATATTAAACCAATTACCAAAGAAAACCAAGCTTGCTTCTTTCTCTCATTCACGGTTTTGCAATAGTACCACCACCATATATGATCTTCAACCTCTTGTAACTCCTAGCTCACTTTGCCAAATCAAAAACAAAGACCACCATTCTCTTTGTCTTGCCAAGCTCTTCATTCCTATCTTCTCAAAATTCCAAGAGCACCATTTCGGTGCCAAGAGGAATCTCCATGGGAGGAGCTTGAGCTCATCTTTTCACATATTATTGTTCTCCTTTGCTTCTAGGTAAGAAAACTCAAAGAAAAATAACATTTCCTTCATGTTTTATGTTGTCCGAAAATCACCATTGATGGTGTCTTCACCTTGCTTGTTTTAGCTTCATTTGAATCTTCCAAGGGCTTGGTGGAGTCCTCTCTTGCTACATATCCAAACTCTCTTTCATATCCAAGGTAAAACAATCAACTAAATGTTCTAAGGCAATCTATGTATTTAGGGTTTACAATGAGAGGAAGCATAAAGCTTGTATACATTTTCATTATTTGTATATTGTTTAGAAGTTGACAAGAAACCAAACACCCTTACCGATTTTTAAAACAAGGAAACAAGAAAGAAGTTTGTGAGGAAAAGAGGTAAATATGCTAACCTAATGTAGCTTATAATGTCTTAGGAGAAATGAGCTTATATTGCTTATTAAAACTACTTAATGAGCCAATGGTAAATGACTTAGAAAAATGCTCTCAAGGGCTTAGTAAAGGCATATGTATTGTTGGGTGTATTTGCAGGTCAAGGGCAAATATAATGTGGGAAATTTAGTGTTTATGATTTATGCATCTTAAGGGCCTAAGAGTCATGCTATTTAAGGGCCTAAGTTTCAAGCAATTTAAATTATGCACTATATTGTGATGTAGTGTTAAATGAGAGAAGTTTTGTGTACAAGAATGTTCTTGATGGATTTTAGTGTTCTTGATTGTTTTAATGGTGGAAACAATGTGTTTTGGCTTAGTAATGTTCTAGGAGAGTTCATGTCAAAATTTAGGTAATGTACAAGAAGTTCTAAGTGTTTAAATAAGATTTGGGTGAACTAGGAAGTGTTAGAAATGTTTAGGTGTTTTACTAGAGGAGAAGTAATGTCTTAGGTGTTCTAGGAAACAAAAAGGACTTAGACATCAATTAGAAGTTTAGGTTGTTAAGAAAAGGTGCTTGGGAGATGATGTTAGTGAGGAGAAAGCATTTTGGGATAGTGATTATCATAGGTGAGAAACACCATTTAGAAACCTTGTAAGAAATGTTACAAATGTTGATGAATTTTAAGTGAAAATTGAGTAACAAGTTGGACAAGGAACTAGGTGTGTTTAAGATATTTTGGCATTAGAATATACCTAAGATCATTTGGGAAGTTTATACATTTAATGGGTAAAGAGAACCATTGCAACAAGACTTAGAAAATGTTCAAATGTAAATCTGTAGCAGTGGTCCGGGACTTAGGTCTTGGATGATGTCCCGGACCATGCATTTAAAAGGGCCGAGGATTCTTACACAGCCTTGGTCCGGTACTTAGGTTATGTAAGAAGTACCGGACCACCCCCTGATTTACCCCCGAGAGAATTTGCCTACATTGGTCCGGGACCTAGGACTTGTATGAAGTCCCGGACCACCCCATGAAAACAGCCGAGGATTTTTACAATGACACGGTCCGAGATCTTAATTGGGGACCAAGTCCCGGACCACTTTAAAGGTTGAATTTAAGGTTAAATAATGATGTCTAAGGATGGGGATTAGTAAGAAATTATGTTATAAGTTTGTCTATGGCATGTTAGGTGTGTATAATGACAATTTAGAAGGTGAAAAGTTATAATAAAATGTGAAAGTAAAATAACTAGAATTGTAAAGTAATAAGTTATCGACGGACTAGTACGTTAAATTAACCGACGTTACTAAATGTGTATAGGATTCTCCAAAGGTGGAAACCAGTCGAAGCAAGGACCAAGGTATGATTTTCTTGCAGTCTGTTGCCTACCGGTTTACACCGGCTTGTTTGTTGTTTGTTTTTTTTTTCTGTGTGTTTATGACCTTGTAAGACTTAAATCATGTAATGAGTTTACTGTTGTTAAATATTATTATATTGTTAAGTGTGACTCTCTCTTCCCTTGTGTGTTTCTAACAAGACTTAATCAATTGCTTGTGAATTGTTTATTGAGTTCAATGTTGAACCTCTAACAAGTGCTAACAGAGGAGTGAGGAGTCCGGTCTGTTCCGGCCACGCGTGTGAGTATGGGAGTCGATGTCATAACCGGTTCGATTCTCTTTGTATGTTATGGTTGTTTTCCAATTTGGTTTCCAACCTTCCCTTTAGCTTAACCAAGGCTATTTTACTGACTCACGTCGGGCCTCAGGGGCATACTATGTTTTGTTTCGGTGTGCTTGGATCACTATATCCGAGACACCTTGTGTTAAGTTATCTGTTCAATCTAACAGGACGGTAACGAGTTATGTAACAAGCTTAGCATGAGTTTGGCAACATTCTCTAGGCTCTCCATGGGAACTAATTGTGTTGGTTCATTTCCTAAAAGGAATTGTTCTTGTATGTTATGTGTGATGTTGTGTACAATACTCTTGTTGTGATATATGTATATGTTTAAAAAGAATGCCATGTCATCATGACAATTAGTTGCGCGTATCCCGGTAGCCGATGGGCTGCGCGTTAACCATACCAGCCAAGGGTTGCTGACCCCCTCGGGGGCTCCATATTTCTTTTACTGCAGGATGAGGATCAAGGAAGCGGAATGACTATAGATCCTAGGTTACAGGAATACTTTTGGTTGTTTTTGGAGTTGTGCCCGGGATGCGCCTGTGCTCACGTGGCGATATATTTTTGGTACCGTGGTTGTACAGTGACGGCCGTTGATAGTTCATAATGATAGTTTGTGATGTACAGTTACAGTGTATGGATGTAGTTACAAACTCGGTATTATGTTTATGTATTAAAGGTTAGTAGTTCTATGCTCGGGAGTCTGATCATCAGACCGATACGCTTGTATTTATTCTGCCTTGTTGACCACGTGGGTGGTTAACGGCGTTGTAGCACCGAATCGTTTAGTTATTATTTAGTTGTTTATTTCCGCTGTGATTTCAAGTATTGTTAAGTGCGTAGTAGGGGTGTTACAAAAAGTGGTATCAGAGCGAAGTATCACTCTGATGGCTAGAATACCGAGCTTAGGAATATACCGAGTTAGGAAATCTAGCTATAGTTACCTAAGAGAACAGTTGTGGGAAGGTTAACCACTAACTAAGTGTGGAAATACCTTATTGTCGGGAAGATGTTACAACCGTTGGACCGATAAGTGTGCAAGCACAGTGCTAATAAATGTTCATGTGAATTCAGATGTCAGGTAGACCACGAGGTCGAGGTCGCGGGCGCGGCATTGGTGATACTGGGAACCAGGGGGAGAACCCTACGGCACAAGTCATGGCCGATGCTGTAGCGGCCGCCGTAGCCCAGATGGTCCCACAGTTATTAGCTGCGATCCAGCAGCAGCAGCAAGGCGGTGAGGGTCAACAAGGGCCACAACCGCAACCACAGCCGCGCGAGACCATCTGGGTCAAGGCGTTGGCGGATTTGAGACCCCCATCATTCAGTGGGGAAACCGACCCTAGTAAGCTGGAGGCGTACATCTCCGAGATGGAGACCGCTTTCGAGACCTTGGATGTTCCTGCTGGTGCCAAGGTTCGACTAGCCGCTTACTACCTGAAGGGATCGGCTCAGACTTGGTGGAAGCTGGTAAGGGAGGGAAGAGTAGGTGATCCTACCTTCCAATGGAGGGAGTACACAGCCCTGCTGCGAGCCAAGTACTACCCGATTCATGTCCAAGAGGCCAAGCGCCTGGAGCTTGACAGTTTGAGACAAGGGGATAAGATGACAGTTGATGAGTACTACACCGCTTTCATCGGACTCATCCATCTGCTGCCGGATCTGGGTTACTCAGACCGGATTTTAGTGAACCATTTTTACAACGGATTGAGCTACCGCCTACGCTACGGTATGGGGCCGAGCGGGTATACTACCTTGCAGGTAATGAACTACAGTATGAAGTGAATAAGTGTGTACAGTGCGTTAATGTAAATGTGAGTTTGTTTAGCGGGGCATAACTAACACCCTAAATATAGGAGTGCTACCATGCCGCTGAAATTGTTGAGATCACCGTCCGTCTGAGGGACGAGGAGAGTGCGCTCAAGCGCAAGGCCATGAGCGAGGGCCAAGGCACGCAAGGGCAAGGGGGAGGAAAGAAGAAGAAGCCATACCCCCAGTCCCAGATAGGACAGCAACAGGGTGGCAAGGGCCAGGCCCAGACCACCACTACTGAGGAGCCTCTGCAGCTCACCTACGCATATACGGCCAAGCCCTTACGCTCTTACCCACCCAAGGGTAATTAATCAAATTCCAATACCGAATTCAAGTGTGAGTTGTTATCTTGTAAAGTATGTACTAAGTGTGTGATGTGTTAGCAGCTAGCGCGGGCTCTGGACCGGAGCGCCACTACTACTGTAAGTGGTGTAACGGAGACCACCCCGGCAAGGACTGCAAGGGTAATGATGTGCAGTGCCGATACTGCAAGAAGATGGGGCACCGCGACTATGAGTGCTGGCAGAACCCGAACAGCAGAAACTATAGGCCTAAGGGGCAATGGAAGGGTAAGGCCACCGTGACCACCGATGGCCCGAAGACGGCGAATCAGCCACCCCCCGATCAGAGGTACACAGATTCCCAGAAGGGGAAGGGGTCAGGGTCCGGCAAGGCCGCCCTGCATGTGGTGGACCGGTCTGAGGCGCCAGGGCCCTCTACTAGACCAGGTACCACCTAAACTGTTGAATGAAATAAGTGATTGCATACCGCATTTCATGCATGTGTGTTAGTGAGTCCAAGTAAATAACCATGTAAGTAAACAGTTAAAGTATAATGTGAGAACACCTAATTAGGTAAATTGAAAAGTAAGGAACCTTCAATATTTGATATCCAATCCCACCCACACCAAACCCTGAAGAAACTACCATCAACATCACCGACTTTCCAATGGAGCAATGTCAGGTTATCCAACCAGGTATGATACTCTTAAATGGATACCTGACACCGGAAGCACAAATCCACATTATCCGAAGATGCGACGAACTGGGAGCAACACCCGGAGGTTTCTACACACCCAAATACCCGAGCGGATCAAGAATGAAATTGAAGATGATGTGCATGGGTAAGGACTGGAACCCTTACACCAAGACATATCAAGAGGTGCGAGCTGAAGATGGAGCAACTGTACCAAGTATACCTGAGGAGTTCCTTGCGGTCGTTAACCACGCCGTGGAATTGCTCAGCAAGTTGAATCAGATTCAATGCCAAGTGTTAAAGCGGATTTATGTATTGAACTTCTACCAGAAAGTGGACGGTTAGGGTTACACCAAGATAAGGACGAGTCACCCGAGTCTCTAAGTAAGGGAATACCCGTGGTGTCTTGGTCCGTTGGTGATACCGCAGTGTTTGTGTACGGCGAGCAGAAGCGTTGCTGATCTCGCAAAGAAGCTAGTGTTGAAATCAGGAGATGTGTTAATTATGGGTGGACAGTCGAGGATGCTATACCATTGGCATCAAAATCAAATGAATACCCACCATCGGCAGTGATCAATGCCACACACATGAAACCCGGACGTTTGAATTTGACCTTCAGACAGTTTTAAAGCCTTGTATAATTATGTGATGTGTTAAACCAGTGTATGTTAAGGATGTTGTATGTGTTAGTTATGTCGATAGTGTAAGCCAACGAATGTTGTAAGAAGAGTGTGTTAATGAATAAAGTGGAGTTGTTTGAAGTATGTCAACCGTGTTGTTACCAAATACTTATTAGTTTGCCAATAAATTAGGCTATGCACTCGGAACGGGAGGTATACTGAGTGTCTGCAATGAGGCAGAAGCCGGCAAGAGCAGCACAATCCTCACCGGTACCTTTCCAGTCAATGGCGTGGACGCTTCGATCTTATTCGACTCCGGAGCCTCACATACATTTATTTCGCTATCTTTTGTGAAGAGGCTGGGGTTAGACGGTGATGAGATGCTAGACTTCCTAGTCACTCTCCCGTCGAAAGAGCGGATCAGGTGTACCCGCTACCACTGAGATGTTGTTGTACGAATCAGAGATGAAGAGTTTCCGATCGACTTGATAGAGTTCGAGGGACTTGGTTTTGATGTGATTATCGGGATGAACTGGTTGGAGCGGTACAAGGGCAGAATCCTGTGTGCCGAGCATCGTCTGCTTCTTCGGAGTCCGTCTGGGGTTACCATATCTTACCGCCAAAGGCCCAGGGAGCCTTCGACTCAGATCATCACCACCATGGCTATGTGTCGTGAACTACGACGAGGGAATGATGTATACCTCTGCTATGTCCAGGACATAGAGAGAGACCCAGAGTTTAGCCCAGATGTGCCGGTAGTGTCGGAGTTTCCTGATGTATTTCCCAAGGAACTGCCGGGCATGCCGCCAGCACGGGAAGTGGAGTTTGAGATTGATTTGGTTCCGGGCACCGGACCGATTGCGAAGGCGCCCTATCGTATGGCTCCAGCAGAGATGACAGAGCTCAAGGAGCAGCTGAGAGACCTACTCGACAAGGGGTTTATCCGCCCTAGTGTTTCACCATGGGGAGCGCCAGTCCTCTTCGTGAAGAAGGACGGTAGCCTCCGCCTGTGTATTGACTATCGAGAGCTGAATGCAGTTACGGTGAAGAACCATTATCCTTTACCACGCATCGACGACTTATTTGACCAGTTGAAAGGGGCATCAGTATTCTCCAAGATAGATCTACGATCTGGATACCATCAGATTGCCATCCGTGATAGTGACATTGAGATGACAGCATTCAGAACCAGATATGGACACTATGAGTGTACGGTTATGCCGTTTGGTTTATCCAATGCACCAGCTAAGTTCATGGACTTAATGAACCGCTTGTTCCAAGATCAGTTGGACAAGTCAGTGGTAGTCTTCATCGACGATATTCTTGTGTACTCGAAATCGAAGGGTGAGCACGAAAGCCACCTAAGAAGTGTATTGCAAACATTGAGAAAGAATCAGTTGTATGCTAAATTTTCAAAGTGTGAATTTTGGTTGAACCAAGTATCTTTCCTTGGCCATGTGATTCTGAAGCTGGGATCGCTGTTGATCCGACAAAGATTGATGCAGTGCGCACCTGGCCTAGGCCAAAGACAGTTACCAACATCAGAAGCTTCCTCGGTCTGGCAGGTTATTATAGGAGGTTTGTGAAGGACTTCTCCAGTGTCTCGAAGCCGATGACTTCCTTGATGAGGAAGGATGCTCCATTCGAGTGGACAGATGACTACGAGAGTTCTTTTCAGAGTCTCAAGGATGCTCTAACATCTGCATCAGTGCTGACTTTACCAGACGGTCCATATGGTTTTGAGGTCTATTACGACGCATCAGGCAGAGGTATGGGTTGTGTGTTGATGCAACACGGGAAGGTCATAGCATACGTCTCCCGACAGCTGAAGAAGCATGAAGAGAACTACCCTACCCATGACTTAGAATTGGGTGCCATTGTCTTCGCATTGAAGATATGGCGACATCACTTGTATGGGGTAGCGTGACAATTTATTTTGACCACAAGAGTTTAAAGTACTTGTTCACTCAGAAGGAGTTGAACATGAGACAAAGAAGATGGGTCGAGTTCTTAAACGACTACGACATCAATTTACAGTACAAAGAGGGTAAGGCAAATGTGGCACTGGTGGAACGCGAGCCTTTAATTACGGTCCAAAACCGTGTATAATTATGGTTCTGGACGTAATCTACGCGGGCGTCAATAAAGATGGTGACGTCTTTAATTACGGTTTTAAACCGTAATTAAAGGCCCTTTTCCCCCGCGTGTCATTGACTTTACATTACGGTTATTGTAAAACCGTGATCTAAAGTCCTTTGGCGCGCCGCGCCAAAGGACTTTAGATCACGGTTTTACTAATAACCGTAATGTAAAGTCACTTTAGATGACGGTTTTCACAATAACCGTCATTAAAGTCTTTTGGCGCGCGCGCCCAAAGGACTTTAGATTACGGTTATTGTGAAACCGTCATCTAAAGTGTAATTTTTTTTTTATTTTTTTTTACAAATCTACACAATTGCAACAGAGACAGAATTGTAACAGATAAGCAACAGAGGGCATCAGACCAACAAATGTGCAGAAACTGCACAATTGAACCACCTGAATCAAATACCAACAATACAAATTCATTCTCTGCGCACAATTGCAACAGAGATAACATCTAATATACACCAGATCGAAAATCTGTCAGAATATTCAATTGCAAATTCATTCTCTGACAATTGCATATTCAATCTGTTACACAATTGCAACAGAGATAACAATTGCAAATTCATTCTCTGCGCACAATTGCAACAGAAATATTCAATACAGCTAGAATCTGTTACAGCAGCAGCTAGCAATTCATTACAAAAAATATAATCTGTTACAGCAGCAGCAACTAGCAGAATCAGAGGGCTACAAAGGTAGCAGTGTAACCTATACATGGTAGATACAGCTAGGATGACTCCCAGCAAGAAATAGCATAAAACAGAAGCGTAAAACAGTACAAAAACGGTGCAGAAAACTGTGAAAAACAAAATCCATCATAGCAGCATCAGAGCTAGCTAGTCTACCACTCCATTCTCATAAACATGGCTGACATGCTCTCTCTGACATGCAACAAGTCGTGGATGATAAGTCGAGAATTTGGCAAATGCTCTTTAATCTGCAACAAGAAAAGGAATGGAAACATAATGAGATTAAGATAAAGACACAAAAAATCTGCCGAAAGAATTAAATACAAGACAGCGTTCGTATTACCTTGTCTTATCATTCTTAAAACTTGGGAAGTACCCGCAGAACTCGTACATATACCGCATCACGTAGTACCCGCAACTCTAGATCCTTTTGGGTAGGGCACTAAATCACCAAAATTCACAAATGTAAAACAATTGTACAAAGATAATAGCAGCACGAATGAAATACATGAATTACCAAACCTTGATGTAATCGACGGTCAAATCACCAAACTCTCCCTGAGGGGTTTTTTTGTAACAACTGTTACATATATTAACAAAAGCGTTTAGCAAAATGAACAAGTACATTAATTTTGGTTCAAAAAACTTACAAACAATTAAATAGTAATAAAACTTACTCTTTGATTAAGTCTTCAGTGTTGAATTCTGTCCACTGCCCTAGTGGATCTAGAACGAGCAGAGTAGCGGTGGCAGCGCAGAATATAAACAAAGCCCAGTGGTGGCTACAATGTCAAATACAAAATGAAATGAGAAATGAAGGTAAAAAAGTTAGCTAATTATTAGTATGTAATTTTATATAGAACTCACGTTTGGTGATACGGCATTAGAATGAATAATTTATTCTGTGATCAACAACATTGAAGCAATGAATCATGTATTACAAAACCTCCCCGGGTCCCTAGTGACTGAGTCGTACGATAAACGCTCCGGGCACACCGCAGTAATGGAGGTCATGTCCTTCTCAGCACATCTCTCAAGCAGACTCTATTATATCACATGTACTATAAAAAGTTAGCCAATGCAACTTCATAGATACTTATTCTATATGTTTTTACAGTATGAGGAAAGAACACTTACTTTAGATAAGCTTGAATAATGTTAATGTTCAGATAATCTCCACACATCATCTCTCTGATGTCCTCAAAGTTGATTGCCGATCATATCTTCTTCGTAGTGAAACATCGACTTTGGAAGCGTCATCATGAAGTTGTTAGTTTGAGATGACTTCAACATGATCTTGTCGTAGAGATTCATCTGCTTGGCCCCCAAAACATTAACAAGTTTTTGTGGCAGTGCGAGCTTATTTTTAGGCGCCTCAGAAGTCCTGGTGCGACCCCGGACGGGCGCTGGATTCTTACCTTTCGCACCCCGACTCACTGGATTCTTACCCTTCACACACAAACAGTAAAGCATAAATGTAAAGATAATTACTAATTGATTATTATAGTAACATTAAACATTTATCTAGAACATACCCTTGTACTTCTGACAGGATTCGCCGGCGCGCTGATCTCTTCTTCTCTGGGCCGGGATACGCGGCGAGGAAGCTCAGGGATCTCAGGATTCGCCGGCGCGCTGGTCTCTTCTAGTCTGGGCCGGGTTACGCGGCGAGGAAGCTCAGGGATCTATAATAGATTAGATTAGACACTTAATGCTAAATAATGCATTTTATTAGATACTAAATGGTTGTCAAACAGTCTTACCTCATCGGTGACAACAATATAACATGCTGGCCAGGGCAATATGTCTCCCTTCGCTTCGATCAGCGTGCATTTGTTGTCAAACGCCATGGAAGGTATGCATGCTCAAATCCATCAACTATCAGGTCCAAGGTCACACGCGCGTAGAATGGGGGTAGACGTACGAAACTGATGAGCGTGAGTGGACCTGATGGCAACACCGTCCCGTAGGCCGCATCTACAGGGTGCCCTTCTAATGGTATTTGGAGACGACATTTTTTTGCTCCTTTAATAAACAGAGATAATACGTGAAATAAATAAGTGAGTCCAATCTAATACTATTTAAATGACTTTATTTTAGGAGAAAAATAGTTAAACAAAGTTAACCTGGATGTTGGCAAACGGGTACGGGTCAGCGGCCGGAGCACAACTAGACGAGGAAGACAGTCGAGGAGGATCTATGCTGCTGCTGAGTAGTCGCATGTGCAATCGCATTCAACGCTTCCTGCAGCCTCTCCTCGAAGCCCGGCGCTCAGCAGCCTGTTTCTCGTCATTAGCTTGGCGCTCAGCAGCACTTACGCTCTACCATCGCCTCGACTTCAGCAGCACTCATCTGACCCTTCCTAGCAGATGGCGGGAATACGTCTTCTGACGTACTTCTCCCCCAAATCCTCTAACACGCCCCGGGTGATCCTTCTTCCCAAGTATTTGATTGAGAGCGTCGTCTTGAGAAGGAGGAGCGTGTAGTCTACTTCTCCTCTCTGTGCCGTTATATTTCAAAGAAGTTAACACTAAATTTAAGATCAACAAACACTTGAGTATATAAGTAAATTATTTAACAGCTACTTTCAAATACTTACAATTTGGTTAGCCAGTTGTTCCATCGCAGCATTAGGAAATATCCTCTGACCTTCGCTGGTCGTTTTCTGGCGTCCCAGTATGTACATCTGCACCCTCCTCGCCTCAGAGACATCCTCGATCGGGCATTCACTTCCATCCTCGTTCCTCCGTGTCAGCAAACCAGCTTCTTTCCATCCCTCGAGGCTGCCCACATATCCCCTTCGTCCCATGGGTGGGGGTAGAGATTAGCTTCACGGTTTTGCCGTGCTTGTTCTTGTATTTGCTGTTAAGAAAGTACAACAGGAAATTAATTAGAAAATCAGGGATAAAGCATTATGAGCATTAATTAAGAAAAGAGTACACACAAACATACCCTGAACTCGGGGGTGGCGTGCCGCTCAACGAACTCCTTCCACTCCTCTTCAGTGATCATGCCATTGTACACAACATACGGCGGAGGCTCACGTGGGGGCACCCTGTTGATCCAATGCTCAACCAAGTGGCGGAATGATTTAGCTTTGCCGGACACCAAAGAAAGAACGGTCTTCTTCACTTCTTCTGGGATCTTGTATCGTTCTTGCACCTTCTTCCAGATGGTCTCCTTACTTCTTCGGGACTTGTTTCCATGTGTGGTTGATGCAGCAATGTGATCTGGCCAGAGTCCCTAGCATACTAGCGAACTCTGACCTGCTGCCCCCACCATACCTCCCATACTGTCCCACAGAAGACTAATCTGATCCGGTTTCTGCAGTTTCAACCCACGGGTCGGACCTCTACCTCTGGGTCTCTGAGTAGCACTCGTAGAAGGTGCACTCATGGAAGGGCCAACAGCAGCAGCGGCAGATGTGGATGGGCAACAGCAGCAGCGGCAGATGTAGATGGGACCGGTACCATTGCTGCTCATTTTCCTCCTCCTGACGACAAAATAAATCGAACTCTTCATCAGCCATGTCCTGATCAGCCATGCCTGCAAGGATTGAAATACAATTTGAATTAAATTAAGCATTTCATAATGGTCATAACAAGCAATAAATAAAAGAGTGTAATTTCATATAAATTTTTATAGTAATAACTTACATACACCATTATCTCTCAACCCACATTCCCTCGTTATGGTCTGATCGTATATACTCACGATGACCTGTGACCTCAGCCTCTTCCAATGAAATAGGAACAGTTGGAGGTTCATCTTCTGCATCATACTCATCCTCATCAACCACACCATCCACACCAACTATTCCTCTTCTCCCTTAAGCACAACGATATCGAGGATTTCAGGGATCAGTTACATAAAATATCTGCTTAACCTTCGTCCAACAATGAATGGCTCAACCGTGGGAGTAGCTCTAGACGATCAACCAGTTCATACCATGCTACTCCTCACGGTAGCCATGATTGTTGTAACCGTACAGCGAAAACACACATTTCGTAGTTGTTGTAGTCCATACCCAGATGTCTTGTATAACACCGAAATATGATTGTTGTACTGAGACTGGACTATGACCCACGACACCGATGTCATATAAGTTTTGATAAGCTTCAAGCTCTACACCACTGTTTTGATTCGTTGACTTCTGATCCTGACGTTCTGTGAAAAAGGTGAATCCGTTGACATCGTACCCCTCATAAGAAATTACATCCAGATTTGGTCCAAATGCAACTACTTTAATCAGTTCAGGCACATTCGTGGACTGATCGGACAACACTCTGTCTTGAACCATCGGAAAAATGTCCTATTCTGTTCATTTTGTAGTCTAACGTCACTCATGTTTGGATATTGTGCTCTTAAAACACACAAGTGTTCATCAAAGTATGGTTCAACATCTTCAAGATGACTTAGCACAACTAATGAGCTTTGTTAAGAGTGTCTATGTTAATTCTTTTCAGTTTCCTTCTAACCGTGCCAACACCCTTCAATCTGCCCTCGTGTCTAGAACGTGGAAGTCCAATGGTATCGACACCTTCTAGGTATTGGTGCAGAAGTCTACAACTTCCTCTGTGATAGTGCCCTCTATAATACTACCCTCTGGTGACGACGGTCCTTCATTTTCTTCTTCAGGACACCCATGTACCTTTCGAACGGATACATGTAGCGAAGGTACAAAGGACCACACATCAGAATCTCTCTTACAAGATGCACGGAGATGTATCATTATGTCAAAGAACGATGGAGGAAATACATCTCCAGCTGGCACATTGTCACAAGAAGATCCTTTTGTAATTTAGACAGAGTGTCCACATCAAGAACCTTAGACGAAATGGATTTGAGGAAGACACTGACGTTTGTGATTGTGTGTTTGACAGCATCCGGCAAGATCCACGTAGTGCAATTGGCAAAAATTCTTGAAGTAGGACATGATATTCGTGAGATTTCATTCCTACTAATTTGAAATTTGTCATGGACACTAGGTTTCTTATGTTTGAGGAGTAACCTGATGGCACCTTGATGTTGTAAAGGGTACTGCATAGACTATGTTTCTCTTTTTTAGACAGAGTGTGACAGGCAGGAGGCAGAATGTGCGTTTTCCACGTTCTTGCGGGCCAAGCTCTGTGCGTATGCCCAACTCAATTAAATCTTTTCTTCCTTTCAATGATCCTTTGTCTTTCCTTTTATGTTCAAAAGGGTGCTAGTGATACTTTCACCCACGTTCTTCTCGACATGCATCCCATCGATACAATGTCTAACCTCCAGATGCTGCCAGTACTGTAGTTCCCAAAATATTGATTTCTTTTTCCAGTCACTTTTTTCACGACTTTTGGTTGGCGGCCCGAAGTTGTTCACAATATTATCCAACTTTTTGTAAATCTCTGTACCTGTCAAAGGCTGGCGCGCCATGCTGTGATCAGTTTTCCCATCGAACTCTTTCGCCATCTTTCGATACTTATGTCCTTTTGGAAGCATTTTTTGGTGGCCCATATACACGGTTTTGCCACTATGTTTCAAGCGAATGCTACAAGTGTTTTCACCACAAATCGGACACGCCAACGCCCCCTTGATTGAATAGCCTGAAAGATTACCATAGGCGGGGAAATCATTGATTGTGCAGTACAACGTAGCACGCAAATTGAAGTCCTCTTTACTGAATGAGTTGTAAACCGTAGCCCCTTCATTCCACAAGAGTTGTAGATCCTCTATCAAAGGTTGTAGGAATACGTCAATTTTGTTGCCTGGTTGCTTTGGACCCGATATTAACAAAGACAACAAGATGTGTCTTGGTTTCATGCATAACCACGGCGGTAGATTGTAAATAACCAAAAGCACAGGCCAGGTACTGTGTATGCTACTCAAAGTACCGTAAGGGTTCATCCCATCCGTGCATAAGCCTAGCCTTAGGTTTCTCGGTTCGTTACCAAACTCAGGAAATTTTACGTCTATGTTTCTCCACTGTGGTGCATCAGCGGGATGTCTCAATCTGCCATCCTTTTCCTGTGAACTGAATGCCACCGAAGATTCTCTGCGTCTTTCTCAATGGAGAACAAACGTCTGAACCTTGGAATGATGGGCAGGTACCACAGTACCTTAGCTGGTGAACCTTTCTTACTACCGCTGATGTGAGTTTGTTGTTTCTTATACCGTGACGCTCCACATGCTGAACATCTTTCAGCAAATTCATCCGATTTCCAAAACAGCATGCAACCATTTGGACAAGCATGAATTTTCTGGTACCCCATACCCATTGGGCACATCAGTTTTTTGGCTGAGTACGTAGTCGTTGGTAAAACGTTGTCCACCGGAAGAACGTATTTCAATAGTTCCAGGAGGTCAGTGAAACTTACGTCGCTCCAGCCATGTTTCACTTTCAAGTTGAATAGCTTGAGGACGACACTCAACTTGCTTAACTTTGTAGGGTCACACCAGGGGTACAACGGTGTTTTGGATGAATCCAACAAATTTTCATGCTTGTCTGGCGTGTTAGAGTAATGTCGTTCCACATCTTCGAGCATAGTCTCAATGTCATCATCCCAGAAATCTGGCTCAACGTTCGCTGTAACGTCTTCTAGATCACCAGCAATTGTATCATCTCCAAGTTCTGTTTATGTGTTTGCCTGACCATTATCCCCTTCGTCAGGCTTAATAACATTGAACGCACTCTGACCATGCCATCGGATTATGTCTTGGAAATCTTTTGTAAAACCGCGGCGGATCAGATGTTCCTTAATTGTTTCAACGCCGTGATATCTCAGATTGTTTTGGCAGTCGATACACAGACAAAATATGTATCCCTTGTCTGTAGGTTTCAGATTGTTTGCCAACACCGTGCATAACTTATCAACTCCTTCTAAAAACTTGTCGTCCAAATTTCTGCTGTAAATCCACGAACGTTCCATCTCCTTCTAGCTATTTATATGAAGGCAGCCATTTCATACCGTCACCCGTGGCAGAGTCTTTCCACTTTTGTATCTTATCAACCTAAATCCATCCATGAGTATTAAATCCCACCGGTGAACGTGTTTTTAATATGTAATTTATTGAAAATTTCGGCAGCATCTCCCTACAGTTCTTCAAATGCACCATATTATGATATTAATCAATAATATATGCATTCGAAGAACAATAAAGAGATACTGCTGAAATAATCAATAAAGTACATATTAAAAGCACATTCACACCCTAGGTGTGAGATTTAACAATCGTGGACAGTCCCGATAGGGACTGCCGAAGATATACCTCTATTAGGTATATCTTGGGCGGATAACTATGTTTGGTAGTTTGTCA
The DNA here is from genome assembly GCA_023374045.1 of Limonium bicolor. Classification (NCBI taxonomy): domain Eukaryota; kingdom Viridiplantae; phylum Streptophyta; class Magnoliopsida; order Caryophyllales; family Plumbaginaceae; genus Limonium; species Limonium bicolor. The sequence goes on from CM041778.1 coordinate 345,173,520, forward strand.
AATATTATATGTATATATATAAATCTTACCTCTGGTAGACGATTAGCCAATGCTAAGACGGTTGAGGTCGGAAGCCTAAATAAAGTCGTAGTCCTGATGCATAAATGAAAACGACAACATTAGAATTCATCAAAAATCAAGGTTAAATGCTAGCTAAACCGCGGAAAAAAATCGACAGCATTTCCCCTATATTTCTAACGTCTCCAAATCAGTTTTATCAAAGTCAAATTCGCACACACCATCTAGAACTGGTAACATACATAAACTTAACTTCTTCTACTGTAAATGAAGTTTATTTATGACCTTCTCTGCAGTACTTCAGATTGAAGGATGGAAACTAGTCATTCTAGAACCATTAAATTACCAAAACTCATCTTATTCTTTCTGGTGGTTATAACAATAGCATTGTTGATTCCTGTCACAGCTTGTGAATCAAACAGAGAGCATCTGGCATAGCAGATTGAGCAGTTGAAAATGAGCTATTTTCAGGAATCAGTAATATACTTGAACTTACTTTCTTTCCTGTGGCAGTTTTAAGTAGTAGCATTTTTAAAACTACACTATTATGTATTAATTGTAATACTAAATGCTAAGAATAAATAAATACAGCAGTTTACAGTTTGGTTTGCAAAGTTACCGTTACTAAGCACCGAAGTGGGCAAGTAGTGTAGAAATCAGCGCACGAACTAGGTTGCAATTAACTGTGAATCTGGGCACAAATATATGAACAAGGTTAGAACATTTGCCATTACACTCTCAGGATTCGATACAAACAAGGTTAGAACTTGCAATCAAAATGCATGTATATGAACAAAGTTAGAAAAAAATACAATCGATCGATCGCATACCCAATACGCGATAGAGACGTCGACGGTGAGACCAGTGGTAGATGGGTGGTGACCGGCGGGGATGGGAGTGACAAAGGTGGTGGGAGCGACGGCGGCGATGGCCGTTAGCAAGGTGACGGGAGAGAGGAGGCGATTTCAGTGAGGAAGATAGCGCGAAAGAGAAGAAGAGTTACTGTGAGTACAGTGTGCAGGGTATAGGCAAATGTAAAAGGACTTTACATTACGGTTTACATGTAAACCGTAATCTAAAGGCACACTTTAAATGACGGTTCCTAAAGAACCGTAATCTAAAGTGTAACGAAATTAAAAAAATAGCGCGATAATTATTTGGCATATGTTGGGTTTCAAACATAGGTAACACATTAATATAAAGTTTTTATTAATCTAAAATACACTGGTAAAATGACGTCATTAACCGTAATCTAAAGTGTAACGAAATTTAAAAAATAGCGCGATAATTATTTGGCATATGTTGGGTTTCAAACATAGGTAACACATTAATATAGTTTTTATTAATCTAAAATACACTAGTAAAACGACGTCGTTTACTGTAATTTAGATTACGCGCGGAGTAGAAAAAATCAAATAATATGGGAAATATTTGGCGTCAGGTCAAAACGACGTCGTTGACCATCAGTCGGAGGTAGGCGCGCCTTTTTTAGGATGGATTTTAGATGACGGTTATTAGTGAAACCGTAATCTAAAGTCCGTTGACCGTAAAGCGCGCGTCAACACGGGACTTTAGATTACGGTTTCACTAATAACCGTCATCTAAAGTCCGTCCTAAAAAAGGCGCGCCTACCTCCGATCGATTATTGATTACGGTTAATTCAATCATCGTCACTAATTAATTTCGGCCTTCCTATTAATCACGGTGTTTGTTAAAGCCGTGATTAAACCACCGTCATTAAAGGCTCGCGTTCCACCAGTGTAGTAGCTGACGCACTGAGTCGCCGAGCACACTCTCTTCATTCGCTAGTCTCTCATTCTAGCTTGGTTGAAGAGGTGCGGAGTGCTCAGATGACGGATCAGTATATGTTGGAGATTAGACAGAAGCTTATTGATGGCACATTCGAGGGTCAGAAGTATGACTTCCGGCTCCACGATGATGACCTGATTAGTCTGAATGGCCGACTGTGTATTCCGAGGAGTAGCGCTGAGCTGAAGGAGCGCATACTGAGTGAATCCCACTGTTCTACGACTTCGATGCACCCCGGAGCTTCAAAAATGTATAAGGGTATGAAACGTTACTTTTGGTGGACTGGAATGAAAAAGGATGTGAATGATTATGTATTGAGGTGTCTCACTTGTCAGAAGGTCAAGTTTGAGCACCGACGGCCTGGTGGTATGGTACAGCTGATGCTAGTGCCTGAGTGGAAGTTCCATGACATTTCTATGGACTTCGTAGTAGGGCTTCCGCCTACAAGGGGAGGTCTGAATATGATTTGGGTTGTTGTTGACCGACTGACCAAGGTGGCTCGATTCATACCGATGAAGGACACTTGGAAAGTGGCAAGACTTGCAGAGCTCTTTGATAGAGAAATTGTTCGGCACCATGGGGTACAGAAGACTATCGTGTCTGATAGGGATACCAGATTCCTCTCAAGGTACTGGAAATCCACACGGGAAGCGCTTGGTACCGAGCTGAAGTTAAGTACAGCGTTCCACCCACAGACAGATGGTCAGAGTGAGCACACCATCCAGACACTTGAGGATATGTTACATGCATGTGCACTTGACTTTCAGACCAGCTGGATTGACAAGTTACATCTGATCGAGTTTAGCTACAACAACAGTTACCATACTTCGATCAAGATGTCTCCCTTCCAGGCATTATACGGTAGACCATGCCGCACGCCATTATGCTGGGATGAGTCGAGTGAGACGGTCATTATAGGACCAGAGTATCTGGAACAAGTTCAAACAGAAGTACGACAGATCCGGGCTAACATGAAGTCAGCTCAGGATAGGCAGAAATCATACGCCGATGTGCGCAGATGTGACCTGGAGTTTGCCGTGGGCGATCAGGTATTTCTTAGAGTATCCCCCATGAAGGGAGTATTTCGTTTTGGCCAGAAAGGCAAGTTGAGCCCAAAATATGTGGGGCCTTATGTTGTGATGGAGCGGATCGGCCCAGTAGCTTACAGACTTGATTTACCCGCCGAGCTGGGCAAGGTACACGATGTATTTCATGTGTCCCAGTTGAAGAAATATATGTCTCATCCGTCTCATGTACTTCAGCCTGAAAGGCTAACCTTAGAGCCGACCATGCGATCAGTGGAGACTCCCATACGGATTCTGGACACTAAGACTCGAGACACTCGCCATAAGTCTGTGAGACTGGTGAAGGTTCTCTGGTCTAACCAGGACGTTGAGGAGGCCACTTGGGAGCTGGAAGATAAGATGAAGGCGAAGTACCCGTCGTTGTTTACTTCTTAGTATTTCTATGTATAGGGTACGGGGCGTACCCCTATTTAAGGGGGGTAGAGCCGTTTTGGTTATGTGTGTGTGCGACATGTATTTGGATACATTGTATGTGTTATGTTGTAATGTTGTTACCTTGTTATGTTACAGACCGTTGAGTCTGAATGATGTTGTGTTGTTATGTAGTTTGGACCTGGTGTCCGATGTTATGTAAGTATGTTGTTAATGTTGTTATGGAAGTATTGTTTATATGTGTTCCCGTGTTCTAATATTTAGGATATGTGGGAAGTATGAACTTTGAGGACAAAGTTCTTTTAAGGGGGGTAGATTGAAATACCCCAAACCTTAGTATGTTGTTTAAACATTAAAATATGGTATATTTAGACTAAAAAGAGTCTTAGAAATGTTAGTAAACAATTTAAACCATAGAGAACACAAACAAATGCCATAAGGTCAATAAAGGCTAAAATGTGCTCTAAGCTTGGGATAAGCTAGGTTAAGACCTAATGAGCTTACAAAGACCTCATTTATATATTAATGAACATATTAAACCAATTACCAAAGAAAACCAAGCTTGAAAACAAGTTAAAACACAAAATGTGCTTTAAGGAGTCTTAAAGCACGTTTTTGAAAAATTGTCTTGTAAATGAGTTTTGAATGGCTAAATGTCCATCATTACTCTTTAATTAATATGTGTACTACTTAGTATCACATTTGGAAGTCTATATCAATGGGAAATCAAAAATTTCACATCTATGTGCCTTGTTTTTATGAATAGTAATTAAATAAGCTAGTTTATAACATATGTCATCATAAGTAATTTAATTGGTCAACTAAGACCAAAACACCCCTAAGTAACTAAAGGGGGCCGGTTTTCATGGTGTGAGTCACCACTCTTGCTAGCATTTAACAAGTAAATAAACTAATGATGAATAGAGTACTATTTACTTTATTAACTACAAATATCTTCTAAAAGCAAATACTTATCTTCATTCTCTCATTTCTCTTCATTTCCCACACCTCCAACCTCTCTTCTACCTTGCTTCTTTCTCTCATTCACGGTTTTGCAATAGTACCACCACCATATATGATCTTCAACCTCTTGTAACTCCTAGCTCACTTTGCCAAATCAAAAACAAAGACCACCATTCTCTTTGTCTTGCCAAGCTCTTCATTCCTATCTTCTCAAAATTCCAAGAGCTCCATTTCAGTGCCAAGAGGAATCTCCATGGGAGGAGCTTGAGCTCATCTTTTCACATATTATTGTTCTCCTTTGCTTCTAGGTAAGGAAACTCAAAGAAAAATAACATTTCCTTCATGTTTTTATGTTGTCCGAAAATCACCATTGATGGTGTCTTCACCTTGCTTGTTTTAGCTTCATTTGAATCTTCCAAGGGCTTGGTGGAGTCCTCTCTTGCTACATATCCAAACTCTCTTTCATATCCAAGGTAAAACAATCAACTAAACGTTCTAAGGCAATCTATGTATTTAGGGTTTACAATGAGAGGAAGCATAAAGCTTGTATACTCATTTCATTATTTGTATATTGTTTAGAAGTTGACAAGAAACCAAACACCCTTACCGATTTTTAAAACAAGGAAACAAGAAAGAAGTTTGTGAGGAAAAGAGGTAAATATGCTAACCTAATGTAGCTTATAATGTCTTAGGAGAAATGAGCTTATATTGCTTATTAAAACTACTTAAGGATCCAATGGTAAATGACTTAGAAAAATGCTCTCAATGGCTTAGTAAAGGCATATGTATTGTTGGGTGTATTTGCAGGTCAAGGGCAAATATAATGTGGGAAATTCAGTGTTTATGATTTATGCATCTTAAGGGCCTAAGAGCCATGCTATTTAAGGGCCTAAGTGCCAAGCAATTTAAATTATGCACTATATTGTGATGTAGTGTTAAATGAGTGAAGTTTTGTGTACAAGAATGTTCTTGATGGATTTTAGTGTTCTTGATTGTTTTAATGGTGGAAACAATGTGTTTTGGCTTAGTAATGTTCTAGGAGAGTTCATGTCAAAATTTAGGTAATGTATGATAAGTGAGAAATATATAGACTTTTAAGGGTTTAATTACCCTATAATTTGCAGTATTCTAAGTAATATTTCTCACTTATGTCACGATTTTTCCTAGACTTATGTTTTGATATGAATTGATATATTTTATGTGTTAAATGTAGGAAAAATCCATGTAAATGGATAGATAATCTCATGAGCTCTCCAACACACAAACGGGGACTAAAACGGAGTCCGAACGAAGATTTTAGAGTGTTTTAAAGTTGTGTCCGAGCTTGAATGGACCTTCAAAACTCGGACAACATATAAAGAAAACTCTCGGCTGATTTCACCATATGGTCCGGGACCTGTTCCAAGACTTAAGTCCCGGACCACTACACGCAAGAATTCTTCGGACTGGCAAAGACACATGGTCCGGGACTTTGTCCCTAACCCAAGTCCCGGACCATCACACATAAATATTCTCTCGGGCAATTCAAGACACATGGTCCGGGACTTCAAACATGGCCTAAGTCCCGGACCACAACACAGGTCACGGACAGGAGAGCGGCAAACACGTCCGCATCGATATTGGGCGGACGACACTCGCGGTCGCAAAAGAATCAGTCACGATACGCGGAGCCGGCGCCTGCGGACGCGCGCGGACAGGTGCTGCAGCGCAAAAATTGTGCCGGATCCAGATTTCGACGCGAATTCTCTTCTTCTTCTTCCTTCGCGGCGCCGCAATCGAACTACCTTCATTAATTGCAGACGATCGCCCACCTTAATTTGTGCACGCGTGACTGTAATCAATTATCAATTGCTCTGCCCGATGAAATCTCTGATTGAAATCTTCACGGATCTGCACCAACTCCACCGCCATCTACTCAGTAGCTCACAATTCCTGTCAGTTCTCCTTTGTCTGTTTCCCATGTCCTCCGCCTATATAAACCCATACTACTGGAAGCTAAGAACACACAATCCATCCATTTATCAGTCCACGAATTAATCCGTTCACCCACGCAGTCTCCCACATATACTCCATTCACTTCATCAAAAATAATCACCCATCCACTCCATTAAATTCCCACGTAATACATACACCCCACTCTTTATTTATTTCCACTATTACGCACCAGCTCTACAGAAATAAATTAGCAGACGGGGCACGCAAGACGAAGTTGAAGCGAGGAACCGGAGTGAACTTCTAAACTGGAGTTATCTCTTACCCTTACTTTAATTTATTTAATGCATTCCTTTTCTGTTATCGTTGTTTCTGTAACGATGAGCGAGTAAGTATTTTAGCTTCCCGGGTTGGGAAGCGAACCTATTTCCTAAATTCTGTTATGTATTTCTTTAAATAAATTTAGTTAACTGCAACAGTTCAATTCCTGTCCTTCAAGTGTTTTAATTATTTGGCCGGTATTAAACAACCCTTGTAGTTATTTTATTAAAATGCGAGAGCTGAGATAAATAACTAGACGAAGGAAGTTGAACCTAATTAACAGCTAGAAGCCTGATCCGGCCTATAGGTTAATTAGACTCCAATAGAAACTGCTCTTTATGCGATTAATTGTGTCCGGTCTAGAGCATTAGCCTGCTGCTAGGTCTAACAATTGGTTAGGATTCATTATACTTAGTCGTTAATGAATTAATTAAAGTTTCTGAGTTATTGCAGTAAAATTAAAGGAAGAATTTAGTAACAGATATAAAAGGAATAGGTAAGCAAACAACCTGGGGTGCGCTTTTCTATTTATCACATTCACCACTCTTTAAATCCCTCTGTGTTTATTTAAGTTGTTTTATTTTTCCTTGTAGTTTAGTTTCTTTTTAATCAATCAATCAAAACCGAAAAAGTGATATTTCCTGTTTTCTTTAGTTTAACTTAATTTCCCAGTTAATCAAATATTTGTCAATTAATTATACGAGGTCCCTGAGATCGACAACCCCATTTAATCACTATACCCGCAAAACGATAGGTACACTGCCTATGTGGTAGAAGTAGTCACATATTTCTCCATCAAGTTTTTGGCGCCGTTGCCGGGGACCTCCGGCACGGTTAATTGACAATTATTATTTAATTGGGATAAGTTAAATTTTTCATTCTTTATTTTATTTTTTTTGTTTTTCTCTTTATTTTTGCCACGTATATAGTTAATCTAGTTTTTCCATATTCATACCAACTCGTCTCTTATGCGTCGGACCGATCTGCAGGAGAACCTATAGCTGAATTTCAGCCAGAGATCGAAAGAGTTCTCCACAGCAGGCGACAACTACAGTTTGCCATGACGACCAGACAAACTCTGGGGGAGTACCAGCAACCATCAGTAGAAGGACGATCTCTGCTATCGTCCTCCCTCAAGTGACGCAAACTGAGCTCGACGCCTGGCAATTCAAGACGAGCTTCATCACCACGTTGTACCACCAGGGACAATTCAGCGGACTTGACTCAGATGATGCCCCACACCACATCTCTGCATTCCTGGACTTCTGCAATACATTCAACAAGACGGGGAACCTGAACGAGCGCATTCGTCTACAGCTGTTCCCCTATTCTCTGAAAGACGGAGCGTCCAGGTGGCTAAGGAGTCTGCAACCGGGTAGCATCCACACTTGGGCTGACTTGGCAAACAAGTTCCTGGCGAAGTACTATCCACCGTCAAAGACAAGGGAAAGATCGCTGAAATCACAAACTTTTGTCAAGAACCAGGTGAGTCCCTGTATGATTCTTGGGATAGATTCAAGGAGCTGCAGATTCAATGCCCACACCATGGTATGAGTAGCGAAGAACTAGTACTGTCTTCTTTAAGGGATTAAATGATTCAAACAAGATGGTACTAAGTTCCTCATCTGGAGGAAACTTTATGGCAAGAACTGGGGATGAAGCGATGGAGCTTTTGGACACCATGACCGCTAGTACCAGACAGTGGTGCAAGAACAAGGGGAGAGGTGAGCCAAAAGCAGGTATGTATAATATTCCCCCACAGGATCATTTATCCGCTCAACTAACAGCTCTTACTAAAGTTGTGGAAAAGTTAGCTGTAAACCAGACGCAACAGCAAACCGCGAAGGCAGCTACTTCTTCGCCTTTCCTGAATCCTTGCTGTGAGAATTGTGGAGGAGCCCACGAAACGTTCAACTGTGAAGGTCCTAGCTTTGCAGGTAACCCCGAAGAGCTAAAATCGATCAACAACAGACCAGGTAACCCCTATCCTAACAATTTCAATCAGAATAATTGGAGGAACAATCAACAACCTCCATGGAGGGGTAATGATCAGTCTATAGGTAATTTTGGGTTCAATCAAAATAGACCACCTTACTTTAGACAGCAGGAGCAATCCCAAAATTCTCAAGGAGGCAGTGGTAAAATTGAGAATATGCTGGCAGAAATCCTTAAACAAGGCCAAACTACAAACTCCAGGATTGCCGAAATAGAAGCTAAACTTTCTGAACAAGCCGCTAAAAACGCTGATCAAGCTTCTATCAACCTGAGCCTAGAGAGGCAAATGAGTCAAATTTCACAACAGCTGGCACAGCGACCGACGGGGTCACTTCCCAGTCAGCCTGACCCTAACCCAAGGGAGCATGCAAAAGCAGTAACTCTGAGAAGCGGCAAGGAACTAGTTTCTGATGTTCCAGAAGTTGAAGAAGATTTTAATAAGCCAGCTGAATCTCAACCTGAAGTGGAGGAAACAACAAATCCCAAGGAGAAGGAGTCTCCTGAATCTCTCACTATTAAACCTTCTCAACTCTCTTATAATCCTCCTATTCCATTCCCTAACAGACTAAAGAAAAAGAACATGGACGAGCAATATGGGAAATTTCTTAATATCTTTAAGAAATTAACTATTAACATCCCTTTTTCTGATGCTTTGTCTCAAATGCCTATGTATGCTAAATTTATGAAGGATATTTTGTCTAACAGGCGTTCTTTGCTAGAGTCTGACACAGTCAAGTTGACAGAAAGAGTATCTGCAGTTCTCCTGAAGAACTGCCACCCAAGTTAGGAGATCCGGGTCTTCCCATCATTCCATGCGCTATCGAGAAGGTTGATTGCGGTAACGGTTTATGTGATTTAGGAGCAAGTATTAATTTGATGCCTTTATCTATTTTCAAGAAATTAGGTGTAGGTCAATGTGCTCCCATCTGTTCAGTTACAACTAGCAGACCGTTCCATAATTTATCCTAAAGGAAAAGTTGAGGACCTGGTAGTTTCTATTGATAAATTTATTTTCCCTGCTGATTTTATCATCATTGATATGGAGGAAGATACAGATGTACCACTAATTTTGGGCAGACCGTTTATGAGAACTGCCCGCACTCTCATTGATGTGGAAGGAGGGAAGATTATTCTAAGATTTCATGATGAGCAGGTTGTTTTCGACATGACACGCAACATGAAGCGTCCTGCCACTGTTCAATCCTGCTTTGCTATAGATATTATTGACTCTTTAGTGCAGGAAACTATTTTAAGCACAGAAGAAGAGGAAATCCTGGAAAGATGTCTTATGGCATCTTGTGAAGCTAATGATGAGGATCCAGATATGGCCCTCATGGCTGAGGAGTTAAAAAAAGGCGGCCACACTTCCACAAGTACCAGCAGCAATTCGAGAAAGTCGAGCGGAGTGCTGATCGGCCAAGACCATCTATTGAAAAACCTCCTACAGTGGAGATGAAACCTCTTCCCTCTCATTTGAAATATTCTTTTCTTAATGAACCATCGGAATTACCTGTTATAATCTCTTCTGACTTGACAGGAACTCAAGAGAAGCAACTACTGGAGGTATTGCGCAATCATACATCAGCTATTGGTTGGTCGATAGCAGATATTAAAGGAATCAGCCCTCAGTTGTGTTCTCACCGAATCTATATGGAAGATAACTACCGACCATTGGCTCAGCCTCAGCGACGTCTTAACCCAGTCCTAAAAGAGGTAGTAAAGAAAGAGGTAATCAAACTACTAGATGCAGGCATTATTTACCCTATTTCAGATAGTAAATGGGTAAGTCCAGTTCAGGTAGTACCAAAGAAAGGAGGAATCACTGTGGTTCCTAATGAAAAGGGTGAGCTGATTACCCAGCGTCCCACTACAGGATGGCGGGTTTGTATTGATTATAGAAAATTAAATGACGCCACTCGTAAGGACCATTTTCCATTACCTTTCATTGATCAAATGTTGGAAAGACTAGCTGGACATGACTACTACTGCTTTCTGGATGGCTTTTCAGGTTATTTTCAGATCCCTATAGCTCCTGAGGATCAGGATAAGACAACTTTTACCTGTCCGTATGGAACCTATAGTTATAAAAGAATGCCATTTGGATTATGTAATGCTCCTGCACGTTTCAACGTTGTATGATGGCCATCTTTGCTGAATATATTGAGAAATGCATTGAGGTTTTTATGGACGATTTTTCTGTTTATGGTCTAACATTTGAATCCTGTCTAGAAAACCTTGATCTTGTGTTGTCCAGGTGTGAAGAAACCAATCTGGTGTTAAATTGGGAAAAATGCCACTTCATGGTTCGAGAAGGAATCGTCCTGGGCCACAAAATTTCTTCAAAAGGTATTGAGGTAGATCGGGCTAAAGTCGAGGTAATTGAAAAGCTCCCACCACCATCTTCTGTTAGAGATATTCGTAGTTTTCTTGGACACGCAGGTTTTTATAGAAGATTCATCAAAGATTTTTCCAAAATCTCTAAACCTCTGTGTGATCTACTGGCGAAGGATGTTAAGTTCCATTTTTCTGAAGAATGTCTGACAGCTTTTAATTCATTAAAAGAAAAGCTAATTTCTGCACCTGTCGTTGTGTCTCCTGATTGGTCACTCCCTTTTGAGATAATGTGTGACGCTAGTGATTACGCTGTGGGAGCCGTGTTATGTCAGAAGTTGATAAAATTCTTCGGGTAGTATATTATGCAAGTCGAACTTTAAATGATGCCCAGAAAAATTATGCGACCACAGAAAAAGAATTACTAGCTGTAGTTTTTGCTCTAGATAAGTTTCGATCTTATTTACTGGGTGGTAAAATTATTGTGCATACTGACCACTCTGCTCTTAAGTATTTGTTTGCTAAGGCAGAGTCAAACCCAGGTTAATTAGGTGGATTCTCCTATTGCAAGAATTTGATATTGAGATCAGGGACAAAAAGGGAACACAAAATGTGGTAGCTGATCATCTGTCCAGAATGGAGGCATCTGATGATGGGACTCCCATCAACGAGTCTTCCCCGATGAGTCAGCATTTGCAGCTGAAGATGTTGAGGATCCATGGTTTGCTGATATCGCTAACTACCTTGTTAGAAGATTGTTCCAGCTGATATGACTTATCAGCAGAGAAAGAGGTTCTTTTCCATTGTCAAACATTATTTTTGGGATGACCCTTATCTGTTTAAAGTCTGTGCAGATGGTATCATTAGGAGATGTGTCCAGAAGTCAGAGGTCAGAAATATTCTCCTCCATTGCCATTCCAGAGAAGCCGGTGGACATCATGGCGCCACTCGAACCGCTGCAAAAATACTAGAATCAGGTTTTTTCTGGAACACCCTTCACAAGGATTGTCATGCGTTTGTTTCGACATGTGATCGGTGTCAAAGGCAAGGTAATCTATCTCGTCGAAATGAGCTACCACTGAATAACATGTTAGAAGTTGAGCTATTTGACGTCTGGGGTATTGATTTTATGGGTCCCTTCCCAAACTCTTTCGGTAATCTTTACATCTTAGTAGCTGTTGATTATGTTTCAAAATGGGCGGAAGCCCTTGCCTGTTCTACTAATGATGCTAAAATTGTTGTGAAGTTCCTGAAGAAAAATATTTTCACTCGATTCGGCGTTCCTCGAGCCATAATCAGTGACGGTGGCTCCCATTTCTGTAACCGCCAGTTTGAAGCACTATTAAAGAAATATGGGGTTCGACATAAGGTTTCCTTACCCTACCATCCTCAAACAAATGGGCAGGCCGAAGTGACGAACCGAGAGCTCAAGTGGATCTTGCAAAAGACGGTGAACTCTTCTCGAAAGGATTGGTCACTTCGATTAGATGAAGCACTCTGGGCCTACCGCACTGCTTTCAAGACACCAATTGGCATGTCTCCCTACAAGTTGGTTTTTGGGAAGGCATGCCACTTGCCTGTGGAATTAGAATACAAGTCATATTGGGCTTTGAAAGCTCTTAATTTTGACCTACAGCAAGCCGGTGATAAACGTAAGTTCCAGCTGACAGAGTTGGAGGAACTCAGGAACGAATCTTACGAGAATGCTGTAATATATAAGGAACGTACCAAGCGCTGGCATGACAAGATGATTGCCAATCGAGAACTCAAGGTGGGGGACCAAGTTACTTTTCAACTCCAGGCTCAGATTCTTCCCAGGTAAGCTGAAATCATACTGGTCAGGACCTTACCCTATTATTAGCATTTCCCCATTCGGTGCGATTGAACTCGCCAATGCAAAGGGGGAAACATTTAAAGTCAATGGGTCAAGAGTCAAGAAATTTCTGGGTACTACCTTGGATCAAGCTGCTACATATGAAATATCTCTTAAAGATCCAACTGCAGGTTAGCTACTTCACAAAGTCCAGCCAATGACTATAAAGAGGGCAGCTGACTGGGAGGCAACCCAGGGGTAATTTTCAAATTCATGTTTTATAAGCTACGCATCTATTTCTCTCTAATATTGTGATATATATATATATATATAAAAAAAAAAAGGCGAGGAAGAAAGAAGAGGAAGGAGATAATTAACCTGTGCTATTAACGCAACGCTTCCTAGCGTTATTTTGGTATTTGACAGTGTGTGTAGGTAAACCGTTTGTTGCAATCACTCCAAGCTGAACCCTTGCTTAGACTCAAGTGTGAGGAACATCGAACCCAACAATCGACCCCACCGCCAATGCTTTAAGTGTGAGGAAGGGCACCTTCCTCAATCTCACGATATCAGGGGAGTCTCAGTTCCTTTATTTTTAATATTTATGTTCAGCCACTCGAGCTTTAACTGTTGATTCATGAGTCTGGCATATTTTGAAAGGTCTTTTCTTGATTATTTTATGAACAATGAGGACATTGCTCCTCTTAAGTGTGAGGAAGTTTAGACCTTTCCCTGAAAATATGCCAGTAGTACCTAATGCCACACTTGATTTTTATTGTTCTCTAATTATGATAGTAAGCTTCTCTAAAGGCCAATACATGTTGAATTTTCGGGCTAAAATTTTTTGTGGAAGTTTTTGAAATCGAGCCTGATGACAACCTCAAGAATCGTTCTGCTTGACGTTGTGATGTATCAATTCCTCTTTTCAAATTTAAATCTATTTTCACTGAAATCTGGTGGAGAAGCTGATTGTGGAAGTTGGAGCGACCTTAGCTTGGCAATCATGGGACTAAGTGAAAGTTGGTATGGAAAGGATAAGGCAAGGTACTCCTCTGATCATATAATGAAGTTTTCTGAACCAAAACAGGCCTCGTTCATTCGGTTATTAAGTCCTTGGGTGCCTTATCACCCATCTACCTAAGGTCTTGTGATCTGGGATAGAAGGCCCAAAGCCGCTACATGGGTGAAGAGAAAAGTCTGGGGGATGAAAACAATTGTGCAAACAATGAAAGAAAAAACAAAAGAGAAGAGAAAAAAAAATGAACATGCAAAACTCTTAATGCTGAATAATTGTCACAATTTTTCATATTTTGATCATGAGTATGTGGTGTTGAAAGGTATCACGGAATAAGGTGTTACTTCACACCCCTTGTCATCCAAAGGTTAGAGAAAAGAAATTGGTGGAAGGTTCCAAGCTAATCTATGTTCAATTTTTACAATCTGACTTATCCATGCTCTTATTAAAAATTTTCTGTTTCACTGTTTACAAAAACCTACATCTAAGAGCAGGATTATTCTTTTGATTGCCATTTAGCTTGATTTCCTTCCACGATTGTTGAATCCCGGAGTTTGATACTGTGACCTCAGAGAAAGTTTGTTCTTTATTTGCTTGAGGACAAGCAAAAGATAAGTGTGAGGAAGTTTGATAAGTGAGAAATATATAGACTTTTAAGGGTTTAATTACCCTATAATTTGCAGTATTCTAAGTAATATTTCTCACTTATGTTACGATTTTTCCTAGACTTATGTTTTGATATGAATTGATATATTTTATGTGTTAAATGTAGGAAAAATCCATGTAAATGGATAGATAATCTCATGAGCTCTCCAACACAACAAACGGGGACTAAAACGGAGTCCGAACGAAGATTTTAGAGTGTTTTAAAGTTGTGTCCGAGCTTGGAATGGACCTTCAAAACTCGGACAACATATAAAGAAAACTCTCGGCTGATTTCACCATATGGTCCGGGACCTGTTCCAAGACTTAAGTCCCGGACCACTACACGCAAGAATTCTTCGGACTGGCAAAGACACATGGTCCGGGACTTTGTCCCTAACCCAAGTCCCGGACCATCACACATAAATATTCTCTCGGGCAATTCAAGACACATGGTCCGGGACTTCAAACATGGCCTAAGTCCCGGACCACAACACAGGTCACGGACAGGAGAGCGGCAAACACGTCCGCATCGATATTGGGCGGACGACACTCGCGGTCGCAAAAGAATCAGTCACGATACGCGGACGCCTGGGCGGACGCGCGCGCGGACAGGTGCTGCAGCGCACAAAAATTGTGCCGGATCCAGATTTCGACGCGAATTCTCTTCTTTCTTCTTCCTTCGCGGCGCCGCAATCGAACTACCTTCATTAATTGCAGACGATCGCCCACCTTAATTTGTGCACGCGTGACTGTAATCAATTATCAATTGCTCTGCCCGATGAAATCTCTGATTGAAATCTTCACGGATCTGCACCAACTCCACCGCCATCTACTCAGTAGCTCACAATTCCTGTCAGTTCTCCTTTGTCTGTTTCCCATGTCCTCCGCCTATATAAACCCATACTACTGGAAGCTAAGAACACACAATCCATCCATTTATCAGTCCACGAATTAATCCGTTCACCCACGCAGTCTCCCACAATCGTACTCCATTCACTTCATCAAAAATAATCACCCATCCACTCCATTAAATTCCCACGTAATACATACACCCCACTCTTTATTTTATTTCCACTGTTACGCACCAGCTCTACAGAAATAAATTAGCAGACGGGGCAACGCAGGACGAAGTTGAAGCGAGGAACCGGAGTGAACTTCTAAACTGGAGTTATCTCTTACCCTTACTTTAATTTATTTAATGCATTCCTTTTCTGTTATCGTTGTTCCTGTAACAATGAGCGAGTAAGTATTTTAGCTTCCCGGGTTGGGAAGCGAACCTATTTCCTAAATTCTGTTATGTATTTCTTTAAATAAATTTAGTTAACTGCAACAGTTCAATTCCTGTCCTTCAAGTGTTTTAATTATTTGGCCGGTAATTATAACAACCCTTGTAGTTATTTTATTAAAATACGAGAGCTGAGATAAATAACTAGACGAAGGAAGTTGAACCTATTTAACAGCTAGAAGCCTGATCCGGCCTATAGGTTAATTAGACTCCAATAGAAACTGCTCTTTATGCGATTAATTGTGTCCGGTCTAGAGCATTAGCCTGCTGCTAGGTCTAACAATTGGTAAGGATTCATTATACTAGTCGTAAATGAATTAATTAAAGTTTCTGAGTTATTTGCAGTAAAATAAAGGAAGAATTAGTAACAGATATAAAAGGAATAGGTAAGCAAACAACCCGGGGTGCGCTTTTCTATTTATC
This sequence comes from Limonium bicolor, assembly GCA_023374045.1. Classification (NCBI taxonomy): domain Eukaryota; kingdom Viridiplantae; phylum Streptophyta; class Magnoliopsida; order Caryophyllales; family Plumbaginaceae; genus Limonium; species Limonium bicolor. The sequence goes on from CM041778.1 coordinate 345,189,527, forward strand.
ACATTCACCACTCTTTAAATCCCTCTGTGTTTATTTAAGTTGTTTTATTTTTCCTTGTAGTTTAGTTTCTTTTTAATCAATCAATCAAAACCGAAAAAGTGATATTTCCTGTTTTCTTTAGTTTAACTTAATTTCCCAGTTAATCAAATATTTGTCAATTAATTATACGAGGTCCCTGAGATCGACAACCCCATTTAATCACTATACCCGCAAAAACGATAGGTACACTGCCTATGTGGTAGAAGTAGTCACATATTTCTCCATCAATGTACAAGAAGTTCTAAGTGTTTAAATAAGATTTGGGTGAACTAGGAAGTGTTAGAATGTTTAGGTGTTTACTAGAGGAGAAGTAATGTCTTAGGTGTTCTAGGAAACAAAAGGGACTTAGACATCAATTAGAAGTTTAGGTTGTTAAGAAAAGGTGCTTGGGAGATGATGTTAGTGAGGAGAAAGCATTTTGGGATAGTGATTATCATAGGTGAGAAACACCATTTAGAAACCTTGTAAGAAATGTTACAAATGTTGGTGAATTTTAAGTGAAAATTGAGTAACATGTTGGACAAGGAACTAGGTGTGTTTAAGATGATATTTTGGCATTAGAATATACCTAAGATCATTTGGGAAGTTTATACATTTAATGGGTAAGGAGAACCATTGCAACAAGACTTAGAAAATGTTCAAAATGTAAATCTGTAGCAGTGGTCCGGGACTTAGGTCTTGGATGATATCCCGGACCATGCATTTAAAAGGGCCGAGGATTCTTACACAGCCTTGGTCCGGTACTTAGGTTATGTAAGAAGTACCGGACCCCCCTAATTTACCCCCGAGAGAATTTGCCTACATTGGTCCGGGACCTAGGACTTGTATGAAGTCCCGGACCACCCCATGAAAACAGCCGAGGAATTTTACATGACACGGTCCGGGATCTTAATTGGGGACCAAGTCCCGGACCACTTTAAGGTTGAATTTAAGGTTAAATAATGATGTCTAAGGATGGGGATTAGTAAGAAATGATGCTATAAGTTTGTCTAAGGCATGTTAGGTGGTGTATAATGACAATTTAGAAGGTGAAAAGTTATAATAAAATGTGAAAGTAAAATAACTAGAATTGTAAAGTAATAAGTTATTGACGGACTAGTACGTTAAATTAACCGATGTTACTAAATGTGTATAGGATTCTCCAAAGGTGGAAACCAGTCGAAGCAAGGACCAAGGTATGGTTTTCTTGCAGTCTGTTGCCTACCGGTTTACACCGGCTTGTGTGTTGTTTGTTTTTTTTTCTGTGTGTTTATGACCTTGTAAGACTTAAATCATGTAATGAGTTTACTGTTGTTAAATATTATTATATTGTTAAGTGTGACTCTCTCTTCCCTTGTGTGTGTCTAACAAGACTTAACCAATTGCTTGTGAATTGTTTATTGAGTTCAATGTTGAACCTCTAACAAGTGCTAACGGAGGAGTGAGGAGTCCGGTCTGTTCCGGCCACGCATGTGAGTAAGGGAGTCGATGTCATAACCGGTTCGATTCTCTTTGTATGTTATGGTTGTTTTCCAATTTGGTTTCCAACCTTCCCTTTAGCTTAACCAAGGCTATTTTACTGACTCACGTCGGGCCTCAGGGGCATACTATGTTTTGTTTGGTGTGCTTGGATCACTATATCCGAGACACCTTGTGTTAAGTTATCCGTTCAATCTAACAGGACGGTAACGAGTTATGTAACGAGCTTAGCATGAGTTTGGCAACATTCTCTAGGCTCTCCATGGGAACTAATTGTGTTGGTTCATTTCCTAAAAGGAATTGTTCTTGTATGTTATGTGTGATGTTGTGTACAATACTCTTGTTATGATATATGTATATGTTGTAGGTTTAAAAAGAATGCCATGTCATCATGACAATTAGTTGCGCGTATCCCGGTAGCCGATGGGCTGCGCGTTAACCATACCAGCCAAGGGTTGCTGACCCCCTCGGGGGCTCCATATTTCTTTTACTGCAGGATGAGGATCGAGGAAGCGGAATGGCTATAGATCCTAGGTTGCAGGAATACTTTGGTTGTTTTTGGAGTTGTGCCCGGGATGCGCCTGTGCTCCTGTGGCGATATATTTGTGGTACCGTGGTAGTACAGTGACGGCCGTTGACAGTTCATAGTGACAGTTTGTGATGTACAGTTACAGTGTATGGATGTAGTTACAAACTCGGTATTATGTTTATGTATTAAAGGTTAGTAGTTCTATGCTCGGGAGTCTGATCATCAGACCGATACGCTTGTATTTATTCTGCCTTGTTGACCATGTGGGTGGTTAACGACGTTGTAGCACCGAATCGTTTAGTTATTATTTAGTTGTTTATTTCCGCTGCGATTTCAAGTATTGTTAAGTGCGTAGTAGGGGTGTTACAGGTGCTGATAGCGTATGTATTCACTTGTGATGAACCCCTATTTATAGTATTTCTTTACAGTCCCCTTATGTTGCCAACTTGTCAGTTTGTTATTGTCAGGCTGTCAATTTATAATAGTTAACTTGCCTAAACAAACTAATGCCTGGTCCCAATTTAAAAACACCAAGCCTTTCTATAGTTATGCCTGGGCACAGGCGCCCGGGCGCTTTTTCAATCTTATGTACACTAACTGACCGGGCGCAAGCTCCTGATCGCTCTCTTATATGTATTTCACTAGGTGATCGGGCACAGGCGCCCAGCCACTCATTTACATGTTTCTATTGCTTAAATGTAGTAATTCCTGGGTCTTCCTTGGGCCTTCTTAGCTTGTCTTATTTTCCCTTCTTCATCAGTCCCACAAGTTCTACTTTATTGATTTTTTTAAAAGTGGAACTTCTAGTTGACTTGATTTACGATTTGTTGACCTTGAAGTCCCTCAAGTCCTCTCTTGTTTCCTTTTCTTTTTATTTTTACTTGCTTCTTTCCCTGACTTCGCAAGTTCTTTTTCATTACTGAGTCATGGAAAAAGAACTTGACCCTGTCCAAGCAGCGCACTTGCCTTTCGTTCTGGTTTTGTGTACGTCTGTGCTCCTGGTAAGGAATGTACATAGTTCTTGATTTTTCTGCAAAAAATGATACTTTTGCACTAATTATTTTAATTTATAATTTTTTTTAAAGAGAGGTTTTTACTACCCTTACATTTCGAGAATCCGACTTCACTTCGCTTTCCTTGCAATTTCCCTGTTTCAACTTCCATTTTACAGCAACTGCTCTTCTCTCTTTACTAATTTCCTGTTTTTCGCAATCTCCATTTTTAGCAATCATGACCTCCTCAAGCTCTGCCAAAGTCAAGATGAAAGGGTTCATTCATGCTTTCGACGCGATTCAAGGCATCAAAAAAGGAAACTCCTTTTTCCCCACCCTTTGGTTGCCTGAGTGTGCCTTCAGCGAAAGCTTGATCCTCTACCTTCCACCCTCGATGCCCTTTCTCTTGCCGAGGTTTTGATGGATGTCGTGGTTCCTCTAGGCACACAGATTTTTCTTCCTTCTTCGGATTCCCATCCTCACGACAATTTGGCCTAGGTTATGTAGTTTACGCTGATTTTTTCTCTTGTAGGATGTCAATTCCACCTCACCCTTTCATCCACGGATTTCTTGTTTGAAGGTGTTGCACCCTTCACACCTTCACCCTACCGCCTTTACTCATCTTCATGTGCTTGTAACCCTCTATGAAGAGAATAAAATTCGCCAGTCGGCGACTGAATTTGTATACTACTTTACTAGCCGAGTTAATCCTGATAGCCTACTCATCTTCATGGTGGTTCGTCATTGTTCCACCTTCCGTTTCTTGGGGCCCCATATTGTTCATCTTTTTTGAAGGGTCAACAATGCAGCCCTCCAGCTTCAACTCTGAGGTTCCCATATCCAAGGTTCTAAGGAAGATAAACAACAATCCAAAGCGTATGGATATGGACGGGTTTTTTACCAACGTGTGAAAGGCTACATTACGGTACACCAGAAGTAAGCTTCCACTAGTGCAAAAAATGTTTTTAACCACGGTTATTTTGCCTATATACCACAGTTAGAAACCGTGGTATATACTCGCGTCGCATATTGAAAATAACTATATACCACGGTTTAAAACCGTCGTTTAAAAGCGAGGTTATAAACCACGGTTCGTTTTGACCGTCGTTTAAGACCCTTTCTCCCGCGAATATCATTGACTTTATACCACGGTTAAAAGCCCGAACCGTGGTATAAAGTGAGTATTAATGACGGTTATTGTGTAAAACCATGGTATATAATGTTTAAAATCAACAAATAAACCACGGTTATTCATAAAACCGTGGTTTATAGTCTGATTTTTTTTTTCTAAAATCGTCGGCGATTTAGCGCCGCCTTCAATCTAATCTCAACAGAGCTCAAACACTACAGAATGAAGAGGCCAGAACATGTATGTTCCTTGTATACGAATTAGGGTTGCAAAATAATGAGTGAATGTTGTATTCCTTGTTCGTCGGTGGGTTGCAAAATTACCGTGTTCGTCGGTGGGCTACAAAATTACCGTGTGTTCGCTGGTTAGGGTTGCAAAAATTAAAATGAAGATGAAGAAAGGTGTAGAGCATGTGTTCCTTGTTCTCAAAAATTACCATGAAGAAGAGGCGTAGAGCATGTGTTCCTTGTTTTCCAGTTCGCCGGTGGGTTGCGAAAGAAGAGGCGTAGAGTTCCATGTTCGCCGGTGGGTTGCAAAAAAAAAGAATCGAAGAGAAGAAGAGTTGAGGCTAGAGAGCACGTTCGATTTGTTCGCCAGTGTGGGTTGCAAAAGTGAGAGAAAATATATGTAAGAGAACGGAGAAAGAGCCGCGTTAATTTGGGCCGAAATCAAATTCCCGTTTAGACTATATATCACGGTTCTTCCAAGAAACTGTCATTTAAAGTTGTTTGACCATGACTAAAAACGACGGTTTTGACAAAACCGTGGTTTAAAATACAACACGTCAAACTATATATGACGGTTCCACCCAGAACCGTGGTATATAATACAGCGCGTCAAACTATATATGACGGTTCCATCAGAATTGTGGTATAAAATGCAACGCATCAAGCTATATACGACGGTTCCACCCAGAACCGTGGTATAAAATCTCCCGCCGACACTTTTTGTGACCGTTATGCTAATAATGGTGGTATAAAATTTTTAAATGACGGTTAAGTGATTAACCGTGGTTTAAGGTGTGTCATTTAAAATCTTTTTCTACTAGTGTTCTTCCTCTCTATTGTGCGGCTTCTATTTGCTTTATGGATCCTTCTTTCCCTTGTTGGCTCTCTTTTTCACAACCTTTCCCTCTTTCTCTTTTTTTTTTACTTTACCTCAGATTGGATCAAAAGTTGAGCCATTTTACGTTGGAAGATCATCGATTTTCGGGTTGGTGATGAAAAAGTTGATTACTATACTTCATTTAATGCTGCTGAGGATGCGGCCAGAAAATTCACTGAGAATGCACCTCCTATTTCAAAGAAAAGACAATGGGATGACATTGAAAGTGACTTAGGTAGAAGAAAAAGGAAAGACAGAGTCAGAGAGTCGCCTGAACCTGTAGGTACTACCCCTTTTCCAGGTGCATGGCACACGAGTCCAAAGTCTGAACGCCACGTGTTTCTTCCCCTTACACGGCCTGGCTTGCTTGAATCTTAGCCCCCGCACGGGTCGGGATCCTATATGTGTGACCCCAATTTCCACTTTTTTCCTAACTTGATAAGTCACATTTCTTCAGATTTTGCTCGTGAACCTACTCTTGAAGAGGGAGCTTCTGTTCATGACCCTTATATGAAGGTGCCCACTCTCTTTATCTTTACCTTTTGTCTCTTATTTTTTATGTAATTGCTTATTACTTCTTTTTATTGTAGTCTCTTACGCTGAGGATGTGTCTCTCGGGCGGTCTTCACTGGTTGCTGCCGCTCAGAAGATCTACTTCAAGAAGCTTGGCAATAGGGTTGTGTCAAAGCCGAAAGAAAAGAAGGAAACCATAGCCAGTAAGAAACTCAAGGCTTCAAACATCGTTAATGATGTTGTCGCTGAAGAGACTACTAATAGTGTAGAAGGTCCTAAGTATCAACCAATCTGAGTACCGAGCGGTTCCAGAGGATCCCGAACTTCGGAGCAAGATAAGACAAGACTTTGTTGCTTCCACCTCCACGCCCCCTCCATGGACCAAGGAATCCTTTTGTGGCCCTTCTAATAAAAGAGGGGTGGTTCTACCACTGAGGCCAGCCTGTGCAAAGCATTATTGTGGATGAGCCATCTTCCTATTCCTCCTTATGGAAGGAAGTTGTAACATAACTGGGTGAACCGGACGGGCTTTTTTTACCCTCTTGAACACAACAACTGCTGCCAAGGAAAAACTGCAGGTGGGCGATGGTGGCTCGGATGCAATCATATGCTACTCTATCCCTGTTGATCAGGCCCAAAACTTTTTGTGGCAAGGAATTTTTTGGGTTTGTGTTCGTCTTTTGTATATTCTATTGTATCTTGTTTTTCTTTTGTTCTTATCTTTCGATGATTTTCAGGTTGTGGCGATGGCTCAGAGTATGGACGTTCATACGAAGAGTCTAGAGAACAATTTATTTTTTGAAAGACTTTGGGTGGACAAAGCCAAGGAAGAATATAAGATCGAGCGGTCATGTAGTAGCCGCTAAGTTGATACTATCAACGACATAATTGCTACTAAGGTGAAAGAACAAACTGACACCATTAACAAGGAACTGCAGCAAGCTCTCAAGGCTTTCACTCGGGAACTTGATGATTATGAAACTCAGCTAAAAAAGCTTAGAGATGAAGTTTTTGCCCTTAAGAGCCGTGTGCATCCTTTGAAGATTGAGATTACTTCATTGAAACAAGTATACGACACTTTTGCTCGACAAAGGATTAGCTAGTTGTAGAATCTTTCTGACCTGGAGGTGTTATTCGAGCAGGTGCAGACTGCCTGTGATCGAGAGATGGCTGCTCTTACCCAGGAAACACTGTCTTGGTGCAAGAGAAGGTTGTTCTTGAGCAGGAGAAGGCCGCTTTTGCTTATGAGAGAGGAGATTGGGCGCAAAGTATTCTTGATTTAGAAACTCTATTGTAACAAACCCAGGTTGGTCATGAGTGAAGAACGGCTTCCCTGGTGCTAGAACATACTGGTTTGTCTAAGAAAATGAGAAATTTAGGAGTTTCTCTGGTTGTTCTGTATTCTGACAGAGCAGCTGTTGCTAGTCAGACAGTAGAAAAGGGGATTATTCCTCAATGTTCTAGTAGTGGAGCCTCAAATAAAGGTAAACTTCTACCAGGTTTTGGCTTATGGGTCTCTTTTTTCCTCTGTTTTTGCTTATAATTGCTGCTTTTTCAGGCGGGGGTCCTGAAGGATTGTTGAAGCATGTTAAAAGCTTAATGACCAAATTAATCGACCTTCTAACGAGCTTAGTACTGCCAGTTCTAGGCATGACTGGTATCGTGCTTTGGTGCAGACCCTTGAGGCTCAAGTTTCCAGCCATACCACCTTTTCCCGTAAAAACCATGAAGAATTACAGGGGAAAGTGTTTCCCTCTCAAACTTGGAGGAGCTACCTAGCTCTCAGTGTGGGAATTTTGTGCATGTATGTCGTCAGCTTTAGTACAATTAGCTTAGCAGATAGATGAGAGCTTCCTGACGAGGATTTATGTTCCCAAATGGAATTTAAGAAGGTGGTTAAGAAGACTCGCTTCTTCAAAGAAAGTGAGAAGTTCAGGCGTCTTCTAGGCTAGACGTGCTTTGTGACCGGTCAAGCCTCATTCTTGCAACTGGCAGTGGAATGCCTTAACCTAGCAGGGATCTTTCTTGTATCAAGCAAAAGGCTCAGAACTCTGACGAGAGTGTGTTTAATCCTGCTGTAAATCCAACTATTAAAAAGATCTCAAAATAGTGTTTTTTAGGATGTGAAAGATTTTCTTGGTGAAGACCTTTGTAACGTAATCTTCTTTGTGTCTTTTTTTTTTATTTTTAGGTGTTATACGCATGTAACATACTGAAGTATTAATAAATTAAAGTTTAGTGTTTCTTTCGACTGCTTTGCCTGTTACATTGTTGTTATACCTAAAATTTAAACCCCTCGGAAGAGGGTCTCTTGAGGCGTAGGTACTAAAAGGGTAGTTTGGTCAAGTGGCATGGATTTCAGTTCGATCGGCACATTCTGGAGTGTTAGGGACAGCTTAGTCATCTTCAGGGGCATTTTCATAATTTTCAAAGGCTCATAAGCCCCCTATAAGCTTTCTCTCTCCTTCGAAAATTACTTAAATCAACTTGAACTACTTTGAAATTTTAACCCATGATATAGTGACTATTTTAGCACAATTTCTTTAGAATTTTGATTTTTCAAATTTCTAATAACTTTCTAGTAATTTCTTATTGAATCTGATGAGAAATTGAATTTAAAAATATTCCAATATCCAAAAATTCGATTCCACCTTGGAAAAATCAGAAATGTCTTCCTTTACACATGGCTAAAATTTCATAGTCAAATTCCTTTTAGAAGCCCTTGAGCTAAGATGTCGGTAAATCTCGGTTTTTACCGGATTTTTTCTATCTTTTGTGAGGCCTACTGAAGGAACCTTATCCCTTGATCAAAACATCTCTCCAAGAACCCTAAGCAACCAGGAAACCTAGTCGTCCCAATACTCCCACGTTTTACAACTCCCGAGCACCGAAATTCTACCAAAACTCTCCCGAAATCACCACCTAAACACATCTTTCAATTCATCTTGCCACCACAATCAACAAACCACCACCAAAACATGACGAACAACCTCAACTCACAAGGGTCAGAAGCTGGTCTCTGAAGTGAGGTGCTACCGGACGTGACAACCAAGCTACTACCGAAGGCAATGAGAAAACCTCCTATCGTTAGGAGTGTGAAGGTACGGTCAGGCGTGGTAGTGGTAGAGAAACACCCTTACCGGTTGTGAAAGGCAAGGAGTCTCATGGATATCCCTACCGATAGTAATAAGTAAAGGTCCTTATCGGTAGTCTTGAAGCGTCGGACAGTTAGAAATAGAGAATAAACTGTAAAATAGCCTCATATATTATAGAATATTCCAGAATAGTGGTGGACCCAAAGAGACTGCTACACTTCATAACAAGTCTATAAATAGGGACCAAAGGCTGTGTAAAAGGGACACGCTCACCTTAATACATTGGCAAGTACTCTTTTGATTGTCGTTCAGAGAGAGAGAGAGAAGTGGGATCCATTGCAATTTCATTTAACGCCGTCTGTGGGAAACGATCGGTCAAAAAACAACCATGATCCAATCCACAGAAACACATTTTGTTTGATCATGGCACCACGATCTGATAGGGAAAGGGAAAGGCAGCCGGATCAGAGAGAAGCTCGTTTTAGAAGAAAGATCTCCACGATCTGATGCGGGGTTTCACTAGGACGGTACACAACTGCGGTAAAAAAGGCTACTTACCACCTCCTAAGAAGCCTGCCCCGGGGGAGAACCTGGTAGCGTACTGTGAATTTCATGGACACTATATTCACTGGATAACCAATTGCGCAACACTGTCAAAAGAATTGAAAGATCGATGAGTAAAGGCACTAGTGGAACGCGAGGCTTTAATGACGGTGGTTTAATCACGGCTTAAACAGACACCGTGATTAATAGGAAGGCCGGAATTAATTAGCGACGATGATTGAATTAACCGTAATCAAAAATCGATCGGAGGTTGGCGCGCCTTTTTTAGGAGGGACTTTAGATGACGGTTTTTAGTAAAACCGTAATCTAAAGTCCCGTGTTGACGCGCGCTTTACGGTCAACGGACTTTAGATTACGGTTTTACTAAAAACCGTCATCTAAAGTCCCTCCTAAAAAAGGCGCGCCAACCTCCGACTGATAGTCAACGACGTCGTTTGCCCTTAACGAAAAACTTTATATTAATGTGTTACCTATGTTTGAAACATATGCCAAATAATTTGATTTATTCGACTCCGCGCGAAGTATTTAAATTACAGTTAACGACGTCGTTTTAGCAGTGTATTTAGATTAATAAAAACTTTATATTAATGTGTTACCTATGTTTGAAACATATGCCAAATAATTATCGCGCTATTTTTTTAATTTCGTTACACTTTAGATTACATTTAACGACGTCGTTTTACCAGTGTATTTTAGATTAATAAAAACTTTATATTAATGTGTTACCTATGTTTGAAACCCAACATATGCCAAATAATTATCGCGCTTTTTTTTAAAATATCGTTACACTTTAGATTACGGTTTGGTTGGGAACCGTCATGTAAAGTGCGACTTTAGTTTACGGTTTACATGTAAACCGTAATCTAAAGTCCATTAAAACATTTGCCTACACTCTGCACACTCTACTCACAGTAACTCTTCTTCTCTTTCGCGCTATCTTCCTCACTGAAATCGCCTCCTCTCTCCCGTCACCTTGCTAACGGCCATCGCCGCCGTCGCTCCCACCACCTTTGTCACTCCCATCGCCGCCGGTCACCACCCATCTACCACTGGTCTCACCGTCGACGTCTCTGTCGCGTATTGGGTATGGGATCGATTGATTGTCGTTTTTTTCCTTACTTTGTTCATATACATGCATTTCGATTGCAAGTTCTAAGTACCTCGTTTGTATCTAATCCTGAGAGTGTAATTGCAAATGTTCTAACCTTGTTCATATATTTGTGCCCAGATTCACCGTTAATTGCAACCTAGTTCGTGGGCTGATTTCTACACTACTTGCCCACTTCGGTGCTTAGTAACGGTAATTTTGCAAACCAAACTGTAAACTGATGTATTTATTTATTCTTAGCATTTAGTATTACAATTAATACATAATAGTGTATTACCGACAAGCTATGCCAGATGCTTTCTGTTTGATTCATTTTCAACTGCTCTCTGTAAACTGCTCTCTGTAAACTGCTGTATTCATTTTCAACTGCTCAATCTGCTATGCCAGATGCTCTCTGTTTAATGCGTGCAAATCTGACTTTTTATAAAACTGATTTGGACACGTTAGAAATATAGGGGAGATGCTGTCGATTTTTTTCCGCGGTTTAGCTAGCATTTAACCTTGATTTTTTGATGAATTCTAATGTTGTCGTTTTTCATTTATGCATCAGGACTACGACTTTATTTTGGCTTCCGACCTCAACCGTCTTAGCATCGGCTAATCGTCTACCAGAGGTAAGATTTACATATATACATATAATATTTGACAAACTACCAAACATAGTTATCCGCCCAAGATATACCTAATAGAGGTATATCTTCGGCAGTCCCTGTCGGGACTGTCCATGATTGTTAAATCTCACGCCTAGGGTGTGAATGTGTTTTTAATTGTACTTTATTGATTATTTCAGCAGTATCTCTTTATTGTTCTTCGAATGCATATATTATTGATTAATATCATAATATCGTGCATTTGAAGAACTGTAGGGAGATGCTGCCGAAATTTTCAATAAATTACATATTAAAAACACGTTCACCGGTGGGATTTAATAGTCATGGATGGATTTAGGTTGATAAGATACAAAAGTGTAAAGACTCTGCCACGGGTGACGGTATGAAATGGCTGCCGTCATATAAATAGCTAGAAGGAGATGGAACGTTCGTGGATTTACAGCGGAAATTTGGACGACAAGTTTTTAGAAGGAGTTGATAAGTTGTTATGCACGGTGTTGGCGAACAATCTGAAACCTACAGACAAGGGATACATATTTTGTCCGTGTATCGACTGCCAAAACAATCTGAGATATCGCGGCGTTGAAACAATTAAGGAACATCTGATCCGCCGCGGTTTTACAAAAGATTTCCAAGACATAATCCGATGGCATGGTCAGAGTGTGTTCGATGTTATTAAGCCTGACGAAGGGGATAATGGTCAGGCAAACACAGAAACAGAACTTGGAGATGATACAGTTGCTGGTGACACAGAAGACGTTACAGGGAACGTTGAGCCAGATTTCTGGGATGATGACATTGAGACTATGCTCGAAGATGTGGAACGACATTACTCTAACACGCCAGACAAGCATGAAAATTTGTTGGATTCATCCAAAACACCGTTGTACCCGGGTGTGACCCTACAAAGTTAAGCAAGTTGAGTGTCATCCTCAAGCTATTCAACTTGAAAGCGAAACATGGCTGGAGCGACGTAAGTTTCACTGACCTCCTGGAACTATTGAAATACGTTCTTCCGGTGGACAACGTTTTACCAATGACTACGTACTCACAGCAAAAAAAATGATGTGCCCAATGGGTGGGTATGGGTACCAGAAAATTCATGCTTGTCCAAATGGTTGCATGCTGTTTTGGAAATCGGATGAATTTGCTGAAAGCTGTTCAGCATGTGGAGCGTCACGGTATAAGAAACAACAAACTCACATCAACGGTAGTAAGAAAGGTTCACCAGCTAAGGTACTGTGGTACCTGCCCATCATTCCAAGGTTCAGACGTTTGTTCTCCATTGAGAAAGACGCAGAGAATCTTCGGTGGCATTCAGTTCACAGGAAAAAGGATGGCAGATTGAGACATCCCGCTGATGCACCACAGTGGAGAAACATAGACGTAAAATTTCCTGAGTTTGGTAACGAACCGAGAAACCTAAGGCTAGGCTTGTGCACGGATGGGATGAACCCTTACGGTACTTTGAGTAGCATACACAGTACCTGGCCTGTGCTTTTGGTTATTTACAATCTACCGCCGTGGTTATGCATGAAACCAAGACACATCTTGTTGTCTTTGTTAATATCTGGTCCAAAGCAACCGGGCAACAAAATTGACGTATTCCTACAACCTTTGATAGAGGATCTACAACTCTTGTGGAATGAAGGGGCTACGGTTTACGACTCATTCAGTAAAGAGGACTTCAATTTGCGTGCTATGTTGTACTGCACAATCAATGATTTCCCCGCCTATGGTAATCTTTCAGGCTATTCAATCAAGGGGGCGTTGGCGTGTCCGATTTGTGGTGAAAACACTTGTAGCATTCGCTTGAAACATAGTGGGAAAACCGTGTATATGGGCCACCGAAAGATGCTTCCAAAAGGACATAAGTATCGAAAGATGGCGAAAGAGTTCGATGGGAAAACTGATCACAGCATGGCGCGCCAGCCTTTGACAGGTAAAGAGATTTACAAAAAGTTGGATAATATTGTGAACAACTTCGGGCCGCCAACCAAAAGTGGTGAAAAAAGTGTCTGGAAAAAGAAATCAATATTTTGGGAACTAGAGTACTGGCAGCATCTGGAGGTTAGACATTGTATCGATGGGATGCATGTCGAGAAGAACGTGGGTGAAAGTATCACCAGCACTCTTTTGAACAAAAGGAAAGACAAAGGATCATTTGAAAGGAAGAAAAGATTTAATTGAGTTGGGCATACGCACAGAGCTTGGCCCGCAAGAACGTGGAAAACGCACATTCTTGCCTCCTGCCTGTCACACTCTGTCTAAAGAAGAGAAACATAGTCTATGCAGTACCCTTTACAACATTAAGGTGCCATCAGGTTACTCCTCAAACATAAGAAACCTAGTGTCCATGACAGATTTCAAATTAGTAGGAATGAAATCTCACGATTATCATGTCCTACTTCAAGAATTTTTGCCAATTGCACTACGTGGGATCTTGCCGGATGCTGTCAGACACACAATCACAAACGTCAGTGTCTTCCTCAAATCCATTTCGTCTAAGGTTCTTGATGTGGACACTCTGTCTAAATTACAAAAGGATCTTATTGTGACAATGTGCCAGCTGGAGATGTATTTTCCTCCATCGTTCTTCGACATAATGATACATCTCCTCGTGCATCTTGTAAGAGAGATTCTGATGTGTGGTCCTTTGTACCTTCGCTACATGTATCCGTTCGAAAGGTACATGGGTGTCCTGAAGAAGAAAATGAAGAACCGTCGTCACCCAGAGGGTAGTATTATAGAGGGCACTATCACAGAGGAAGTTGTAGACTTCTGCACCAATTACCTAGAAGGTGTCGATACCATTGGACTTCCACGTTCTAGACACGAGGGCAGATTGAAGGGTGTTGGCACGGTTGGAAGGAAACTGAAAAGAATTGACATAGACACTCTTAACAAAGCTCATTTAGTTGTGCTAAGTCATCTTGAAGATGTTGAACCATACTTTGATGAACACTTGTGTGTTTTAAGAGCACAATATCCAAACATGAGTGACGTTAGACTACAAAATGAGCAGAATAGGACATTTGTCCGATGGTTCAAAGAGAGAGTGTTGTCCGATCAGTCCACGAATGTGCCTGAACTGATTAAAGTAGTTGCATTTGGACCAAATCTGGATGTAATTTCTTATGAGGGGTACGATGTCAACGGATTCACCTTTTTCACAGAACGTCAGGATCAGAAGTCAACGAATCAAAACAGTGGTGTAGAGCTTGAAGCTTATAAGAACTTATATATCAAAATATATGACATCGGGTCGTGGGTCATAGTCCTGTCTCAGTACAACAATCATATTTCGGTGTTATACAAGACATCTGGGTATTGGACTACAACAGCTACGAAATGTGTGTTTTCCGCTGTAACTGGGTTAACAACAATCATGGCTACCGTGAGGAGGAGCATGGTATGAAACTGGTTGATCTATCTAGAGCTACTCCCACGGTTGAGCCATTCGTTGTTGGGACGAAGGTTAAGCAGATATTTTATGTAACTGATCCCTGTAATCCTAGATGGTCTGTTGTGCTTAAAGGGAGAAGAGGAATAGTTGGTGTGGATGGTGTGGTTGATGAGGATGAGTATGATGCAGAAGATGAACCTCCAATTGTTCCTATTTCATTGGAAGAGGCTGAGGTCACAGGTCATCGTGAGTATATACGATCAGACCATAACGAGGGCATGTGGGTTGAGAGATAATGGTGTATGTAAGTTATTACTATAAAAATTTATATGAAATTAACACTGTTTTATTTATTGCTTGTTTATGACCATTATGAAATTCTTAATTTAATTCAAATTGTATTTCAATCCTTGCAGGCATGGCTGATCAGGACATGGTTGATGAAGAGTTCGATTTATATTGTCGTCAGGAGGAGGAAAATGAGCAGCAAATGGTACCGGTCCCATCTACATCTGCCGCTGCTGCTGTTGCCCCATCCACATCTGCCGCTGCTGCTGTTGGCCCTTCCATGAGTGCACCTTCTACGAGTGCTACTCAGAGACCCAGAGGTAGAGGTCCGACCCGTGGGTTGAAACTGCAGAAACCGGATCAGATTAGTCTTCTGTGGGACCAGTATGGGAGGTATGGTGGGGGCAGCAGGTCAGAGTTCGCTAGTATGCTAGGGACTCTGGCCAGATCACATTGCTGCATCAACCACACATGGAAACAAGTCCCGCAAGAAGTAAAGGAGACCATCTGGAAGAAGGTGCAAGAACGGTACAAGATCCCAGAAGAAGTGAAGAAGACCGTTCTTTCTTTGGTGGCCGGCAAAGCTAAATCATTCCGCCACTACTTGGTTGAGCATGGATCAACAGGGTGCCCCCACGTGAGCCTCCGCCGTATGTTGTGTACAACGGCATGATCACTGAAGAGGAGTGGAAGGAGTTCGTTGAGCGGCACGCCACCCCCGAGTTCAGGGTATGTTTCTGTGTACTCTTTTCTTAATTAATGCTCATAATGCTTTATCCCTGATTTTCTAATTAATTTCCTGTTGTACTTTCTTAACAGCAAGTACAAGAACAAGCACGGCAAAACGTGTGAAGCTAATCTCTACCCCCACACCATGGGACGAAGGGGATATGTGGGCAGCCTCGAGGGATGGAAAGAAGCTGGTTTGCTGACACGGAGGAACGAGGAACGAGGATGGAAGTGAATGCCCGATCGAGGATGCCTCTGAGGCGAGGAGGGTGCAGATGTACATATTGGGACGCCAGAAAACGACCAGCGAAGGTCAGAGGATATTCCTAATGCTGCGATGGAACAAATGGCAAACCAAATTGTAAGTATTTGAAAGTAGCTGTTAAATAATTTACTTATATACTCAAGTGTTTGTTGATCTTAAATCTCGTCATTAACTTCTTTGAAAATTGGACAGTACGAAGCGGCACAGAGAGGAGAAGTGGACTTACACGCTCCTCCTTCTCAAGACGACGCGCTGAATCAAATGCTTGGGAAGAAGGATCACCCGGGGCGTGTTAGAGGATTTGGGGGAGAAGTACGTCAGAAGAACGTATTCCCGCCATCTGCTAGGAAGGGTCAGATGAGTGCTGCTGAAGTCGAGGCGATGGTAGAGCGTAAGTTCGCTGCTGAGCGCCAAGCTAATGACGAGAAAAATGCTGCTGAGCGCCGGGGCTATCGAGGAGAGGCTGCAGGAAGCGTTGAATGCGATTGCACATAGCGACTACTCAGCAGCAGCAGCCAGATCCTCCTCGAATGTCTTCCTCGTCTAGTTGTGCTCCGGCCGCTGACCCGTACCCGTTTGCCAACATCCAGGTTAACTTTGTTTAACTATTTTTCTTCTAAAATAAAGTTATTTAAATAGTATTAGATTGGACTCACTTAGCATTTCACGTATTATCTCTGTTTATTAAAGGAGCAAAAAAAATGTCGTCTCCAAATACCATTAGACGGGCACCCTGTAGATGCGGCCTACGGGACGGTGTTGCCATCAGGTCCACTCACGCTCATCAGTTTCGTACGTCTACCCCCATTCTACGCGCGTGTGACCTTGGACCTGATAGTTGATGGATTTGAGCATGCATACCTTCCGATGGCGATTGACAACAAATGCACGCTGATCGAAGCGAAGGGAGACATATTGCCATGGCCAGCATGTTATATTGTTGTCACCGATGAGGTAAGACTGTTTAACAACCATTTAGTATCTAATAAAATGCATTATTTAGCATTAAGTGTCTAATCTAATCTATTATAGATCCCTGAGCTTCCTCGCCGCGTAACCCGGCCCAGACTAGAAGAGACCAGCGCGCCGGCGAATCCTGAGATCCCTGAGGTTCCTCGCCGTGTATCCCGGCCCGGAGAGAAGAAGAGATCAGCGCGCCGACGAATCCTGTCAGAAGGGTATTTTCTAGATAAATGTTTAATGTTACTATAATAATCAATTAGTAATTATCTTTACATTTATGCTTTACTGTTTGTGTGTGAAGGGTAAGAATCCAGTGAGTCGGGGTGCGAAAGGTAAGAAACCAGCTCCCGTCCGGGGTCGCACCAGGACTTCTGAGGCGCCTAAAAATAAGCTCGAACTGCCACAAAAACTTGTTAATGTTTTGGGGGCCAAGCAGATGAATCTCTACGACAAGATCATTTGAAGTCATCTCAAATTAACAACTTCATGATGACGCTTCCAAAGGAGATGTTTCACTACGAAGAAGATATGATGACGGCAATCAACTTTGAGGACATCAGAGAGATGATGTGTGGAGATTATCTGAACATTAACATTATTCAAGCTTATCTAAAGTAAGTGTTCTTTCCTCATACTGTAAAAACATATAGAATAAGTATCTATGAAGTTGCATTGGCTAACTTTTTATAGTACATGTGATATAATAGATGTCTGCTTGAGAGATGTGCTGAGAAGGAAACAACCTCCGTTACTGCGGTGTGCCCGGAGCGTTTGTCGTATGACTCAGTCACTAGGGACCCGGGGAGGTTTTGTGAATACATGACTCATGTCTTCAATGTTGTTGATCAACAGAACAAGTTATTCATTCTAATGCCGTATCACCAAACGTGAGTTCTAATATAAAATTACATACTAATTAGCTAACTTTTTTACCTTCATTTCTCATTTCATTTTGTATTTGACATTGTAGCCACCACTGGGCTTTGTTTATATTCTGCGCTGCCACCGCTACTCTGCTCGTTCTAGATCCACTAGGGCAGTGGACAGAATTCCACACTGAGGACTTAATCAAAGAGTAAGTTTTTATTACTATTTAATTGTTTGTAAGTTTTTTGAACCAAAATTAATGTACTTGTTCATTTTGCTAAACGCTTTTGTTAATATATGTAACAGTTGTTACAAAAAAAACCCCTCAGGGAGAGTTTGGTGATTTGACCGTCGATTACATCAAGGTTTGGTAATTCATGTATTTCATTCGTGCTGCTATTATATTTGTACAATTGTTTTACATTTGTGAATTTTGGTGATTTAGTGCCCTACCCAAAAGGATTCTAAGAGTTGCGGGTACTACGTGATGCGGTATATGTACGAGTTCTGCGGGTACTTCCCAAGTTTTAGGAATGATAAAGACAAGGTAATACGAACGCTGTCTTGTATTTAATTCTTTCGGCAGATTTTTTGTGTCTTTATCTTAATCTCATTATGTGTTCATTCCTTTTCTTGTTGCAGATTAAAGAGCATTATGCCAAATACAAGACTTATGCTTACGCCGACTTGTTGCATGTCAGAGAGAGCATGGCAGCCATGTTTATGAGAATGCAGTGGTAGACTAGCTAGCTGCTGCTGTAAATATATTTTTTGTTAGTTGCTGCTGCAACAGATTATATTGTGTAACAGATTATATTTTGTTAGTTGCTCTGATTCTGTTTGTAATGAATTATGCTAGCTGCTGCTGTAACAGATTCTAGCTGTTGTATTGTATATTTCTGTTGCAATTGTGCGCAGAAATGAATTTGCAATTGTGCGCAGAAATGAATTTGCAATTGTTATCTGTGTTGCAATTGTGTAACAGATTGAATATGTTACAGATTTTCGTTCTGGTGCTTTATTAGATGTTATCTCTGTTGCAATTGGTAACAGATTGAATATGTTACAGATTTTCGATCTGGTGCTTTATTAGATGTTATCTCTGTTGCAATTGTGCGCAGAGAATGAATTTGTGTTGTTGGTATTTGATTCAGGTGGTTCAATTGTGCAGTTTCTGCCCTCTGCTGCTTATCTGTTACAATTCTCTCTCTGTTGCAATTGTGTAGATTTGTAAAAAAATTAAAAAAATTAAAAAAAAAACTTACACTTTAGATGACGGTTCTGGCAATAACCGTAATCTAAAGTCCTTTGGGCGCGCGCGCGAAAAGGCTTTAGATGACGGTTATTGCCAGAACCGTCATCTAAAGTGTCGACTTTACGTTACGGTTATTTGTAAAACCGTGATCTAAAGTCCTTTGGTTCGCGCGCGCCAAAGGACTTTAGATCACGGTTCTACAAATAACCGTAATGTAAAGTCAATGACACGCGGGCCAGAAAAGGGCCTTTAATTACGGTGTTAAACCGTAATTAAAGAAACGCCATCTTTATTGACGCCGCGTAAATTACGGTCCAGACCGTAATTATACACGGTTTTGGACCGTGATTAATGGGTCGCGTTCCACCAGTGGGAAAGAAAACAAGAAAAACAAAAGCAGGGAGGAAGTTCCCGGTAGCAGAAAGTAACAATGATACAAGAGTCGATTCGGACTAGTCGAAACGAAGGAGCATTGGCTGGGACAGAGAGATGAAATATACCCCGAGATAAGCCACACTAGTCTTTGACTTGGGGTATAACGGGCTATTTTCAGAAAAAAAAAGGACAATTTATCGCAAAAAGAAAGAAAAGGCAGTGCATGAGGTTAATAAGGAGTTCAGAAAGAGAGATCCAGAAGAAAGAACCTCTACCACGGTTATTCAAGGGGAGGATGAGATAGGAGTGTACTTCCCCCACAATGACCCCCTTGTCATTCGGGACCAAGTTAATGATAGATGGTAGGCAACATCCTAGTTGATAGGAGGGCAGGAGCAAACGTAATCTCTTTAGCAGCGTTTTGAAAACTAGAAATCCCGAACGAAAATAAGTCAAACCGTTTATTGCTACTTTCGAGGGATTCATATGGGGGATCAAAACAAGGCCTCCAGAAGCGTCGATGTCACAATGACCCTGGGCCAGAAAGACGATCGAAGAATAGAGAAAATAACTTTGTACATTATGCGAGATCTGTCGGGATATAACATCTACTTGGGTAGGCCGGGCAACAATGCCTTTGGGGCCGTTTGCAACACTTATTATCTCAAACTCAAATACTTGACAAGGTCTGGAAAATTGGTGTCTATACCCGGAAGTCAGAAAACGGTGAGAGTGTGCGAAGTTCGGATCAGTGAAGACATCCCGGAAGATGATGTGGTGAAGTAGGTTAGATCAACTCAGGAGTATAAAGAAGATGAAATTAGAGCCTTGGCGTACAAAGATAGTTCAGAGAAGGCCATAATACCGGTGGATCTGCCATAAGAGGTACCCTTAAATCTGATCCTTCTAAATTTTTCAAAATTGGAAATGCTTTTCACTATGATGAACAGACACGCTTAATGAGATTTTTGGAAAAAAGAAGAGAAACATTTACTTGGAGCCCAAGGGACATGCCCGGGGTAGATGCCAGCATCTGAACGTGGACCCCAAGTTCACGGCCATTAGATAGAGGAAAAGGATCAAAGGAAGAGAAAAAGACGAAGCGGCCTGGGCAGAGGTGGAGAAACTTCTTAAAGCTGGTTTTATTAGAAAAGTATTTTTATCCGAAATGGTTGTCAAATATGGTGTTAGTCAAAAAAGCAAACGGCAAAATGGAGAATGTGTGTGGATTTTACAAATCTAAATAAAGCTTCTCCTAAAGATTTTTATCCATTACCTTCCATAGACAAGTTGGTTGCGGCAATAGCTCAAAGTAGTGTAATGAGTTTTTTAGACGCGTTTTCCGAGTATAATTGAATAATGATGAATGAGGGTGATCAGGAGAAAACATCTTTTATCACTTCAACCGGCATCTTCTGTTACAAAGCCATGTCTGTCGGATTAAAAAACGTTGGGGCAACCTTTCAACGGATGATTGACGAAGTGTTTTGGAGGCAACTATCCTTGAATGTGGAGGCATATGTAGACGACATACTAGTAAGAAGTGACTCTGAAACTCAGCACATGAATGATCTCGAAGAGAAACCTTCAACACCTTGGATAAATACAAAATCAAGTTAAACCCTGAAAAATGTGTCTTTGGAGTTACCCAGGGAAAGTTTCTGGGTTTATAGTCGGGAAAAGGGGAATTGAGGTTGATCCAGAGAAAACCCAGGTGGTCCTCAACCTTCCGCAACAAAAAATATCAAAGATGTGCAAGCGCTGAATGGAAGACTCACTACTTTAAGCAGATTTTGCTAACGTGCTTTGAAAGAATAAACAATTCCAATGGGATACGAAATGTGTAGAAGCTTTTGAGCAGATTGAAAAGACGCTGTACGAGCTCCCAAAGCTTGGAGTTCCATCTCCAGGCCAAGATTTGTTCCTATATTTGTCGCTATCAGAGTGGGTTGTGGCAATAGTTTTGGTAATGGAAGAAACACGGAAAGAAATTCCTGTTTAATACACTGGTAAAATTTTGACCTCCATAGAGACAAGGTACACTAACATTGAAAAGGTTCTATTCGCTCTTGTTATAGCTTCTAGAAAGCTGAGACCGTATTTTCAGTCACATCGAATTACCGTCTGGACCAATTGGCCACTAAAGCAGATCACGAACAACCCAAATGCTTCACGTAGGATGGTAAGCTGGATAGTTGAACTTACATAGTTCAAAATCCATTATACTCCATGAACCGCGATAATAGCCCAGGCATTGGCAGACTTCATTAGCGAGACAAGCTTCTTCCATTAAGAGGAACGAGAAGTGCCATACAAAATCTGGGTGGATGGGGCCCAGTGCAAAACTGGAGCAGGGTTGGAGTTATGGTCCAAACCCCCGATGAAAGGAAAATAAGCTATGTGGTAAGACTGGAGTTTAAAGTAACAAACAACGAAGCAGAATACGAGGCGTTGATACAAGGGTTGGAAATTGCCTCTACCCTAGGAGTAATAGGTTTTTCATACGCACAACAAACTATAAGTTTGGAATTCATCCCTTTTTGTTTCTTTTTCAATAAAGTGGTCATGATAAAAATTGCAGATTTAGAAGTACAATCCGATTCCTTGCTTGTAACATGGCAAAGTGAGAACATCTTCGAGGCTAAAGAAGAAAATTGAAGCAAATACTTGGCAAAAGTGCAAAGTCTAAGGGCAAAATTCTCAAAATGCTACCTTCAACACATACCGAGAGACCAAAATTCGGAAGTCGATGTATTAGCTAAATTGGCCAGCATAACGGAAGGAACACCAGAGGATGTCTCACTGTAACTTAGAAATTCTCTGGTATAGAGAATATAGATGCAATGTCGGTAGAAGCAGTTGGTCCGGAAGGACCATAGATGGCCCTGATCGTCTGATACATTCGGGAAGGGCTACTTCTGGAAGATTCAAAAGAAGCCAAAACGGTAAAAAGATGGGCAGCATCATTTTCTTTGAAAGTGATCAACTATACAAGCGATCTTTGGAAGGCCATCATTAAAATATGTAACAGAAGAGCAGGGTAAAGAAGTCATTAACGAAGTACACAATGAAAGTATGTGGAAATCAACAGGGAGAAAGAACGATAATGCATAAGATCTTAAGGATGGGATACTATTGGCAACGATTCAGTGAACTATGTAAGAAATATGTGAAAGAGTGCGCACAATGTCAGATACACGATTCAAAGATTGGAAACCCGCCCGGTGAAATGAAGTCTATTACCTCTCTGGTCCCTTTTGCAAAATGGGGATTGGATATTGTTAGCCCGTTCCCGAGAGGTATAAGTTTATGTATGTCGCAGTAGACTACTTCACCAAATGGGCAGAAGCCCTGCCTATGGTGAGCATAAATGCACGAAAAATGAAAGAATTTGTTCAAAAAACATCATATGTCGGTTTGGCCTACGAGAGTAAGTAATTATAACGGATTATGGTGCACAGTTCAACTACAAAAGTTCTCGGGAATCGGTGAGGAATGGAAGATCGACTTAGCTTCACATCTGTGGCACATCTGCAGGCGAATGGTTAGGTGGAGAACACTAACGGCCAAATCGTAAGGGCCTTGAAAAAGAAGCTGGAAGGTAAGAAAGGGAAATGGGCAGAAATGTTTACAGCAAGTTTTATGGGATAACAGAACAACTATCAGGGGACAACAGGGGAAACCCCATACAGGTTAACATATGGATTGGAGGCAGAGTACTGCCGAAATCATGATACCATCAAAAAGGATTGAAGGAATGACAGTGAAGAGGAAATAAATGACGATGGCATTCATGATGAGTTAGATTTCCTAGACGAAAGGTAAATGATTGCCGAACTAAAAAATCGGAATGACAAGCTATGGGTTGAACGTTATGACAACAAAAGAGTAAGGGAACGGTCTTTTATTTCTGGCGATTTGGTGCTTCGGGATGTAAAGCAACCAGCAAAGTTACAGCCCCAATGGGAAGGCCCATATGTTGTAGAAGCCAAGACCGGTCGGACGTCTTAGAGACTCCTAGATTTGAACGGAAGGAACTTACCTCACTTTTGGCACGTTGAATGTCTCAAAAAATTCTATGTGTAGCCACATGATTTCATGATACAAGTCGATAAAGTCCATATGTGTGATTGACGTTTTTTAGAAAAAGAAAAACTCTTTAATACCACAAGTATTATGTCAAAAGTATATTTGATGATCTCACCATTGGTATGATGGTAGAGTGTATATCCGACAATCTCACCATCAGTATGATGGTAAAGTATTTGTATTCGACAATCTCAGCATCGGTATGATGGTAGAGTATTTGTATCCAACGATCTCACTTTAGTATGGCAGTAGAGTGTATTTTCGACGATCTCACCATCGGTATGATGGTAGAGTGTATATCTGACAATCTCACCATCAGTATAATGGTAAAGTGTTGGTATTTGATTATCTCACTGTTAGTACGGTGGTAGAGTGTATATTCGAAGATCTCACCGTTGTTATGATGGTAGAGTGATAAATCAACGATCTCACCATCAGTACAATGGTAGAGTGTGTTAATAAAAAAATCAATTACCGAAGAAGAAAAAATTTCAAGGAACAAAAAACAACTATTTTATTACAAAAAACTATCAACTTTTGGGAAAACCAGTTGCTCCGAACACCCCCAAAAGGAGCGAATAGATTTGAAAAAAACACATACCAAAACACTTGCCAAAATCTCTCCGGTACAAAAGCATAACAAAATTTAAAGTTCTATGATGCAGGTTGTTCTGGGTTTTCTTGGTCAGGGTTGAAGTACTCCCCTCAGAGCCTTCCTTCTCTTCAGCAATCAGAGCAAGGGCTCCACCGGTAAGAACCTAGAAGTTAGCAGATCCCAGGAAAGACGGGGCAAAACATGTATTACATGCAAGATGGGAGAACCTACCGAGCTCTCCATGGTATCCGGTGGCACGGGTGAGAGCCTCAAACTCAAGGCTATCATACAGGTCTTCATCTAGAGGCTGTTGTTTGCGGGAGAGAAACTCCGACACAATTCACTGGCATTCCCGGCAAATTTCTTGCACTGAGATGAAAGAACCTCTTTTAAGCCCGAGATAGTCCAGTCTTTCTCTTGGAGCTCCACCTGCATCCCTTTGAATTTAGCAAGTTGGCCTTTATAAGATATGAAGAGGTTGCGGTACCGGTCCCTCTCAGACTCCAAGGTAATCATGGAAGCCTTCAAGTTAGCAACTTTCTTTATCTAGATATCAGAGCTACTGGTGGCTTCTACAGAAGGACTTAGTCTCTCTGCATGGTTGAAAGAGGTTAGCAAAATATCGTAGGAATGTATAACAAAAAAGGAAGAATACAAAGATTACAGGTAGATTCTTTCTCTTTTGACTTAAGCTTCTCCTTGAGGTCTTGAATGCGAAAATTCGTCTACTCTAGCTCCTCTTTTTTCGTGCGGAGTGTGGCTTTAAGATCATTTTTCTTAACCTCTGCATCTTGTAGCATCTGAAGTTTTTTTATCTAGCTCCGAGTCAAATGATGACCGGAGATCCTCAGTAGTCTTTTGTGCATCTTCAATTTGCTCCCGAAAGACCCGCTTCTGAACATCAAAATCAGCCTACGCTCTACTAACAGCATCCTCTTGGGCAATGGACATCTCCTCCCAAATTTCCTCCCGGAGCGCAGCCTTATCATCCTCAAATTGGGCCTGTACCTTTTTAAGCTCTGCTTAAGCCTGCGCCCGCACCTCGCTGACAATTTTCTCCCGGTAATCATGGGAGAGTTCTCTTTGGAGAGCAATTCTCTCCTTTGCAAATTGAGATCGGACCTTCTCAAGCTCTGCCTGATATATATCCACCTATTTCCTCAAGGCTCTTATCTTGCCAAGACGGCCATCCCTCATTTCTCTCTGTGGAATGCATTCAGCTTTGCAAAACATGTTCTACACTTCTTGGCACGCATCTCGGCTGAATTGAAGGTTTGGGTAAAGTGATGAGACTGGGTCTCAACACATTGGGCCATTGCAATAGCCTAGAAAAGCATAAATTTAGGAATAAGAGATAAAAATGAGTAAGTTTGGAGAGAAGGGAATGAAAAACTGTCAGACCTGTATTAAAGCATGCCAGAGTCGATCGAAAGCATCCTTCTCTGATATAGAGTGGCGAACAATAGCATCGGTTCCACCTTCAGCAATCTGGAGCTTTTGCTTCAGAGGAGTAGGATGGGAAGAAGGGTCAAAAATACCATTATCGCCCTTCGCAAGCTTGACGACACTCTTCCACAGGGCCTTATACCCCCATCCCTTCCATATGGGGGAGACGAGGTATTGGATTACCCCGGTGATAACACCGGTCCGACTTCACGGAAAGACCGGAGAATGTTGGGTCACATCACGGCGGAGGAGAAACGGCCTACCAACTTATCATGAGCTTGTTTGCTCCTTTTCTCCGAAAAGAGCGGCCTAGATTGAGCAGAGGACCCGACTCCAGGCCTGGAGCGGGGGTGGTAGGGTTATTGGAAGACTTAGAAGGAGAACTTTTTTCTGTATTCTCCTCCACCACACCTTTGCCTTTTTCGGGAGGGACTTTAGGACCGACCCTCCTCTCCGGCACGCCACCTTCAATTATGGTAACACCTCTCATTGGACGCCGCATCCGTTCTGGCTCTAGATCTTGAGGAGCAGTAGCAGCAACTATAAAAGAAAATAGAATGATAAGAAGTCAACAAAAGCAAGTAGGAGAAGGAAAAAACTAATGGCTGTAAAAGGAAATACCGTGGAAAAAATGAAATCTGTATTTTCAGTTACTCCTTCATCTGCACAAAAATAGCTACGCAGATCAGGGAAGAAGAGTGATATGAGGGTCGAGTCTGGATCTTTTTTAGCCCCACTCGGACTACAGACAGGAGTAGACACAGGAGGAGTACCTGTTTCGATAGGAACGATTGCAAGGGGACCGTTGGGATTAGTACCGGTAACAATTTCTCCCCTTTTACTAGCTTGAATTTTTGTCTTTCTAACTTCTTGTGCCCTTCGAGAGCCTTCCTTTTAGTACCAGTGGGACTCCGGACTTTACCACCAGAAGGAGCAGATGGGCCAGCTTTTCTCTCGTCAATAGACCGAAAGTTGACGAGTTCCCAGCTGTACCGAAGAGATAGTTTGTCACCCGAAAGAAGTAAATCTACAACAAAAAAAGAAGACGTCAAAAACTGAGAGCAATGGAATACGAGAAAAGGAATTACAGAAAGACACATACATCCAATTGATAAGTGCTAAACATATAGACTTTTTAGGGTTTAATTACCTTATAACTTACAACGCTTTAGGCAATGTTTCCCACTTGCTATGTGAATTTTCTTGGTTTTATGTTTTGATATGAACTGATATATTTTATGTATGAAATGCGGAAAAAGGTCTTGAATCACATAGTACACTTCACAAGCTACGCAACGCAACAAACGGGGATCAAATCGGAGCTCAAACGATGATTTTAGAGGCAAAACAATTCTCGTCCGAACTTGCGTCCGAACCAGCAGATTCGGACACTTTACGTGAATTCCTTACGCGGTGTAATAGTACCTGTCCAAACCAGCAGGTTCGGACGCTGGTTCGGACAGGTCGATTTCTGCAATTTTGATCGCGCGTCGACATAGCAAGTGGGAAGATAATCAAAATTATCTTTTCACACGTCATTCTCCTCCACATACCCCCTATTTTCCTCTATAAATACAACCATCTTCCCTCACCATGGAACATCATTATCTCCATCCATTCCACACCCCATTCCACATACATTTTCCATCTTCATTTCACACCATTCACACAGCACCTCATCCCATAAATCATTCCATTTCCATACCGTTATTTTGTCCAAAATATTAGCAGTCAAAATAGTGGAGCTGAATTGAGAGTCTTTTCCAGATGATTTCTTTACTCCTTATTCTGTCTTTTAAAATATGTGGGCTAAGAGGATTTACTCCGGTGAAGGTGTAATTATAGTTTGTTTAATTATGTAATCTATATTTTTACCGGTTCAATTAAATACAGTTTGTTACGATTAAAGCTTATCTCTCGCCTTTTTAATAAATTTCATGAATTTATTAAAATGCTTTACAAAGTCTATTTTGATCAGATCAGTGATAAATAGACAGGTTAATTAATCGATAAATCTGTGGAAAACTTATTTGATAAAATAAGTTAGTAATTTTAGATGCAAAATAAAATTCCTCGCACTTAATCCGTTTACATGTGTTTTGCTCAAATCTAGATTAGATCGAGCATTTTCTGGTAAACGAGTCTTTCGAGTCTATGATTTAGTCTTTAAGATAATAACAGGAATTTTGCCAAACTATTATAATTAACCGGTAGAGATAGCATAATTAATCAGATTATATAAACCTGAACCCGAAGTCCCGTTTAATTTATCTTCCACTCAGTTAATTTTATCTGCTGTTCTACTTTACAAAAACAAGTCAATTATTCCCCCTTTTGTGACAAGCTTAGGTACTATATTATTTCGCTATAAGTCCCACGGTTTGACCCGGCCGCTTCTGTCTTACTATACTACTACGACCGGGTTTTGTTTGCAGCCCGACAGATGTTTTGAGTTATTAATTTCTTTCTCAATTGTTTAAAATACACCAGTTCCAACCACTCACATTTTCCTGTCTGCAAAATGGCGCCGTTGCTGGGGACTTGATTTATTCTAGTTCCTAAGCCCCGTATAATTCACTTGCTATATTATAATATTCTGTTTATACTATTTAGTTTGTTGTTTATTTTATTTCTACTAATTTCTGTCATTTAATTATTTCAGTAATTTGAATATCGTATTAATTACAGTTATTTATTTTCGAGTCATTTACTTTACTGTCATTTAATTCCCAGTCATTTAAATTCCTATCATTTACTTTCCAGTTATTTAAAATTCCATTGTCCTTTAAATTTCAGTAATTTAATTTCTGTAATTAATTTCTGTCATTTAATTCTCAGTCATTTAAATTTCCTGTCATTTACTTTACAGTTATTTAAATTTCCATTGTCCTTTAAATTTCAGTAATTTAATTTATGTCATTTAAATTCCTGTCATTTAAATTTCTGTCATTTAAATTCCAGTACTTTATTTAATTGTCATTTAAATTCCAGTTCTTTATTTTCTGTCATTTAAATTACTGTCATTTAAATTCCCCTGTCATTTAAATTCCACCAATTTAAATTCTGCCCTTTTTCTTTATTTTAATTTTATTATTTACTTCAACTGCATTTATTTCTATTTCTTTTATGTTTTTTTTCTGTTTATTTACTCTTATTTAAAAAAAAGTTCTTTATTTTATTCTATTGAATTGTTTCTTTTTAGCTGTTTAAATTCCCCCTCCATATTTCTTCCTATTTCTATTTATTTCATCACACCACAAGTTTCTTTTTCTGTTTTGAGTGGTGAATGCCTATTACCAGGTCACACAGCCTTCCGATCAATATTAACAATCATACGGTTGGCTACATCCCTGAGATCGAGAGAACCTTTCTGCGCATTTTAAGGCATAAAAGATCTCAACAAAACACAACCACGGTAATAGAATCTAACCCAGAAGCAGACATGACTTCTTTACCGGCTACAGTTCGTAACATCAACAGACCGTCTAACCAAGGTCAACAGCCCCCCATCATCCTTCCCCACCTTACCCCATTCGAATACGATGAGTGACAAAAGCTGAAGCCACATCATCAGATATGATGTGTAAAGGAGTTAGGAATGTTCGATGGCTCTAGTCCTGACGAAGCACTGTTGCATGTCACCAAGTTTCTGTAGCATGCCAACAGTCTAACCGTAACCAACACAGTACTCCAGTACGCCAGACTGTCCTTGTTCCCTCACAGTCTGACGGGAAATGCGAGTAAATGGTACCACAGCCTTACACCAAGTACCATTGGTACTTGGGATGAAATGGCCACCAAGTTCTACGACAAGTTCCTGCCCCCAAGCCGAACGTTGGAAATGATAGCTGAGATCTACAATTTCAAACAGCCAGGGTCGAAAACATTTGTGAAACTTGGGACCCTTTCAAAGGACTGCTGCTGACGTGTCCTCACCATGGTCTCATGAAAGAATGGTACTATCCTCTTTAGGTGCTGACATTTTGAAAAAGCCAGGGGAACAGTTTCTGAATGGGATAGAGTCCCTCTGTGAAGAGATCAGAGACTGGGCCATAGGTGGATCAAGAGGAGGCACACCAGGTTTATACCACGTAGGAGAAAGTGACAATAAATTTGACCAGCTGATGAAGAGCCACGAGCAACTGATAGAGAGCAATGCGCAGCAGGCGACAAAAGTAACTACCCTGCAGAAATAGTTGAGCAGATGGCTATGAACTCCTACCCTCAACAAGCAAAGTCGATGATTTCTCGATCATCTACAACCCCTCCAGGTTATGCTCCTCTATCCCTATCATCTCCTGATGTTTCTTGCACGCAATGCGGCGGGCTACATGACTATGAGCAATGTCCCGAGTTACAAGAGTTGAAGGCAGCCGAGGAAGCAAATTATGTGGGTAATAATCAAGGTTTCCGACAACCTTGGCAGCAGAATGTACATCCTAATCTCCGATACGGTAATACTAACAACATCCAGAATCCACGAACACTCCAGCCTTCCCAAAACTACAGGCCACAATCGAATTACCAAGGAGGCCAGAGCAATTTCAACAACCTCCATACGGTGAACTTGCATCTTCTAGCCGGCCACCTCAACCTCAATCTAATCCAGAGTATGAAATAGGTCAGATACAAGAGATGTTTAGAGCGATGATGAACAAATCTCGAGACACTCAGGAGGAAGTCTCAACTCTCCGGAAGGATCAAAAGGCGTTGCAATGTCAGATTCAACAACTCCTTACCAACAAAGGCCATCTGGCCAACTTCCCTCACAAACCAATCCAAATCCACGTGAACATGCAAAAGCAATTCATAGAGAGGAAGGAGATGACAGCAACACATTTCAAGGAACCACAGAGCTAAATGTTGTCACTTTACAAAGTGGAAGGAAACTGAATACAGAAACAAGCAACGAAGATCGCGTAGAGGACGACATAACTCTTTCACCACCACCTTCGTCTAAGACACAGGCTCCTATCCTTCCTACTCCCCCTCCTCCGTCTCGAATTACTATTGATGTTCCTTCTTCTTCTCATAAAAATACGGAGCTTCCATTTCCTAATAGGATGAAGAAGAAGCATCTTGATGAACAGTTTGCAAAATTTCTTAGTATTTTTAAGAAACTAACATTTGATATTCCTTTAATTGATGCCTTGCAGGAAATGCCCAACTATGCGAAATTTCTAAAGGATCTCCGGACAAAGAGAAAGAAGAAGACCGATAAGGAGACTGTCCATCTCACAGAGGAATGCTCTGCTGCCCTCCTTCGAGCACTTCCTCCTAAACAGACAGATCCAGGATACCCTGTTGTCCCATGCTTTATAGGTGGAATAGATTGTGGAAGTGGTTTGTGCGATTTAGGGGCCAGCATCAACATTATGCCATACGCTACCTTCTTAAAAGTTCGAGAATGAGAGATGCAATGCATTTTACCGTTCAAACTCCAGTTGGCCGATAGATCGGAAGTCAAACCAATGGGGATGGTCCGAGATCTAGTAGTCAGCATTGATCGTTTCATCTTCCCAGCCGACTTCGTCATTCTGGATATGGATGACGATGTTGACGTACCCCTCATTCTAGGTCGACCCTTTTTAGTACTGCCAAGGTCCGTCATCGATGTCCATGATGGTAAAATCACTTTGCGGTATGAGGATGAGAAGATTGAATTTGACATGAGAAAAATGATGAAGAAATCCTCCAACGAAGCTCACCCCTTGATGATGGTAAATTTGACTGATGATGATGAGGAAGACTGCGATTCTCCCACTTACGAAGACGTATATTCTCTTTCCTTCTACATGAAGGCTCAAACTGAACCATTGGAACACATTCTCGTTGCTTCTCCGGAAAAAGAAACTAAAGATCCAGAGGTCAACGCCATTAGCCCAGTGGAGAGAGGGAAGGCGGGATATCAAGCCTATCGCCCTCCGATGGAGCGACTTGACAGAGAAATTAAGAAACCAATCCCTTCTGTCGAGCAACCACCCGAACTCGAGCTTAAAGAGTTACCTCCGAACCTTAAATACGCCTTCTTAGCAGCTAATAAAAATTTGCCAGTTATTGTATCATCTTCTTTAACTACAGGGCAAGAAGACAAGCTACTTGAGGTTCTGAGAAAACACAAAACAACGATCGGGTGGACTATTGCTGACATAAAGGAATTGACCCCTCCTAACACACCACATCTATATGGAGGACAACTACAAGTCTATCAGGCAGCCCCAGCGTGGCTCAACCCGAATCTGAAGGAGGTGTTAAAAGGAAGTTTGAAACTCCTAGACGCATCATCATTTATCCTATCTCCGACAGTCCGTGGGTAAGTCCTGTACAGGTTGTCCCAAAGAGGGAGGCATCGAAGCTGGTAATAAATGACAAAGGAGAGGTGTTCCTCAAAGAAAATTACTGGTTGGCGCATGTGCATAGATTATAGGCGTTGAACTGCAACCAGGAAGGATCACTTCCCTCTTCCTTTTATCGATCAGATGCTATAAAGATTGGCAGGATAGGAGTATTATTGTTTCTTAGATGGTTTCTCGGGGTACTTCCAAATTCCTATTGCGCCAGAGGACCAAGACAAGACATCTTTCACTTGTCCTTATGGTACCTTTGCGTATAGAAGAATGCCCTTTGGACTGTGCAATGCTCCTGCCACCTTTCAGCGTTGTATGCAGGCGATCTTCGCAGACTTCATCGAGAGCATTGAGGTATTCATGGATGATTTTTCTGTCTATGGATCTAGTTTTGATGTTTGTTTGCGCAGCTTGATCTAATTCTTGGCCGATGTGAGGAGACAAATCTGGTCCTCAACTGGGAGAAGTGCCACTTCATGGTCAAAAATGGAATTGTGCTCGGTCACATAATATCTGCTAAGGGGATTGAGGTAGATCAAGCCAAGGTGGAGGTAATTGAGAAATTGCCAAAACCTACTTGTGTGAAAGAAGTAAGAGCCTTCTTAGGGCATGCAGGATTTTATAGACGGTTTATTCAGGATTTTTCTAAAATTGCAAAACCATTAACTGATCTGCTTCTGAAAGAAGCCCCATTTGTTGTTTCTGATGATTGCGTATCTGCTTTTGATTTAATTAAACAAAAATTGGTAGCTGCTCCCATTGTTGTTTCACCTGACTGGTCATTACCCTTTGAGATTATGTGTGATGCCAGTGATTTTGCAGTAGGGGCACTCTGTGCCAAAAAAGAAAGATTCTACGAGTTATTGCTTATGCAGCAAAACTCTGGACAATGCCCAAAGAACTACACAACCACCGAGAAAGAGCTCCTAGCAGTGGTATTCTCCTTAGATAAATTCAGATCATATTTATGGGGAAGTAAAGTGATTATTCACACTGACCATTCTGCTCTTAAATATTTGTTTACTAAGAAAGAGGCCAAACCACGCTTGCTTCGTTGGATTCTCTTGTTACAGGAATTTGACATTGAAGTAAGGGATAAAAGTGGTAAATTAAATGTTGTGGCTGACCATCTGTCTCGGTTGGTAGTTCCTAATGATGGTGTACCAATTCATGAATTTTTTCCGGATGAGACTGTTTTTGTTTTGAATACGGTGCACGAGCCTGGTTTGCTGACCTAGCCAATTATCTTGTTTCTGGGTTATACCTCGTGATTTTTCCTATGCTCAAAAGAAGAAATTTTTATCTGACGCTAAGCATTATATCTGGGAAGACCCTTTTCTCTTTCGAGTTTGTGCAGATAGTATAATTCGCAGGTGTCTCCCAGATGATGATGTACCCAGTGTTCTAGAGTTTTGTCATTCAAGGGAAGCTGGAGGCCATCATGGATCTCATAGGACGGCAGCCAAAGTTTTGGAATCCAGATTTTATTGGCCCACACTACATAAAGATTGCCAAGACTTTGTGGCCAGTTGCGATAGTTGTCAACGCATGGGAAATACTTCCAGGCGACATGAGATGCCCCTGCAAGGCATTTTAGAGGTCGAACTTTTTGACTGCTGGGGAATGGATTTCATGGGACCATTCCCCTCTTTGCAAGGATTCCAATATATTCTGGTGGCAGTGGACTACGTATCCAAGTGGTTTGAAGCAATTCCTTGCCAACATGCTGATTCAAAGACGGTGGTAAAATTCTTAAAGAAGCATGTCTTTACCCGCTTTGGAGTCCCTAGAGCCATTATAAGTGATGGAGGCACACACTTCTGCAATCGAAGCATTGATGCATTGATGGCTAAGTATGGGGTACACCACAAAGTTGCCCTTGCTTACCATCCCCAGACGAATGGGCAAGCAGAAGTGTCCAATAGGGAGTTAAAATGGATACTCCAAAAGGTGCACTCCTCCAGAAAAGATTGGGCTTTAAAACTGGATGATGCTCTTTGGGCCTATCGCACAATATAAAACCCCCATTGGTATGTCACCTTTTAAATTGGTTTATAGAAAGGCATGCCATCTTCCTATGGAGCTTAAGCACAAGGCTTATTGGGCTATCAAGGCCTTAAATTTTGATATGTCTGCTGCGGGTGAGAAAAGAAAGTTGTAACTCTCTGAGTTAGAAGAGCTGAGGGATCAAGCTTACGACAATGCTAAAATTTATAAGGAAAGAACCAAGAAGTTCCATGACAAGCTGATCCTCAAGAGAGACTTCAAAGTAGGTGACTTGGTTCTCCTCTATAATTCAAGATTGAAGCTTTTCCCTGGGAAGCTCAAATCTCATTGGGCTGGTCCTTTCCGAATTGTTGGTGTGACCTCATATGGTGCCTTTGAACTACAAAACAAGAAGGGCGAAACTTTCAAAGTTAATGGGGCCCCTCTAAAGAGGTATACTTGTCCTACTGATATTTCAACTGACTTGTTTAGAATTTCTCTTGTCCAGGAACAGCACGACACTTTTACTCCTGTTTCGAAACCGGCACTATCTAAAAAGAAATCTCTCCCATGGAGAGTTCAACACAAACTCAAGCAGCTACGCAGCTTGACTATAGGAAATTGTGGGACCCCGACCCATAACTCCTCACATACAGAATCAAATTATGGGCGTCTAGCTAGAGACGTTAAACCCAGGCGGCTTGGTGGAAGGCAACCCACTATCTATACTTTGCCTTTCCTTTTATTTTGTTTTCTCTTTTGTACTATATTTCCCTTTTATATGTTATAATAAAATGCGGGTTTTACTTGAGTTCTTCTGGCTGTGTAGAATATTCTTTACAGGTACATTTCATGTAATTCTACAGCTGCACTCAAGTGTGGGGGAGCTCTACACACTCTGCGAACTCTGGGGAGTACACTCTTTCTCTTCTGATATTTCATATTCCCTTTTGCTTTGTTTGTGTAATTTCCTTGTACAGATTGCATTGCCCTGTTAATTTAATTCTTTCTACGCAATGAGGGCATTGCTTGAGCTTAAGTATGGGGGAGTACTCGTACCCTCGTAGCTTGTTCTTAAGTTTTCTCTTTTGACAATTTGTTTAAATTTGTTAAGTTAGAAATAGTCAAAAAGGGAGCCATAGAGGAAATATTGCAAACCTACAAACATTATGGGGTACTAAAAATTTTCAACCATTTTAAAATTTATTCTGATTAGAAATTGCTTAAAGTTTAAAATAATTATCATTTGAGCCCTGTTTTTAGCTTTGAGCCTAGATTTGAATTGGAATGAAAGGTGGAAAAAACAAGGCAAGGTACTCCTCTGATCCAAACAGGCATATTCTATCCTAAGCAGGCCTCGTCCACTTGGTTATTAAGTTCTTGGGGTGCTTTATCACCTAGATACCTAAGGTATTTTATATCTGGGATAGTTGACCCAAAACCGCTACAAGGGTGGAGAGAAAAGTCTGAGGTGAAAGGAAATTTAACTTCAATCGAAGTATCTTTGCATTATGTACTTAAATGATGAAAACTTCTTATTTATGGATCATGAGTATGTGGCATTGAAAGGTATAATGGAATATGATTTTACTTCATGCCCCTTGACGTTTCAGGAAATGTGAAAGAAAATAGTGGATTGGCTCAGGGTTAAAACTGGATTCTTATGGTTCTACTTCTCCTTCTTAATAGTTGTTTGCATGATTTCAAGGTTCTTTTCAAAAACTTAAAAAAAAGAAAAAAAAAGAAGTTTCTAGTACCCTTTAATCTAGAAGTTTTGTAGCAATCTTTTCTGTGCTCTCCCTGTTTGGTTATTTTGTATTTAACTTGTTTAAAGATTCTGTCATAAAGATTTGCTTGAGGACAAGA
Organism: Limonium bicolor; assembly: GCA_023374045.1. Taxonomy (NCBI): domain Eukaryota; kingdom Viridiplantae; phylum Streptophyta; class Magnoliopsida; order Caryophyllales; family Plumbaginaceae; genus Limonium; species Limonium bicolor. Next base: position 345,225,146 of record CM041778.1, read on the forward strand.
AAAAGTTAAGTGTGGGGGAGTTTGATAAGTGCTAAACATATAGACTTTTTAGGGTTTAATTACCTTATAACTTACAACACTTTAGGCAATGTTTCCCACTTGCTATGTGAATTTTCTTGGTTTTATGTTTTGATATGAACTGATATATTTTATATATGAAATGCATAAAAAGGTCTTGGAATCACATAGTACACTTCACAAGCTTCGCAACGCAACAAACGGGGATCAAATCGGAGCTCAAACGAAGATTTTAGAGGCAAAACAATCTCGTCCGAACTTGAGTCCGAACCAGCAGATTCGGACACTTTACAAGAATTCCTTACGCGGTGTAATAGTACCTGTCCGAACCAGCAGGTTCGGACGCTGGTTCGGACAGGTCGATTTCTGCAATTTTGAGCCCGCGTCGACATAGCAAGTGGGAAGATAATCAAAATTATTTTTTCACACGTCATTCTCCTCCACATACCCCCTATTTTCCTCTATAAATACAACCATCTTCCCTCACCATTGGACATCATTATCTCCATCCATTCCACACCCCATTCCACATACATTTTCCATCTTCATTTCACACCATTCACACAGCACCTCATCCCATAAATCATTCCATTTCCATACCGTTATTCTGTCCAACCTCTGTCCAAAATATTAGCAGTGAAAATAGTGGAGCTGAATTGAGAGTCTTTTCCAGATGATTTCTTTTACTCCTTATTCTGTCTTTTTAAATATGTTGGGCTAAGAGGATTTACTCCGAGTGAAGGTGTAATTATAGTTTGTTTAATTATGTAATCTATATTTTTACCGGTTCAATTAAATACAGTTTGTTACGATTAAAGCTTATCTCTCGCCTTTTTAATAAATTTCATGAATTTATTAAAATGCTTTACAAAGTCTATTTTGATCAGATCAGAGATAAATAGACAGGTTAATTAATCGATAAATCTGTGGAAAACTTATTTTGATAAAATAAGTTAGTAATTTCAGATGCAAAATATAATTCCTCGCACTTAATCCGTTTACATGTGTTTTGCTCAAATCTAGATTAGATCGAGCATTTTCTGGTAAACGAGTCTTTTGAGTCTATGATTTAGTCTTTAAGATAATAACAGGACTTTTGCCAAACTATTATAATTAAGCGGTAGAGATAGCATAATTAATCAGATTATATAAACCTGAACCCGGAGTCCCGTTTAATTTATCTTCCACTCAGTTAATTTTATCTGATGTTCTACTTTACTAAAACAAGTCAATTATTCCCCCCCCCCCTTTTTGTGACAAGCTTAGGTACTATATTATTTCGCTATAAGTCCCACGGTTTGAGCCCGGCCGCTTCTGTCTTACTATACTACTGCGACTGGGTTTTGTTTGCAGCCTGACGGATGTTTTGAGTTATTAATTTTTTTCTCAATTATTTAAAATACACCAGTTCCAACCACTCAAATTTTCCTGTCTGCACCAATGTTGTTTCTGGTCCTGGCCAGACTCTCCTCAGTCAGATAGTGGGTGATTGGGTGTAGCTTCAGTGAACTCAGCTTCTTGAGGACATCACGCACCTCGGTCACAACATCCTGTTATACCCAAAATTTCAACCCCCCAGGGGAGAGTCTCCTAAGGTGCAAGTGAAAAAAGGGTAGTCCGGTCAAATAGCAAGGATTCTCGGCTCGATCGTCGCATTCCGGGGCATCAAGGGTGGCTTAGTCATCTTCAGGGGTATTTTCGTGATTTCTCAAGGCTCTAAAGCCCCCTACGAGGTTTCTCTCTCCTCCGAAAGTGGCTCAAATCAACTTCGAATGTTTTGAAATTTTAACCCATGATAGAGGATGACATTTTAAGCATAATGGAGTTGGAATTTTGATTTTTTGAATTTTCAATAATTTTCTAGCAATTTTCGATTGAATCTGACGAGAAATTGAATTTAAAAATATTCCAACATTCAAAAATTTTGATTCCACTTCAGAAAAATCATAATTGTCATCCTTGACACGTGGCTAAAATTTCACAGCAAAATTCCTTTGGGAAGTCACTTAATTAAAATGCCAAAAAAATCTTACTTTTACTAGATTTTCTTTATCTTTAAGAAAGTCTATATAAAGAGATAAATATTTTGATCAAAGGGGAATCTCATAAGCTCAAGAACCCTAGGAAGTCAAAAAGTACAGCCTCCCCTCTCTCTCTCACGTTTTTCAACACCCGGCCACCAAAATCATACCAAAAATCACCAGAAATCACCATTTAAACTCGTTTTCCAATTCCCAAAACATCAACAATCATTAAAACCCCACATAAACACCACAAAAACGTGAATAACAGCAAGAACAACCAACAACCAGAAGCTTGATTCGAAAACCTTTCGGGTTTGGCATCAACGGAGCACTCGACGAATCCCGACGTGAAGAGTCATTGTAAATCTGAAGGTAAAACAGGTAGGAATCCCACTTTCCTAACTCCCTACGACTTTATCAGTCTTATATCGAAATTTGGGTTCAAACTAACCTTTCATAGCTTCTGAGTTGTTGTATGTTTAAGCTTGTGCCCAATTACTTATTCGTTTAGTTTCGCATTAAATTCGACTTCAAACTAAAAACTTTTAACCAATAACATCTTGTACATCTTTCAGGCTACAAGTACATAAATTTTGAGCTAAAAACACCGTCGGGAACCATCAAAAACCCACTGTGCGTGGGTGGTCTGTGACCTCAGACGCATGGTTCGGGACCACGGACAGGTTGTCCGTGACCACGGACACCCACGAACAGTGGCGGGATTTCTTATTTTCCAATTTTTCAAATTTTAGGGTTTCTGACAATACATGTCCGGGCCCACGGACACCCTATCCGTGGCCCGGACTTTTCAAGTTTTCATTTTTATTTTAATTCTGTTTTCGTAATCATGTAATTCAATTGGTGTCCGTGGTCTCGGACATTAGGTCCGTGGCTACGGACGTAATTAAAATTTGACCTAATTCTGCCTCTGAAACCCTAGTTTAGATTTTCTTAGTTTCCACTTTTATTTTCTGTAAAAAAATGTTAAAAATACAAAAAAAAAAACAGAAGCGCGCACTTAGGTTAAAACGACTCGTAATAAGCCGTAATTAAACTAAGTAGAGGAAAAACGACTTCTAGGGGTAATGAAAGTAATTGAACCCTAACTAAGTCGAATATCAAGCCCCCGAACCCGAACTCTCCTTTCCTAATTTGATCTAGGTAAAAATTAGGTGGCGACTCATAATAGGTTCTAGTGAGCTAGCTTAGGTTTTAATAATTAATGTTATATGACATAGTTATTTATATTAGATTATAAGTGGACCTAAAACCCGACTAGATCCTAATCAACATAGGGTAGGGTTTAAAAATTGAGGATCACAGACTGGCGACTCTGCTGGGGACAAACTCTTAATTTTAACTTGTTTAATTTTAAGAAAGAGGGCTTAACTCAAAAAAATTTTTATTTATGGCTTTATTACTTTTTTGTGCACTTTAATTTTCTGTACCTTTGCATCATATGAGAGCAAGGGTCCACGCAAACCAATTTCCCCTGGTACCAGTTTGAGGGTCCCCTGTCAGGGACTCACACCTTTTAGGTGATGTGAACAAGTGGGGGAAAAGAGGAGGGTGTCATCTAACCACACCCCCTTAATACCTGGGCTTTAGCCCTAAGCATTTTCCTGGCAATGTCCTTACCTAACCTTGTTTGGTCATTCAAAGACCCGATCGTAAACGCACACCTTTGGGTGATGTGACAAAAGTGGGCAAGCCCAAAGAGAATAATGTGCATGCCCTATTCCTTTGTGGCAATCTGGACCCATGCCCTAAGCACCTCTTTGGATCGATCCATATCCGGTTTGATTTATACATCTAGTGAGGACATGTTGAATTTGTGTGGGCCTTGTTTGCCTGCATGATCTGCCCACTACCCAGCCTAGAAACTGATAGGAACTTTTCCTACATCAACTCAGCCCAACCCGATTTCGTGGCTTTATTGTTTGCGGCCCAAAGGCCCTACTTGATTTGACTGTGTGAGTTATTTGTTTGGGCTTCGGCCTAAAAGTTTAGATTTAGGTGATTTATCTTTTGGCCCAATTTGAATTACCAATTTAGTTCTAGGCCCACAAAAAACAAATCCACTTAAAATAATCCACAAGACATGAAAATCAATCAGGCCTTTCCATTTCGGCCCAAGGCCCATTCTAGTCTAGGTAAACTTTCTATTCGGGTCCTGGCCTAAAATCCTAGAAGTAGGTATCAGCTTTCAGGCCCAATCAGAACCATCTGTTTTCGACCCATTTCAATTCAGGATAGTTCACTCAACTCATTTATTCCAGTTTCTAGCCCGTAGGCCCAACTAGAACTTCAAAATGAATCTCGGACTTCAAAGTTCCTCTCTCGGCCCAGCGGTCTATTCATACTTCATACAACTTCCTTCGGCCTGTGTGCCTCACTTCCAGATTAAGGGCATTCAAGCCCACACATCCATTCTAGTCTAGAAGTCCCTCTGGCCCATATGTCTTACTTCAATCCTAAATCATTTCGGCCCAGGAGCCGCAATCCCAAATCATTCCGGCCCAAGCGCCACATCGTCAAACACTTTTTGGCCCAAGTTCCACAATCTCACAACCCATTCTGGCCTAAGTGCCAACCCACTTATTAATCATTCTGGCATGTGTGCCTCACTTTCAATTCATCCAGGCCCGAGTGCCTAATCCACATTCATGAAACTGTTTCAACCCATGCACCTCACATTCAGGCCCAAGTGTCTCATTCGTCATCCATAGGCATTCCTAGTCCAGGCATTTCAAAGAGCCTACTAAGAGTCCAAGAATAAGACTATCACAGTCATCTTAGCGACATCGCGACGGTAAAGAGCTCGAGTCTTCAGCATGCCGACTTCAGAAGGTTCAGCAGGTTTCAGATTCAACAGAAATTTTAGGGTTCCCATGCATTCTACTGCATAACCTGCCATAACACTCATCTTTCAAATGCACCTCTCATAGTTTTCAAAGAATGATCGTTTTCAAACCACTAATAAGAAGCATCGATTTTGTTAAATCATCTTCTTCCTCATGTTCACAAGTGGATGACTTTCTCAAGTCTAAATGGTAAAAAAAGGGATTTTGTGTTACATAAATTTTTTTTTGAGAAAATGGTTCATGAAATAATTATTTCCCGACAGTGGAATGCAAAGACCTGTAATTTGTCTCCCAAAATTTGAACATGCCTTGCCAAACATCACAACTCACCCCAAAACACCCAAAACAACCCACGAAGTGGTTCCAAATCCACATCTTTTAAATTGTTGTCATAAACGCCAAATCAATACTGGGGGAAATCTGAGTTTAAAGCCAACCATGATTATTTCTTTTGTTTAATTGTGTGAACAAGTCTCCAAGTGAAAAATTTCACGAGAGTGCCTTGAGCGGAAAAACCATGAGTGAACGAGCGTGTCATTTTTACACGACTCCGGTGAGACCATATTCAAAGGTGAGGTAAACGGCATAACTCTGACCAAAGGAGATAATTTGTAAATTTACTCTTAGACCTGCGAAAAGTAACAAAGAGCTGATACACAACTATCAGGAATGACGAAGCACCTAGGTACAAAACCACATAGCCAAAAGCTTGTGAACCCTGACATTAAACGCTAGGCACCCCCGCTGAGCCTTTCTTATATCCCTTTTTGATATTATAAAGCTCCACAAAACAAGCCAACCCATGATGAATAGTTGACCCGGTGACCAAAGGAAGCGAGGAGCCTGAGTCTCAAATGGCATTTTCATCAATCCAAAGAAGCAATGCTGCTATCAGCATGACGAAACAATCCGCAAATGGTCCCAGAGTGACACAGGATCCAAAGAGCTCACATCAAAACAACTCTCGAAGCCCAAAACCGGGAAACACAAGAACCCCGAAGGCAAAGTCAAGAAAGGATAAAAGGAAAAAAAGGCAAAGTCGAAGTGCCTTGAAGAAATCCTAATGACAAAGAGAAGAGAAATGGTGTAAAGGACGACTTCAAAAGTCCAAGTCCAGAAGCTCGAAAGTGTTGGAGAAATATGTGACTACTTCTTCAACCTAGGCAGTGTACCTATCGTTTTGCGGAATAGTGGATATGTGGGTTGTCGTACTCTTGGGGACCTCGCTGTGGATAACTGATAGTATAATAAATTGACTGGGATTTCTATAAACAGATTTTATCATTTTTAGGGACAGGATTAATAGCTAACTGATAAGACAATAAAAACAATTAATTGAAACAAAAAAGAAATAGAAATTATAAATCTTTTTGGTTTTAAAGAAGCATCCCGGGTTGTTCTGCTCACCTATTTAATTTAATCATATTAATATAACTCTCCCATTTTAACAATAAACTCAAGAATCTTAATTAGTTTATTGACCGTTCCTTGTCTAATAAACCCTGATTAATTTAAACAGCAAGTGCAAATCTTGCTCAAGTCATAAATAAATTAATCGCATTATTAATAATCCCTATTGGAGATAGATTAACCTATACGGCGAGGAATATCGCTTCTAGTCGTTAACCCATTTGACTTCCTGTGTCTAGAACCTTGTCTCAGCACTGCATTTTAACAAAGAACTACAAATATCACTTTAATAATTGTACAAGAGAATTAAAGCGCATTAAGGAGAGGAATCAAAATACTGTTTAGATAAATTATACTGGAAAGCTTATATAACACAATTATATAAAATAGGTTCGCTTCCTAACCCGGGAAGCTAGATTTATTAAACACACATAATTATAAAAACAAACATAATAAATAAGATAGACAGATAGAACGAAGAAGAACGATGGTACGCGGATACAGATCAGGATATGGACTGGTTTTGTGCAGATCGTCTTCTTCGTTGGCTGTCTGGAAAATAACAGCGTAAGTTTAATGAACTTTGGATGGTCGATTGTGGTGAACTGTGGTCTGTCGTGGTTTGAACGGTAGTGTTTGGATTTTGAGGAAGGGAGTAATTATTTTTGAGCAGAAGGCTCGTGCGTTTTTATAGGAGAAGGAGAAGAAGAAGAAGAGACAGGCTGGATCACGCGTGCTAGTGGGTGAACAAGATAAGGGAGGTGCCAGTTGATGGGGTAGATGGATAAGTTGCAACGCGTGAGGATTTTGAGGAGTGTCAGCCGCGGCTGATATTGCTGTCGGTAGGCGCCGAAGGAAGAAGAAAACTGTTCGCGACTGAATCTGGAATATTACATGCGTCCGCCATGTTGTCCGCCTGTTATTATGCGGACATTCTCCATGTCCTCGTTGGCGTCCGCGTAGAATGGGGTGGACAAGGCTTGTCCTCGTTTGTGTCCGCTTAGAATGGGGCGGACGTCTCTGTCTTGTCCTCGTTTGTGTCCGTGTAGAATGGGGCGGACGCTCATGCGGACATTTCATGGAGATTGTTTCTTGTCCTGGTTTAATTAGGCGGACACCTCTTGAATACGTGAGTATAGTGGCTAATCATTGAAACAATGATATTGTCTCCTGCAACCAATCTCACGTGATTTATAATTATCTCCAATATGATGACGATGCAGTATGTGATATATATATATATATATATCGGTGTATTGTAATTTTCCTGCATTAGACACATAAAATGTATCAGTTCACATTAATACACAAATTCATGGAAAAACATATGATAAGTGGGAAATATGACATTAATTATTATGAAAATAGAAAGAATTAAAGCCCTAAAAATATATGTATTTCTCACTTATCAGAAAGCAATGTCAACACGAAGCAGTTAGACGACTTCAAGACAAGGAAGATGATTCTGAGAGAAGACGCAAGGTGCAGCTTTGGTCACCCCTTTAGCTCTAGATACCTAAAATTTCTCTCCATGGTCCCATTGTCCTTCATCACACCCTATGGCCATGTTATAAGCTTTAAAGACTTCAGACTTGATAGTTGTGTGTCCAATCACGTGAAAGTTACAGATCAAATGCATAAATCCATCAAATATCGAATTCAATGGTCTAGAAGTTATGACCATAAGTGAGAAATGAGTGCAAACACCAAACACATCAAATGTATGTTAGAAAGCACCACATCAAAACACAAGCCTTGACCCTGTGAGGACAAGACTTGTTCACACGTTTGATCAAAGAAAATACTGAGGGCAATCGATCAAAACGATCGATTGCCATGAACTCTAGCTCAGATTGTCCTAAGGAAAAATACTGGGGGAAATTGTTGGTTCCAACAATTGCCATGAAAACACCAATTGGAACCCAAAGCTTGAGCACCACCATCCTACCACAGGCACACATAAGCCCTTACCTCCACCTCAGGCCCACATAAGCCCTTACCTCCATACCACCACTACACAGGCACACATAAGCCCTTACCTCCACCTCAGGCCCACATAAGTCCTTACCTCCACGCCACCACTACACAGGCCCACATAAGCCCTTACCTGCACATCATACACCACAGGCACATATATGCCTTGATTATCACTCAAAAGATCTCCACATCAAACACCACACCCCACTAGTAGCATGTTCATCTCCTAGGAGATAAATTACAAGTCTGAAATCTTTAGTCGGGAATTGATAGTTTCACTTTCCTTTTTAGTAGACAGAATTTTCTTCAAACACTGCCACGTTTGGCACCTTCGTCAGCAATTTCTTGTCTTGAACAATATTTCTTCAAACACTGCCATGTTTGGCACACATTCTAGAAATGCCTTGCATTGGACAATTTACAATCCTCATCATTGCCATGTTTGGCACATATTTCAATAGTTCCTTGTTTTGGACAAGCTTCCAACAAACACTATATAACTTCTGCATAATACCTCAACATTGCCACGTTTGGCACCTTTTCCAACCGTTTCCTATTTTGAACAAGTGGCTTTCATACATTTTGATTGCATACACCTTGTCATTATTGCCATGTTTGGCACTCCAGTAATCAGTTTTCATCATTTGCATAAGATCATCACCTCTAGAGTCTTGCACCTTCCAGCACCCGAGTAGAAGAACTCACTAGAGTAGAAGAACTTACTAGAGTAAAAGAACTCACCAGAGTAGAAGAACTCACCAGAGTAGAAGAACTCACCAGAGTAGAAGAACTCACTAGAGTAGAAGAACTCACCCGAGTAGAAGAACTCACCCGAGTATAAGAACTCACCCGAGTAGAAGAACTCACCAGAGTAGAAGAACTCATCCGAGTAGAAGAACTCACCCGAGTATAAGAACTCACCAGAGTAGAAGAACTCACCAGAGTAGAAGAACTCACCTGAGTAGTAGAACTCACTAGAGTAAAAGAACTCACCAGAGTAGAAGAAATCACCCGAGTAGAAGAACTCACCCGAGTAGAAGAACTCACTAGAGTAGAAGAACTCACCCGAGTAGGCGAACTAACTTGAGCAGAAGAACTCGACCCCACACCAATTTTCAATCACTTGTAGGTAGTTAACGCCTTAGAATAGCTTGACATCATTTCATCCCTTTAGGTAGTCAACGGCTTAGAATAGCTTGACAACATTTCATCCCTTTAGGTAGTCAACACCTTAGAATTGCTTGACATTTACTTCATTATTTCATTTTACTTTTTAGGTTGTTAACGCCTTAGAATCGCTTGACATTACTTCATTTCATTATACTTATAGGTAGTCAGCACCTTAGAATAGCTCGACGCGGCTTGTTAGTCTCCAACGGCATGCAGGGTCTGTTCACGATCCAAAATTTTGGGGCTCAAGCATCAACCAAACTTTTCATATTCATTACAAAGTCTAGTTGACGGGGGGAAACCTGTTATACCCAAAATTTTAACCCCCAGGGGAGAGTCTCCTAAGGTGCAAGTGCAAAAAGGGTAGTCCGGTCAAATAGCAAGGATTCTCGGTTCGATCAGCGCATTCCGGGACATCAAGGGTGGCTTAGTCGTCTTCAGGGGTATTTTTGAGATTTCTCAAGTCTCTTAAGCCCCCTATGAGCTTTATCTCTCCTCCGAAAGTGGCTCAAATCAACATCGAATGTTTTGAAATTTTAACCCAGGATAGAGGATGCCATTTTAAGCATAACGGCGTTGGAATTTTGAATTTTTGAATTTCCAATAATTTTCTAGCAATTTTTGATTGAATCGGACGAGAAATTGAATTTAAAAATATTCCAACAATTAAAATTTTTGATTCCACTTCAGAAAAATCATAATTGCCATCCACGTGGCTAAAATTTCACAGCGAAATTCCTTTGGGAAGTCACTTAATTAAAATGCCAAAAAATCTTACTTTTACTAGATTTTATTTATTTTTGAGAAAGACTATATTAAGAGATAAATCTTTTGATCAAAGGGGAATCGAATAAGCTCAAAAACCCTAGGAGTCAGAAAGCACGGCCTCCCCTCTCTCTCTCACACACATTTTCCAGCACCCGGCCACCAAAATCATTCTAAAAATCACCCGAAATCACCATCTAAACTCGTTTTCCAATTCCCAAAGCATCAACAATCATCAAAACCCCATATAAACACCACCAAAAACGTGAATAACAGCAAGAACAACCAACAACCAGAAGCTTGGTTTGAAAACCTTTCGGGTCTGGCATCAACGGAGCACTCGACGAATCCCGACATGAAGAATCATTGTAAATCCGAAGGTAAAGCATGTAGGAATCCCACTTTCCTAACTCCCTACGACTTTATCAGTCTTATATCGAAATTTGGGTTCAAACTAACCTTTCATAGCTTCTGAGTTGCTGTCTGTTTATGAAATACCCCAAACTAATAAAACATGTATTAAACATCTAATCACATTAATTAAGGCCTAAACATGCCTTAAAATTCAACTGAGAACAACAGTGGTCAACACAAAGCAACATATTGCACCCTTTGACTGTTTAGGGTAAATAAATACCCAAATGAACTTCTTAGGACTTAAAACTTTGTCCTAAGCTTATTAACACATTAATAAACATATTACAATTGTTGGAAAACACTCTGACACAAAGAACAAGCTTTTTCATGCTTCAAGGTCAAGTAGGGCAAACATGTGCTCTTAGAATACCTTAAAGGTCTAATGACCTCTAAATGATATAAAATTGGATACCATGATCAAATATCATGTAAGGAACACAACAAGACTGTTCTCAAAGAAAACAGAGCTCAGAAACACCCGGTGACACAAAATGTGCACTAAAACACCTTAAAACACGTTTTTGTGTATGAGCTCTAAGATAATGACTTTTTGTCATTTTAAAGACTGGAGTATATCATTTATAATATTAATGTGACATGATAGACTATATTTTAAAGTCTAAATCAAAGTTTGAAAATTAAAAATCAAAAATGACAATTTAGTATGAATAGTAACCCAAATAGTGCATTTTTAAGCAATATTGACTAAGTATGGTCAATGGTCAATGAATGACCATCTTAGCCCTTATGAGGTCAGCAGGCAAGGAGTATGGAAGACAGCACATTCAACTTTTACACAAAATATCTAATTAAATTGATGAATCATCATTACTATTACATAAAATAACATATATTAACTTAAAAGGCAAAGTTAGCTTAATTACCTCATTCTCTTCATTCCCAGCCGACACAGCAGCTCCATCCTCTCCATTTGCTTCTCTAAAACGGTGGATAACACACCAAGAACAGAGAAGAACACCTTGATACCTAGGTAAGCTTAATTAGTCATTTTATGTTCATTTTCTTCATAATTCTTTCCTTTCCATGGAGCAAAGCATCAACCATTTCCATCAATGTTCTTAGGTTTTTTGGAGGTTAAATGGAGGGTATATCTCGGCCTTAACAAGGGAAGAAGGTGGAGAAAGCTAATCTTGTTATTAAGGTATAAAAATGTGCTTTAAGCACATATCTTTTTATTTCCTTCAAATTCGGCTGTGAAACTTTGTTTCTAAGCTTATAATCTTCATCTTAACATACTTATTCAGTTGGTATATCAAGAGCTTCAAGGTATAGCCAGATCCAAGCCAAAAACACCATTTTAGGCATTTTAATCAAGGTAAAAATTTGCCATCTTCCAATCTGAGTTATACCAGTTTAAAGCTTGGTTTTAGTAGATCTTTTGACACTCTTTGCCTACTGTAAAAACAGGCCGAAGACACTTGTATTTGCCTTGGTGTTCTAAGGTAAATTTTACCTTGAAAAATGGCATTAAACACTTCTTATGATTAGATCTTGCTTGGAGACTAATCATGCCTTAATTGCTGTTTGAAAACATGTAAATAATGCTGTGGACAAATTATCTTCAAACAGGCGTGGCCAAACAAGGCCTTAGCTTGGCAAAAACAAGGTATAAATCACTTAAACCTACACTTGGTACATTAATATGTGTTTATACATATGTATATATATTGTGCCATGAGTGAATGGTTAATTAAGGTCTTATTTTGACCTTAGGTGATTAAGGAATGGTTTAGTAAATTTTATAACTAATTAATTAGCATAATTGTCAAATTTATGACATTATGTGGAAAATTGGTAAATAAAGAAAATATATGTGTAAGGGCCGAGAGTTTAAGGCTTTTATGGACATTTATGTGCAATTTATTTTATAAGCTAATGTTTGTAATAAGGCCATGTTCTTTAGGGCATTTTATTTATGCATTTATAAGCTTTTATTTAAGTTTAGGTGATATATAATTATTACCGCAAGGAATTGGGGTCTTAGGTGTAATTAAATTAAATTTGGGGGCTATAAAAGGATATAGCCGAAAATTAGAGGTTTAAATAAGTTTACATAAAAATTATAAGATTATATAAAGTTTTGGGGTTAAATGGTAATTTCTGAAAAGATAAGGGTATAAAACCGTAATATATGGCTATTTATGGTCAAGGAAATCATAAGGTGGTCAACCTTGACCATATGGTAGGTTTTGACCAAATTAAATAAGTTAGATAACTTATTTAAGGTTTTATTATAAGATAAGTATTTTATTGTAACAATTTTATAACATATGTGGTATATATGTTATTTCCGAAAGTTAAGGGTGTAAAATGGTATTATAAAAACCCATGGGCTATTAGGAATTTTTAGGAATTTATTGGGTTGATTTTGGAATTAAGATAAACTATATATGTATATAGTTATTATGTCATTATGACACTTTGGAGAAATATATGAGGTGGTATAGTAAATACCGAAAGTTTATGGGTTAATAAGGGTAATTATAACCCTTTGGTGAAATTTGGTGATTTTTAGAATTATATAAGAGTATTTAATAATATATGTGTATAATATATTTTAATGATATTATAAAACTATATGTTATAAATAGGGCCAAATGGCAATTATAAAACAGAACAAGGTCTGTTCGGAATTTACAAAAATATAACTATAGGTTATACCCTTTTTATAAGTTAGAAATGTTATATTAAATGGTATATATAACATGGTATAAATAATGGGGTGATTTTGTAAATAAAGGAAACTATGGTTTATGGAAAAGAATAAGGTTTAATATATATGCCTATGCGGCAATATATAATAGTTTTGTATAAAAAACTATAGGTTATAAGTTAAAGGAAAATAAAAATATCATATCAAATGATATTAGTATATGGTATAACATTACATAATGTTATGTGGTCAAAATAGAATTTAAATAAATTCAAGGGCTGTACCGAAATATTAAAGGTTGGAAAATGAATTTTAGACTAAGGTCTATAATGTTATAAATGTTATAACAATTATATGGTTTAGATGGAATTAATATAAGTAAGGATATTCACATTAAATAATGTGACAAACCATAAATAAACAAGGTTTATAAACTAAGGTATTCATTGACTAAACCTTAGGAGTTGTAATTATACAACAAATGGGAATAATCATCTAATATAAGATGATAAAATGTAACATATAATATAAGAGTTTATTAAACTCATGAAAATTACCTACGTGGTAAATATATACATACACAAGAATAATGTATATAGGGATGGATATATATTATGGTTGGAAACCATATAATATAATGGTGGTGGTTATTACAAAAATAGTTACGAACTATAAGTTATGAGTTTTTGGATGCAAATATCATTTGCTAAATATAATGGATTATATACTACAATGTATTATAATGGATGGTGGAAAAATAATATAATATAATAATGCATGCATACATGCAACTATAGGTTATGTACCTATATTAATGGTGGATAAGACTAAAGAAAAATAATGAATTTAACTTAACAGTCTAAATGTTTTGACATTCGAGTTTTAGTAACAAAGCCGACTGGTTTAGAGAAACCCGTAACAAACAACTGTAGAAAACAGGGGTAAACTGTCGGGGTTACTTGTTATTCGGAAATACCGGATGTAGTTGGTCATGGAGACTAACTTATAGTTTATTACCGTTTAGATCATACTTCAGACAAGGACGCGTGACGAGCTAGTGGACTACACTGCGCATCCTAGGTCTTGGTGAACGGTATATAATGGGGTTTGATTCGAGTTGTCTTAAGGAAACTCCTTGGGCTCGGATTTGTTTGTTATCACTTGTGTGTTAAGTGTTTTGGATACGTGTATGTGATTATGTGTGCTACTGCATTAAATATTATGCACGAGCGTCCTACGGGACTAACACTACGTCGACTATAGATCGGCTTATATAAACATACATATGCGTTAATGTGATAACATGACGGTTACTTGATATAATACCATAGTATTAATATTAAGTATATGGCAACCTAAGTAAAATACTTAGGTATGAGTCACGACATTGTCGGTCTCTAGAGCATGGATCTCGAACATGAATATAACCTAGATTACTTCTAGGTATGCGTGACCCATTGGGCCGCTGGTTAATAAATTATACTCTCCATAAGACTAAGAGCAGATCTTAAACATTATGAGAGAAGATGGTGTGAGATTGAGGTGAGGAATCCAGTGTAGTTTACGAACTATCTGGTTGCGCATTTGTGATCACTGAGGGGTACCCGATTGGGTTCCGCTCCAGGTTATACCCATACGAGCCCAAATTGGATCGTGGGTCAGGTAGCTACGGCTTTTCTATGGATGTCTTACGAGACATAAGAGAATAGTCAGGGGCCTCCGGACCTCTGGCGAAATGAGCTCCTTTGTGTGTACGGGAGGACTACTGTCCATGGTGAGGTTATAGGGTTGTCTTAACATGACGCCCAACTGGTATTAATAATTAAACATGGTTTGGATGGATGGGGCCTTAAAGGCCAAATTAAATTAATTATGGAAACTGTACACTACGGCGATTGTACATTGTACATTATACTGCGATTATTTCGATATGGATGGGGCCTTGAAGGCCAAATTAAATTAAATTAATAAAGGATGGCGTACGCTACGGCGATTGTACATTGTACATTATACTGTAAATATTCGATACGTTCGATATACAATTGTGGTTTGTGATATTAAATGAATGTTTGGATTGGATGGATGGTTAAATGTTATAAATGTTTGGATGGAGGATTATGTATATTATACATGTATATACAGTATTGATTATAACTGTAAAATGGTAAAGCATGAAACCAATCTAATAATAAGATGGTTAAAATGACTAAGTGACCATTAGGGTCCAGGCCCAGCATACTCAGCGTCTATCGCTGATACAACACCATATGCAGGTTGTTGATTATCGCCGAAGCCGAAGTGCGGGAACAGGGTAATTAGAGTTTATTTTAATTACCGCACATGGAGTTGTAATATGATACGGTTATGTATATTCAGGTTTGGGTAGACGCTCACTTGTCGATGTTTATGAGTATGGACTTAGTATGATGTATAGGAGTTTTCTCGTTATCACGGCGGTTAGTAGTTTGTTTATGTTGGAAGTTGGATGTAGTTTGGCTTCGTTGCTCGCATGGGCGAGTAATGGCTGGTGACACCCGAGTGAGTATTGTTATTGTTATTAATTCTTCCGCTGTAAGACGTTTTATTTATTGCTACGAGAGAGATTATTATGTGATTATGGAGAGGGGTGTTACAGTTTAAGCTTCTACCCAATTACTTGTTAGTTAAGTTTCGCATTAAATTCAACTTCAAACTGAAAACTTTTAACCACTAACATCTTGTACATCTTTCAGGCTACAAGTACATAAATTTTGAGCTAAAAACACCGTCGGGAATCATCAAGAACCCACTGTCCGTGGGTGTTCCGTGACCTCAGACGCATGGTCCGGGACCACGGACGGGTTGTCCGTGACCACGGACACGCATGGACAGTGGCGGGATTTCTTATTTTCCAATTTGGCAAATTTTAGGGTTTCTGGCAATACATGTCCGGGCCCACGGACACCCTGTCCGTGGCCCCGGACTTTTCAAGTTTACGTTTTTATTTTAATTCTGTTTTGTAATCATGTAATTTAATTGGTGTCCGTGGTCTCGTACATTAGGTCCGTGGCTATGGACGTAATTAAAATTTGACCTAATTCTGCCTCTGAAACCCTTGTTTAGGTTTTCTTAGTTTCCACTTTTATTTTTTGTCAAAAAATGTTAAAAATACAAAAAAAGCAGAAGCGCGCACTTAGGTTAAAACGACTCGTAATAAGCCATAATTAAACTAAGTTGAGGAAAAATGACTTCTAGGGGCAAGGAAAGTAATTGCACCCTAACTAAGTCGAATATCAAGCCCCCGAACCCGAACTCTCCTTTCCTAATTTGATCTAGGTAAAAATTAGGTGGCGACTCATAATAGGTTCCAGTGAGCTAGCTTATGTTTTAATAATTAATGTTATATGACATAATTATTAATCTTAGGTTATAAGTGGACCTAAAACCCAACTAGATCCTACTCAACTTAATCAACATAGGGTAGGGTTTAAAAATCGAGGCTCACAGACTGGCAACTCTGCTGGGGACCAAACTCTTAATTTAACTTGTTTAATTTAAGAAGAGGGCTTAACTCGAAAAAATGAAATGTTATTTATGGCTTTATTACTTTGTTTTTTTTACTTTCATGCGCACTTTTATTTTCTATAGCTTTGCACACATCCGTTGGAGGCATCGGAGCAACTAGTTGCCCTTTTACTATGTCTCCAATGTGGGCAACATCGATGAACTTTCCGGGTGGTGGGTAAATTACAAACCAGTTGGAAGACCAGTTGCCATCTAGATCACACGGTTGAAGAAGGTATACCCAGGTGTCGCTAAAATGGATATATCCTCTTCAGTGGCAGTGGAGTTCACCCTGGTCATGAAAAAATTCACGAACTCCTGGGTGTCGGGAGTAATTTCACCATCAACACAAACAGCCAGAAAAGCGTGTTGACATCCTAGGGCGTTAGGATTCAAATGAGCTAGTGTACACTGGTGACGCGAGAAGAAACCCAAGAATAAAAGGGTGAGGAGGAAGACATAGTCTGTGGTTGAAATGTTCCCGGTACAACCACGAACCCCAGCCCGAAGTTGTCGAACGGGTGAGCCATCGGCGCCAGCACATGAATCTTCATCCTCAGTGGGACTTGAACCCCTTTCATGACCTTCTTCACGTATTTAACATAAAGGCTGGAACCAGTACCCTGCTGTGAGGATCCTTAGCCTTCCTCTGCGATTGATTTTGCAACAGCGTCTTGAATGCAACCTTCGCCATCAACATATCATGGGGTTTCGTGACGCCGGAGTAGAAGGGTTAGAATTCGCAGGCTCCATTGAAACTGTTATACCCCAGATTTTTTTTTTTATTTCCTTTCTGATTCGCAAAGGGAGTTGTGCTATTTTGTAATCTTATATTAGATTGTCTATGACATTCTCCTAATGTCATATGTTAGCTTGTGGAAGGAGGGCTAAAGATGTCCTTTTACGTTCTGTTAGTAATTAAAGAGTTAAGAACTTATTTCTTATTTTATTATTTCCTAACTCTCCTTTCTCAAATTTCTATTCACGATCAATTCCCCCTTCCACTATCCTGACGTTCTCTCGCACGACGGTTCTTCCTCGCTCTCCATAACCTCCCTTTGCTCTTCTCCCTTCTTTCAATCTCCAATCTGTAAATTTTTGCTAGAGATCCGCCAGTGGAATTCTTTTCGTCTGTCAGTCGTCAATCAGGTTTGGTTGTAGATTCCTGTTCTCTTCTCCGTTGAGTTTTCCTTTCCCTTTTCTGATTTTGATTTTGTATTTTGGGAGTGGTTCAATTCGATGGATGGTCGTTCGAGTGGTGATTCGAGGAGTCTGATGTGTAGAGTCCGCAGAGATAGCATTGCTACGGATGTGAAGTAGGTGGTAGATGGATTCAGTTGTGTATGTTCACCCACGAGGGTTCCGTTTCGGTTTCTGTATGTAAATTCTTTGATCCTCTGATTGGTGATGTTTCTTGGTTGATTTTGATGTGCTTTTGATGCGTTAAAACCCCGTGGATGTATGTTTTCGATTGGCTATTTTGATACTATAAGTTATGTATGTTTTGTGGGGGATTTATGGCTTGGTTCTGGCTGTTTTCCGTAATCGATTTTGCAGTTTTCGCACTGTCCGAACATCAGTCCAAACATTGAAGTTCGGACATCATACGCCGGCAGATTTTCAGACTCTCAGTTTATGTCCGAACATGCAAGGTCGGACACATGTTCGGACAGGCCTTTGTTTGGCATAACTTTTTCGTCTGAGCTCCGTTTTGAGTGCCGTTTGCGGCGTTGGATTCCTCTTTTCGAGTACTATATGTTTTGATATGTTTTAGCACATGTATATGTGTACTTTAGTTTGAAAATCTTTGATAAGTCTTTGAACTCTGATTTACTCCAAAAGTGAGTTTCAGCTTCTGACTTTGGTTTTGACTTTCGTATTTCATTGGCCTTTGCTTAAGACTTCTGTTCAGCTTATGAATTCTATTTTTGATTGTATTAAACCTTGGGCTTGGGTGTTAGCGCTCAGTAACGCCTCTGTTCTGTTTTGATTAAGCTTATGCTTTCTGCTCTGGTGTGATAAAGAATTTCATTCTGTTCTGTATAAGGCTTTGATCTGCTCTTAAAGCTTCTGTTTTGGGACCTAGTATCTCTGTATCTGAACCGTGGATGGCTGGTTTAGCTATCTCGTAGCGCGCTATGTAGGATATCCTTCTGCTTCACGGGTGATGTTCCCCGTTCTGTTCACAGGTGTTCCACCTGTTCTGTTTACGAGTGAGGTTTCCTCGTTCTGTTCACGGGTTGTTTACCCGTTCTGTCTGTATGCTTTGTGTTGAGCAGAAATATGTTACTATCTCTACCTAGGCAGTGTACCTATCGTTTTGCGGGTATGGTGAAGTGGGTTGTCGAACTCAGGGACCTCGTTCAATTAACTGACAAATTATTAATCTAACTGAGAAACTAAATTAAACTAAGAAAACAGGAAATTGTCACTTTTTCAGGTTTACAATTAATTCAAAACAAATAACGAACACAAAATATAAAAATAACAAAACGATAAAAATAAACAAAGCAAATGTCGGTTTAAAAATCTAATGAGTTAAAAACGCTCCCCGGGTTATTCCACTCGTCTATTTCGTCGAATTCAATTAATAACAATTTTCACTATTTTATGCAATAAACTCAGGAATTATAAATAGTTCGTTGACCGGTCCTTGTACAACAAACCCTAACTAACTGAAATAACAAGCCACAAACCATGCCCAAGTTAAATTCAAGTTAATTGCAATAAACACAATTCCTATTAAAGACAGATTAACCTATAGGCAAACCATGCTTCTAGTCGTTAATCCGGTTTGATTTCCTATGTCTAGAACTCAATCTCAGCATCGCATTTTGATATAAGTTCTACAAAAATCACTTAGATAATTGGCCAGAAAATCCAAACGCATTAATAACAAGAATCAAACTATTGCAAAATTATAACTATAGTGACAAATTTATATAACAAGAATTCTATGAAAAAGACTCATTTCCCTAACCCGGGAAACTAAATAAAATTACTCACTCATGGTTTTAACAAACAGAAGCATTCAACTAAAAATAACATAAAATAACTTGAAACAAATAACACGAATGAGTTCCAGGTTACTAATGTCGTCGGTTGTTTCGTTTCTTTCTCCACGCCGCCAACTGGAGCTCACCGACTGCTGCAGTTTGATGGTGATCGATGATGGAAAGCGGGACTGCTAATGGGGGTGTGGTACCCAAAAGTGTGCGTGCTTGAGTTTGTTATTATAGATGGGTGATGGTGAACGAAATGTATGGCTCTGGAAAAAGTGGTGTGAATGAATATACTGAAGGATGGATTGATGGATACGGTCGATCATCGATGAATGCGGCACTGGATGTGATATGGGCGTGAATGAATTCGTGGTGTTCAATTGGAGAGTGGGATCGATGTATGGTGGTCGATGATGTGCCGCCCCCAAAAATATGATGCAGGCGGTGGATTTATCCAACCCTCCGCGTCCCTACTGCCTGAATGCCGAGAATCACTCCATTCCCCTGTTGATAAAATAAATCAATTAATATAACCTCCGTATCCTTTTTGCAAAGTTATCTCCACCAGTTTTTCTTTCATTTTTTTATTATAGAAAATAAAGTGCAACAAAATGATATTCACGTGAATACTAGTATGCATCATTATATTATAAAGATATATCATGAGATTTGATAAAATCCACACAAGTCATGCAGATGTGTATAATGATATTATCGGACCCATATGAGATGAAATAAAAATATTAATTTGAAACTTTTTTCTTCATTAGACAAATAAAATATATCAGCTCTCTTCAAAATATAAATATTCGAAAAAACATAAGATAAGTGTAAAATATAAGCCAATTCATTACGAATATTGAATTAAATAAACCGTTAAAGTATATATATTTTACACTTATCAAACTTCCTCACACTTAGCTTTTGCTTGTCCTCAAGCATATATAAAATATGACTACTCTTAAAGGCCGTAGTATTGAAACTCAGGATCAAACAACTGCCGATGGAAAACAAACAAAATGACAATCAAAAGAATAGTTCTGCTATTTGCTGTAGGTTTTCGTAAACAGTGAAAAAGAATGATTTTAAAAGCATGAAGAAGTTAGATTATAAAAACTGAAACAGAATAGTCTGGGATCTTCCACTGTTTCTTTCTCTAACCTTTGGATGACAAGGGGTGTGAAGTAACGCCTTATTCCACGATACCTTTCAACACCACGTACTCATGATCAGAATAAGCAAAATTGAATTACACTTTTAACTTTTCAAAGTTCCTTTTCCTCAACATTTTATTTTGCTATTTGCATATTCAATTCATCCCCTCAGACTTTTCTCTTCACCCTTGTAGTGGATTTGGGCCTTCTATCCCAGATCAGATGACCTTAGGTAGATGGGTGATGAAGCACCCCAAGGACTTAATAACCGAATGAAGAGGCCTGTTTTGGTTCAGAAATTTTAATTCAGATCAGCGGAGTACCTTGCCTTATCCTTTTCACACCAAACTTTCTCATCATTCCCAAAATCCCAAACTAGACTAATTCAGTTTTCATAATCAGCTAATCCACCAAATTTCAGTGAAAACGGATTCAATTTGGATAAAACTATACATACAAACAGCCAAAAGCAGAAAGATTCTTGAGGTGGCCATCAGGCTTGTTTTCAAAACCTCAACAAAAATTTTCACCAGAAGATTCAATATTTATTGGCGCTTAAAAGAAGCAATTCTTCCAAAATAAGAGGACAAACAAAAATAGGTTTGGCATTAAGCGCAATGGCAATATTTAGAATGTACTCCTACTTCCTCACACTTAAGAGGAGCAATGTCCTCATTGTTCACAAGTTAAAACCAAGAAAAGGACTTTCTAGATATTGCAAACTCATCAAGGGAAGATCTCATGGACTTGATTCATGCAAAGCATAAGCTGGACTGAAACAAAAATGAAAGGACACGAAAACTCCCCTGATATCTTCAGATTGAGGAAGGGTATCTTCCTCACACTTAAGTCCTTCACCGGGGTATAAATCTTCCTCACACTTGTTGTGAAGCAAGTGTCCAGCCTTGGAGTCGCTATGATCACCACACCTGCAAGCATCTCAGAAAAACAACAAGAATTGATGCTAAAAGCATCTCGTTAAACGCATGGGCATTAGAAACCTCGAGTGAGTAAACTGGACAACAAGAAACTCAATAAAAATTAAAATTACTACAAAACAAAAGAAAACTATAAACTAAAAACTACCACTGGGTTGCCTCCCAGTCAGCCGCCCTTCTTTATAGTCTTTGGCTAGACTTTCTCTCGATTACGTCATCTCATTGCCACGTGTTGAATCAAGAGGGTTACACTTACTAGGATCCACTAGACATCTTCTATTTGGGTGAAGAATCCGCTTAACCCGCCAAACTTTTTCAACTTTCTTCTTTGTCGTACTCGTTTAGGGGTGTGCATTCCATCATAAAAGTCGTCCGGATAAGCAAAATAAATATGATCATTACCTTTGTCCGGCGCCTCAGTCATGTGGGCAGCAGAAGAATGTTCTTCTTGACTAGCACCTTAGTTCTCTTACATGTGTTGGTGATCTTTGGAAAAGTTTTAGGCACCTTAGGCTCTCTCTGCAATCCTATCTCCGGCACTGAAGAGTCAACAATAGCTATACCAGAACAAAACTGAACTCCTGCAAGATTTCTCTTATTAGGAGTCATATCAAAAGAGACCTGCTCATTATGGTATCGCAATATTATTTTCCCTTCTTCTACATCTATTAAAATATGTGCAGTGCGCATAAAAGGTCTACCTAAAATAATAGGTACTTCTGAATCCTCCTCCATGTCTACAACGATAAAATCAGTAGGAAAAGAAACTTTTCCTACTGTCACTATTAAGTCCTCCACCTTACCCATTGGACAAACTATGGAGCGGTCAGCCAATTGCAATCGAATGGAAGTAGGGGAACATTGACCAACTCCAGTTTATTAAAAACTGATAAAGGCATTAAGTTGATGCTAGCACCTAGATCGCACAAACCTTTACCACAATTTACCTTTTCAATAGAGCAAGGTATGATGGGTAGTCCAGGATCACCAAGCTTAGGAGGGAGCTTCTTTAGAAGGACTGCCGAGACCGTCTCTGTTAACTCCACTGTCTCATGCTCCTGTAAATTACGCTTATTAAATCTTGGATTCTTCAAAAATTTAGCATAATTGGGCATTCTATTACAAATATATTCAAAAGAACATTTAGCGGTTAACAGTTCCATGAAGCTCAGGAATTTCTCAAATTGCTTATCATAATCACTCATCAAAACTGGAACAGGATATGGCAATGATTTTATTAATGCAATTCGAGAATCAGAAAAAGAAAATAAAGTAGGTGAGTTTCAGGAGACTCCTCCTCCTTGGATTTTTCTACTTTGCTGTTGGAGTCCTCAACTTCTATAATTTCATGCCTTAGAGTTTCTTTTACAGCTTCAGGAGCACTAGGTTCTGGTCGCTTCCCACCGTCCAATGTATTGATTTACAATGTGCTACTGGATTTGGTTTCGGTTGATTTGGAAGCGACCCTACCTGCATTTGTGCTAACTGCTGTGACATCTGACTCAACTGCCTCTCTACACTCTGATTTATGTAGGCTTGATCAGCAAATTTGGCCTCCAAGTCTGCAATTCTGGAATTAGTAGCCGGCCCTGTTTCAGCAACTCTGCAAACATGCTCGATCTTGCTGTTACTTTCCTGTGAATTTTGAGCTTGATCCTGTTGTCTATTAAAATGAGATTGTCTATTATGCTGATTATAACAATTATTGCCCATAACTGATCATTACCTTGCCACTGAGACTGCTGATTATTTCTCCAACTATTTTGACCATAAGCATTAGGAAAAGAGTTTCCTGGTCGGTTGTTTATAGAATTTACCTCTTCTGGATTACCGACGTACCCAGGTCCCTCGCAGTTGTAAGTCTCGTGGGCTCCTCCACAAATATCACAGCAAGGTGTCAGATATTGGAAGAAGTAGCTGCTGCCTTCACCGGTTGTTGCGTCTGACCAAGAGTGAGCTTCTCCACTGCTTTTGCTATGGCAGTCAACTGAGCAGATAGATGGTCCTGCTGGGGCAAATGATAAAGTCCGGCCTCTTTCTTGGCCACTCCTCTCCCCTTGTTCTTACACCACTGTCTGGTGCTCGCAGTCATTGAATCCAGAAGCTCAATTGCTGCTGCACTTGTCTTATTCATGAAATTTCCTCCAGATGCAGAGTTTAGTAACAATTTATTTGAATCATTTAAGCCACTAAAGAATGCTAATACTAAATCTCTATCACTCATACCATGGTGCGGGCATAAAATCTGAAGCTCTCTAAATCTATCCCATGAATCATATACCCCAGATTTTTTTTTTATTTCCTTTCTGATTCGCAAAGGGAGTTGTGCTATTTTGTAATCTTATATTAGATTGTCTATGACATTCTCCTAATGTCATATGTTAGCTTGTGGAAGGAGGGCTAAAGATGTCTTTTTACGTTCTGTTAGTAATAAAGAGTTAAGGACTTATTTCTTATTTTATTATTTCCTAACTCTCCTTTCTCAAATTTCTATTCACGATCAATTCCTCCTTCCACTATCCTGACGTTCTCTCGCACGACGGTTCTTCCTCGCTCTCCATAACCTCCCTTTGCTCTTCTCCCTTCTTTCAATCTCCAATCTGTAAATTGATTGCTAGAGATCCGCCAGTGGAATTCTGTTCGTCTGTCAGTCGTCAATCAGTTTGGTTTGTAGATTCCTGTTCTCTTCTCCGTTGAGTTTTCCTTTCCCTTTTCTGATTTTGATTTTGTATTTTGGGAGTGGTTCAATTCGATGGATGGTCGTTCGAGAGTGATGATCGAGGAGTCTGATGTGTAGAGTCCGCAGAGATAGCATTGCTACGGATGTGAAGTAGGTGGTAGATGGATTCAGTTGTGTATGTTCACCCACGGGGGTTCCGTTTCGGTTTCTGTATGTAAATTCTTTGATCCTCTGATTGGTGATGTTCTTGGTTGATTTTGATATGCTTTTGATGCGTTAAAACCCCGTGGATGTATGTTTTCGATTGGCTATTTTGATACTACAAGTTATGTATGTTTTATGGGGGATTTATGGCTTGGTTCTGGCTGTTTTCCGTAATCGATTTTGCAGTTTTCGCAGTGTCCGAACATCAGTCCGAACATTGAAGTTCGGACATCATACGCCGGCAGATTTTCAGACTCTCGGTTTATGTCCGAACATGCAAGGTCGGACACATGTTCGGACAAGCCTTTGTTTTTGGCATAACTTTTTCGTCTGAGCTCCGTTTGAGTGTCGTTTGCGGCGTTGGATTCCTCTTTTCGAGTACTATCTGTTTTGATATGTTTTAGCACATGTATATGTGTACTTTGGTTTGAAAATCTTTGATAAGCCTTTGAACTCTGATTTACTCTAAAAGTGAGTTTCAGCTTCTGACTTTGGTTTTGACTTTTGTATTTCATGGCCTTTGCTTAAGACTTCTGTTTCAGCTTATGAATTCTATTTTTGATTGTATTAAACCTTGGGCATGGGTGTTAGCGCTCAGTTACGCCCTCTGTTCTGTTTTGATTAAGCTTATGCTTTCTGCTCTGGTGTGATAAAGAATTTCATTCTGTTCTGTATAAGGCTTTGATCTGCTCTTAAAGCTTCTGTTTTGGGACCTAGTATCTCTGTATCTGAACCGTGGATGGCTGGTTTAGCTATCTCGTAGCGCGCTATGTAGGATATCCTTCTGCTTCACGGGTGATGTTCCCCGTTCTGTTCACAGGTGTTCCACCTGTTCTGTTTACGAGTGAGGTTTCCTCGTTCTGTTCACGGGTTGTTTACCCGTTTGTCTATATGCTTTGAATGCTAGTGTCCCACTTCTGTTTGGATTCCGTTCTGCTGTTTTGACAGACTGCTGTGTGCTTTCTGTCCTTTGTATACCTCTGTTTGTTTGTACTGCTGCCGCCTGCTCTGTCTGATTGCAAACTCAGATAGGCTGCTGTGTGCTTCCTGTCTGTTGAGGATTTCTGATTTTGTAAGTGCTCTACTTCGTCTGCTTTATCTGTATTTGATTTGAGACGGTCTGCTGTGTGCTTACTGTCTTCTGCTAAGTTCTAGATTTTGCTAAGCTTCTGATTGTGTTTAAGCTTTTGAGTTTGTTAAGCTTCTGATTTCGTCAAGCTTTCAGCTTCAGTTTACCTTATGCTATTAAGTGTATGTTTTGACCACCGCTTAGCTCCTTGTGTTTTAGACTTCTGTCTATTTGAAAGACTTCCGCTTATCTATCTTGATTTGGCTTAAGCGCTTTCGTATATATATATGTATGTTCAGTATTTGTTTTGAGCATGCTCAGCTGATGAAGTTTATCACCTGCTGAGCAATAGTTTTGCTCACCCCTATCTCCGTCTGATTTGCAGGTTTTAGTTCGCGCTGCGATTGGAGATGTCTTGGCTTGAGTCTGCTTTCAGTTTTGGTCTGGTGCCATGCTTGGCAATTAGATGTAATTGTATTGTATGTATTTCAGGTTGGCTTATTTGTAAAGATGTGTTGTAATTGATTGTGAGATATAAAGTTAGTTCAGTTTTGGGGTTTGATGTGCGTGTCTTAGGTAGTGCGAGTGTGGCGCGGCTGTCAACCAGGGTGGTTTTGGGGTCGGTTCTAACAAACACAAAAGTTAGTAAAAAGGTAGAATTAAAGGATCGAAGGAAGAGGAAACACAGAGAGAAGAAGGCGCGAAAGCAAAAAACAGAATTTCAAAGTAGAGAGAGCGGAGGGGGGGGAGGAGGCTAGAAGAATAAGCGGAAGCGTGAAGTATCAAAAGTAATTATAGCCTACACGCAGCATATCAGACTGTGTCGTAGTTTCAGAAGATGAAGAGACATGACTGAAAAGGTGCGCTACCGCAAGACCCCCAATGGAAAAAATTCAAAAATTAACTAAAAGACCTTTTAATTTAAATTCTTTAAAAGGAAAGGTCTTGTGGGACTAAGGTGGACAGAGCATAAAACAAAAATATCAAAAGCTTACATTTAAATAAGATCTTCCCTTGGAGCCAAGGAAAGATCTTGTGGGACTAATGAAGTGAGGTGCTACCGGACGTGACAACCAAGCTACTATCGAAGGCAATGAGAAAACCTCCTACCGGTAGGAGTGTGAAGGTACGGTCAGACGTGGTAGAGAAACGGCCTTACCAGTTGTGAAAGGCAAGGAGTCTCATGGATATCCCTACCGATAGTAATAAGTAAAAGTCCTTACTGGTAGTCTTGAAGCGTCGGAAAGCTACAAATAGAGAATAAACTGTAAATAGCCTCATATATTATAAAACATTCTAGAATAGTGGTCGGCCCAAAAGAGGCAGTTATACTTCAAAACAAGTCTATAAATAGGGACCATAGGCTGTGTAAAAGGGACACGCTCACATTAATACATTGGCAAGTACTCTTTTCATTGTCGTTCAGAGAAAAAAAGAGAAGTGGGATCCATTGCAATTTCAATCTCGAACCCAAACCGGAACCGACTCCGGCGAAGCTCCAAAAGACTCCCGACATAAAGAATTCAGTCAATCCCGAAGTCAAAACAGGTTGGAATCCTGATTTCCTAAATCCCCACGACTTGTTTAACCTTGTAATTAAATTTGAGTTCAAACTGACTCTTTTCGGCTTCTGAATGGTTGTTTGTTTTTGCTTCTGTCCATTAACTTGTTTGTTAAGTTTTGTCATTAATTTGAAGTTGAATTAAAAATCTTTGATTACTAACATCTTGGAAATTTCTCAGGCTACACATCCATAAATTTTGAGCTGAAAAACACCGTCATGAACCATCTAAAACCCGCCGTCCGTGGGTGGCCCGCAGCCCCGGACTCTATGTCTGGGCTCACGGATGAGTAGTACGTGGTCATGGACACCCTCGGACGGTGGCGGGATTTTAAATTTTCAAAAATTTAAGGTTTTATAAGCATGTCCGGGCCCATGTAAGTCCTGTCTGTGGCCCCTGACATATCAAAATTTTGTTTCTGTTTAAATTCGACTTTAATTTTCACTTAGGTTAACTTGGGTCCGTGGGTTCGGACATTAGGTCCGTGGCCACGGACGAAAACAAAATTCGACCTAATTCTGCCTCTGAAACCCTAGTTTAGGTAATTTCAATTTTCACTTTAATTTTCTATCAAAAAATGTTAAAAATAAAAGAAATTAGAAGTTCGCGCACTTAGGTTAAAACGGCTCGTAGTTAGTCGTAAATAAACTAAGTAGAGGAAAAACGACTTCGAAGGGTAGAGAAAGTAATTTGAACCCTGAAAAAGTCGAATACCAAGCCCCCGAATCTGAACTCTCCTTTCCTAATTTAATCAAGGTTAAAATTAGGTGGCGACTCATTATAGGTTCCAGTGACCTAACTCAGGATTTAATAATTAGTGTTATAATTAATATTAGGTTATAAGTGGACCTAGAACCCGATCAGATCCTAATCAACCCGAGTTAACATAGGATAGAGGTTCAAAAGTCAAGGCTCACAATTATTTCTTATGAATAAACTATTAGGTATGTGCCGAGCGACCGAAATCCCAGTAGTCTTTTATTAAGTAAAGGTGTACTTTTTTATTAGTTTTCCCTTCCTATTGTTATTTTATCGAAGTCAGGTGTGGCGTTCCACACCTATCAATTCACCCATTATAGGTGACCAGAGTTCCTCATGGATCTAAAGATGATTTTTGGCTGGCATGATGGCCCGGCATGATAGCCCCGAGATTTTACGATTTCAAGGCATAATAGCCTGTTTTGGCATGATGGTGGGGGTGTGATAGCGCTAGGATTTTTCTTTTCAAGGCATAATATCATGTACAGGCACGATGGACAGGTGTGATATCCCTAAGATTTTGTTTTTCAAGGCATGATAGTATGTATTGGCACGATGGCCGAGCGTGATAGCCCTAAGACTTTTCTTCCCAAGGCATGATAGCCAGTATTGGCACGATGGTCGGGCATGATAGTCCTAAGATTTTACATTTCAAGGCATGATAGCCTGTATTGGCATGATGGTCAGGCATCATAGCCCTGAGATTTTTCTTTACAAGGCATGGTAAATTGTATTGGCATGATGGCCGGGCGTGATAGCCATCAGATTTTACTTTTCAAGGCATGATAGCCTGTGTTAATTGGTATGATGGCCGAGTGTGATAGGCCTGAGATTTTGCTTTTCAAGGCATGATAGCTTGTATTGGCATGATGGTCAGGCGTGATAGCTATTGCTTAGCCTCTACGATCCGCCATCCTGCTTGCCTTTCTTCTTATACTCGTATTTTGACCTGAGCTCCTTGGCGAGGGTGGCATAGTTGATTATTCTGTGGCTCCAGTTTCCATGAAATTCATAAATGCCTCAGAAACTTCTCCTTGTTGTAGCCTTTTTAGTGGGGGAGGAAGCCTCCCTTTACCGCTTCCACGTACTTCCCTGGGTCGATCTGGATAATCCTGGCGTTTTGATAAAGATTTACCTGAGAAGGAGCGGCAGAGGCGGGAGCTTTGAAGTAGGGTTTGTGATCCCCTGGTCGAGGAACTCTCAGTCACAACACCTCCCCCAGGATTGATTTTCTTCTCAGTAATGGTCGGTTAAAGCTTGAAATACCCTAAATATTAATTAGCTTTATTAATAAGGAAATAATTAAATATGAGAGGTTAATCAAGGTTAGTCATGGAATAAAAAAGACTAATGAACCTTTTTTTCATTTGAAATACCCCAAACCTTAGTATGTTGTTTAAGCATTTAAATATGGTATATTAAGACTAAAAAGAGTCTTAGAAACATTAGTAAACAATTTAAACCATAGAAAACCCAATAAGTACCTTAAAGTCAATTAGGGCTAAAATGTGCCCTAAGCTTGGGATAAGCTTGATTAAGACCTAATAAGCTTATCAAGACTTCATTTAGGTGTTAATGAATATAATAAAGCAATTACCAAAGAAAACCAAGCTTGAAAACAAGTTAAAACACAAAATGTGCTTTAAGGAGTCTTAAAGCACATTTTTGAAAAATTGTCTTGTAAATGAGTTTTGAATGGCTAAATGTCCATCATTACTCTTTAATTAATATGTGTACTACTTAGTATCACATTTGGAAGTCTATATCAATGGGAAATCAAAAATTTCACATCTATGTGCCTTGTTTTAGTGAATAGTAACTAAAATAAGCTAGATTATAACATATGTCAATATAAGTAATTTAATTGGTCAACAAGGACTAAAATACCCCTAAGAACATTAAGGGGACGGTTTTCTTAGTGGTGAGTCACCACTCTTGTTAGCTTGTTAAAAAAATAAAAAGTGACTACTTAAGTTACTATTTGCTTTAGCATATAAATATCTCTAAAAGCAAACTTATCTTCATTCTCTCATTTCCCTCTTCATTTCCCACGCCTCCAACCTCTCTTCTACCTTTCTTCTTTCTCTCATTCACGGTTTTGCAATAGTACCACCACCATATTCATCTTCAACCTCTTGTAATTCCTAGCTCACTTTGCCAAATCAAAAACTAAGGCCACCATTCTCTTTGTCTCATCAAGCTCTTCATTCCTATCTTTTCAAAATCTCAAGAGCTCCATTTCGGTGCCAAGAGAAATCTCCATGGGAGGAGCTTGAGCTCACCTTTTCACATATTATTGTTCTCCTTTTCTTCTAGGTAAGGAAACTCAAAAAAAACTCCATTTCCTTCTTGTTTTGATGTTGACCGAGAATCACCACTGATGGGGTTCTTTATATTGCTTTGTTCTAGCTTCATTTCAACCTTTCATGGACTAGGTGGAGTCCTCTCTTGCTACATATCCAAACTCTCTTTTGTATCCAAGGTAAAACAACTATCTTAATGTTTTGAAACAATGTATAATCTAGGGTTTACAATGAGATGAAGCATAAAGCTTGTATACTCATTTTATCATTTGTATAAGTTTAGAAGTTGACAAGCAACTAAAAGCCTTGCCGATTTAGTCAAGAAAACAAGAAAGAAGTTGTGAGGAAAAGAGGTAAATGTGCTAACCTAATGTAGTTTAAAGTCTTAGGAGAAATGAGCTTATGTTGCTTATTAAAATGATCTAAGGAGCCAATGGTGAATGACTTAGTAAAATGTTCTCAAGGAGACTAGTAAAAGGGCATATGTGTTGTTGAGTGTATTTGCAGGTCAAAGGCAAATATATTGTGGAAATTCAGTGTTTATGGTTTGTGCATCTTAAGGGCCTAAGAGCCATGCTATTTAAGGGCCTAAGTGCCATGCAATTAAAATTATGCACTATATTGTGATGTAGTGTTAAATGAGTGAAGTTTTGTGTACAAGGATGTTCTTGATGGATTTTAGTGTTCTTGGATGTTTAATGGTGAAAACAATGTGTTTTGGCTTGGTAATGTTCTAGGAGAACCCATGTCGAAATTTAGATAAATGTATAAGAAGCTTTAGGTGTTTAAAATGAGTTTTGGTAAGTTAGGAAGTGTTAGAATGGTTAAGTGTTCTACTAGTGAAAGAAACATGCATTAAGGTGTTTTAAGGTGTAAAAGGGACTTAAGCATTATTTTAGAGGATTTAGAGTGCAAATGAGTGTTTTGGGATACTTCAAGATCATGGTGAGATTGTGTTAGGACTTGTGCAATGTTGGTGAATAAGGTAGAAGTGATTTGTTGTATGAAGGAGATATAAACTTGTAGAGATATTCAAGGAGTTTGGTTAAAAAGAAAAGATGCTTGGGAGATGATGTTGTAGTGGTGAGAAAACATTTGGGAATAGTGGAAGTTGTAGGTATGAAACACCACATAGAAACTTAGTGAAAAACAATACAAGTGTAAACCTTTTATAAGAAATTGTGTAATGCTTGAGAAGGATTTTAGTGAATGATTTAAGGAGTTTAATGGAGGTCTTGAGGTGTGTTTGAAGTGCCCAAATAAGGTTAGAATATACTAGGATATATGTGGGGAAGTTTGGAGTTAAATGGGCAATTAAAAACAAGGGTCTGGAGCAGACCGACCTTGGGGACCGGACCTGCAAGGTCGGTCGAGCCCAGTTTACCCTACGAGAAATGGTTTCTGGAATGGACCGACCTTGGGGAGCGGACTTGCAAGGTCGGTCGGGCATGGATTTTTAGTACAGATTGAGTCTCTGGAATAGACCGACCTTGGGACCGAACTTACAAGGTCGGTCATGCTTAAATTTTGTACGCAAGTGAGTCTCGGGAATCGACCGATCTTGCAACCGGACTTGCCAAGATCGGTCGGGCCTGAGTTTTCAAAGGGGAAAAACTCTCGGGAATAGACCGAACTTGTGGACCGAACTTGCAAGGTCGGTCGGAGTAGAAATTTTGACGGTAATGTGTGTTCTGGAATGGACCGACCTTGTGTAAGGTCGGTCGGTAAGTTCGGTCGGACCAAAACTTGTAAAAAAAAACAAACAAAGTGTGGCTTAAGTAGTTAACCCTAGGGGGTATAATGTAGGTAATCAAGGATAAGTTTGGGCATTAAAACATGTCATATAACCATGTTAAACACTTAGTGAATTTGAAGTTAAGTAAGTTAATTAACCGACATTCTTAAACATGTATAGGAGTGACCTACGGTGGAAATCAATCGAAGCAAGGACCGAGGTATGGTTTTCTTGCAGTCTGTTGCCTACCGGTTTACACCGGCTTGTGTGTTGTTTTTTTTTCTAAGTGTTTATGACGTTATAAGACTTAACCATGTAATGAGTTTACAGTCGTTTATACTATTGTGATGTTATGACGTGACTCATTTCCCTTGTGTGTGTCTAACATGACTTACCACTGCTTGTGAATTGTTGTGTTAAGTTCCACTGTTGAACTTCTAACAAGTCCTAACTGGGGAGTGAGGAATCCGGTTGTCCGGTCATGCATGTAAGTTTAAGAGTAGATATCTGTATCAGAAGATTCGACTCTTATGTGTTAAGATTGTTCTCCTTTATTTGGCGTTCGATCTCCCGCTAGCTTCCTCCAAAGCTTACCTATTCTGACTTATGATCGGTTTAGTGGGAACATGTGTTTGTGTGGTGTTCGGGTCACAATATCCGAACCATCTATGACTTAAGTTACTCGTTCGACTAACAGAACGGTAATGAGTGTGTGTAACCAGCTTAACGTGAGAGTGAACCATTCTCTAGGCTTCTCATGTTGATTAACCTTCTTGGTTTGTGTTGTTGGGGAAGTGTACCCACTATGTATGTTATGCTGTGCTATGCAATATTGTTGCTATGCCATATGTATATTATGTGTTAAAATGAATGCCATGTCATCATGACAATTAGTTGCGTGTATCCCGGTAGCCGATGGGCTGCGCGTTAACCATACCAGCCAAGGGTTGCTGACCCCCTCGGGGGCTCCATATTTTTACTGCAGGATGAGGATCGAGGAAGCGGAATGGCTATAGGTTCTAGGCTACAGAATTACTTTTGGTTATTTTGGATGTCGAGCCCGGGATGCGCCTGTGCTCCGTGGCGTTATGTTTTGGTATTGTTCGTGCTGCAGTGACGATCGTTACAGTGACAGTGGAGTTTATGTGTACAGTTTTCAGCGACGGTTTGTATTAAATACTCGGTATGTTGGTTATGTATATATGGATGTTGTTACCTAATGCTCGGGAGTCTGATCATCAGACCGGTACACTTGTATTTATTCTGCCTTGTTAACCACGTGGGTGGTGACGGCGGTGTTGTAGCACCGAATCGTTTAGTTATTGTTTAGTTGTTTTCCGCTGCGATTTCATTTTATGTTAAGTGTGAAGTAGGGGTGTTACAAAAAGATGTATCAGAGCGAAGTATCGCTCTGATGACTAGAATACCGAGCTTAGGAATATACCGAGTTAGGAAAACCTAACCACAGTTACCTAAGTGAGCAGTTGTGTAAAGGTTAACCACTAACTAAGTGTGGAGATACCTTGTTGTCGGGAAGACGTTACAACCGTTGGAACCGATAAGTGTGTAAGCACAATGCTAATAAGTGTTTGTGTGAATACAGATGTCAGGTAGACCACGAGGTCGAGGCGCGGGCGCGGCATTGGTGATACTAGGAACCAGGGGGAGAACCCTACGGCGTCAAGTCATGGCCGACGCTGTTGCGGCCGTCGTAGCCCAGATGGTCCCACAACTAGTAGCTGCAATTCAGCAGGGGTAACAGCCCGAAGTTCAACCACCACCGCCACCGCCACGAGAGACCAACTGGGTCAAGGCGTTGGCAGATTTGAGACCACCGTCGTTTCATGGGGAGACCGACCCACGTAAGCTGGAGGCGTACATCTCCGAGTTGGAGACCGCCTACGAGACCTTGGATGTGCCTGCTGGAGCCAAGGTCTGTCTTGCCGCCTACTACCTGAAGGGTTCGGCACAAAGTTGGTGGAAGCTTGTGAGAGAGGACCGGATGGCGGATCCTCAGTTTGTTGGAGAGAGTATACGGCTCTGCTGCGAGCCAAATATTATCCTGTGCATGTGCAAGAGGCCAAGCGCCTAGAGCTGGATAGTCTGAGGCAGGGGGATAAGATGACGGTCGATGACTACTACACCGCCTTCACCGGCCTTATCCACCTGTTACCGACCTGGGATACTCGAACGGGTGCTGGTAAACTGTTTCTACAACGGTCTCAGCCACCGTCTTCGCTACGGGATGGGGCCAGCTGAGTATACTACCTTGCAGGTAATTAGAATACAGTGTGATGTGAATAAGTGTAATCCGTAAGTGAGTATTAATGTGAGTTTGTGAGTATGTTTTGCGGGGCATGACTGACATCCTAAATTCAGGAGTGCTATCATGCCGCTGCTAAGGTTGAGATTACCATCCGTCTGAGGGACGAAGAGAATGCGCACAAGCGCAAGGCCACGAGCGAGGGCCAGAGTCCGCAAGGGTACGGGGGAGGAAAGAAGAAGAAGAAGCCTTACCCCCAGCCCCAGAAGAGTCAGCACCACGGGTGACAAGGGCCAAGCCCAACCACCACAGTTGAGGAGCCGCTGAAGCTCACGTATGCATATGCGGCGAAACCCCTACGCTCTTACCGCCTAAGGGTAATTATTTAATCATGTGTGTCAAGTTGAAGAGTATGTTGTTAAGTTATGAAGTAGGTATTGATTGTGTACTGTGATAGCAGCTAGCGCTGGTTCTGGACCGGAGCGCCACTACTACTGTAAGTGTGTGTAACGGAGACCACCCCGGCAAAGACTGCAAGGGAAATGACGTGCAGTGTCGCTACTGCGAGAAGTGGGGTCACCGTGACTATGAGTGTTACCGGAACCCCAACAGTAGAGTCAACAAGCCCAAGGGGCAGTGGAAGGGTAAGGCCACAGCGACCGTCGATGGCCCGAAGTCGGCTAACCAGCCACCCACAGATCAGAGGAACACTGATTCCCAGAAAGGGAAAGGGTCGGGACCTAGCAAGGCCGCCCTGCATGTGGTGGACCGGTCTGAGGCGCCAGGGCCCTTTACTAGACCAGGTACCACCTAAACTGTTGAGTGAAATAAGTGATTGCATACCGCATTTCATGCATGTGTGTTAGTGAGTCTAAGTGTACTACCATGTGGGTAAAGAATTAAAGTATAATGTGGAAGTCACCTAAATAGGTAACTTGGAAATCTATAACCTTCAATATTTGTTATCCAATCCCACCTGCACCAAACCCTGAAGAAACCACCATCAACATCACCGACTTTCCAATGGAGCAATGTCAGGGTATCCAACCAGGTATGATACTCTTAAATGGATACCTGACACCGGAAGCACAAATCCACATCATCAAACGATGCAATGAACTGGGAGCAGCACCCGGAGGTTTCTACACGCCCGAATACCCGAACGGATCGAGAATGAAATTGAAGATGATGTGCATGGGTAAGGACTGGAATCCTTACACCAAGACATATCAAGAAGTGCGAGCTGAAGATGGAGCAACTGTACCGATAATACCTGAGGAGTTCCTTGCGGTCGTTAACCACGCCGTGGAAATTGCTCAGCAAGTTGAAACGGATTCAATTCTGAGTGTTAAAGCAGATTTATGTATTGTGAACTTCTACCAGAAAGGTGGACGATTGGGTTACACCAAGATAAGGACGAGTCACCCGAGTCTCTAAGTAAGGGAGTACCCGTGGTGTCTTGGTCCATTGGTGATACCGCAGTGTTTATATATGGCGAGCAGAAGCGTGCTGATCTCGCAAAGAAGCTAGTGTTGAAATCAGGAGATGTGTTAATCATGGGTGGGCAGTCAAGGATGCTATATCATGGCATCAGGAAGATCAGATTGAATACCGCACCATCAGCAGTGATCAATGCCACACACATGAAACCCAGATGTTTGAATTTGACCTTCCGACAGTTTTAAAGCCTTGTATATTATGTAATGTGTTAAACCAGTGTATGTTAAGGATGTTGTATGTGTTAGTTATGTCAACAATGTAAACCAACGTCTGATGTAAGAAGGGAGTGTTAATCAATAAAGTGGAGTTGTTCGAAGTATATCACCGTGTTATTACCAAATACTTATTAGTTTGCCAATGAATTTGGCTGTGCACTCGGAACGGGAGGTATACTGAGTGTCTGCAATGAGGCAGAAGCTGGCAAGAGCGGCACAATCCTCACCGGTACCTTTCCAGTCAATGGCGTGGACACTTCGATATTGTTCGACTCCGGAGCCTCACATACATTTATTTGCTATCCTTTGCGAAGAGGCTGGGGTTAGACGGTGATGAGATGCCAGACTTCCTAGTCACTCTCCTGTCGAAAGAGCGGATCAGGTGTACCCGCTACCACCGAGATGTTGTTGTACAAATCAGAGATGAGGAGTTTCCGATCGACTTGATAGAGTTCGACGGACTTGGTTTTGATGTGATTGTCAGGATGAACTGGTTGGAGCGGTACAAGGGCAGAATCCTGTGTGCCGAGCATCGTCTGCTTCTTCGGAGTCCATCTGGGGTTACTATATCTTACCGCCAAAGGCCTAGGGAGCCTTCGACTCAGATCATCACCGCCATGGCCATGTATCGTGAATTACGACGAGGGAATGATGTATACCTCTGCTATGTCCAGGACATAGAGAGAGACCCAGAGTTTAGTCCAGATGTGCCGGTAGTGTCGGAGTTTCCTGATGTATTTCCTAAGGAACTACCAGGCATGCCGCCAGCACGGGAAGTTGAGTTTGAAATTGATTTGGTTCCGAGCACCGGACCAATTGCGAAGGCGCCCTATCGTATGGCTCCAGCCGAGAGAGCTCAAGGAGCAGCTGAGAGACCTACTCGACAAGGGATTTATCCGCCCTAGCGTTTCACCATGGGGAGCGCCGGTCCTCTTCATGAAGAAGAAGGACGGTAGCCTCCGCCTGTGTATTGACTATCGAGGGCTGAATGCAGTTACGGTGAAGAACCGTTACCCTTTACCACGCATTGACGACTTATTTGATCAGTTGAGAGGAGCATCAGTATTCTCCAAGATAGATCTACGATCCGGATACCACCAGATTGCCATCCGTGACAGTGACATTGAGAAGACAGCATTCAGAACCAGATATGGACATTATGAGTTTACGGTTATGCCGTTTGGTTATCCAATGCACCAGCTAATTTCATGGACTTAATGAACCGCTTGTTCCAAGATCAGTTGGACAAGTCAGTGGTAGTCTTCATCGACGATATTCTTGTGTACTCGAAATCGAGAGGTGAGCATGAAAGCCACCTAAGAAATGTGTTACAAACATTGAGAAAGAATCAGTTATATGCTAAGTTTTCAAAGTGTGAGTTTTGGTTGAACCAAGTATCCTTTCTTGGTCATGTGATTTCTGAGGCCGGGATCGTTGTTGATCCGGCAAAGATTGATGCAGTGCGCACCTGGCCTAGGCCGAAGACAGTTACCGACATCCGGAGCTTCCTCGGTCAGGCAGGATATTATAGAGAGGTTTGTGAAGGACTTCTCCAGTGTCTCGAAGCCGATGACTTCCTTGATGAAGAAGGATGCACCATTCGAGTGGACAGTCGACTGTGAGAGTTCTTTCCAGAGTCTCAAGGATGCTCTGACATCTGCACCAGTCCTGACTATACCAGAGGGTCCAGATGGTTTTGAGGTCTATTGCGACGCATCAGGCAGAGGTATGGGTTGTGTGTTGATGCAACACGGGAAGGTCGTAGCATACGCCTCCCGACAGCTGAAGAAGCATGAAGAGAACTACCCTACCCACGATTTAGAACTGGGTGCCATTGTCTTCGCATTGAAGATATGGCGACATTATTTGTATGGGGTAAGTGTGACAATTTATTCTGACCACAAAAGTTTAAAGTACTTGTTCACTCAGAAGAGAGTTGAACATGAGACAAAGAAGGTGGGTCGAGTTCTTAAACGACTACGACATTAATTTACAGTACAAAGAGGGTAAGGCAAATGTGGTAGCTGACGCATTGAGTCACCGAGCACACTCTCTCCATTCGCTAGTCTCTCATACTGGCTTGGTTGAAGAGGTGCGGAGTGCTCAGATGACGGATCAGTATATGTTGGAAATCAGACAGAAGCTTATTGATGGCACATTCGAGGGTCAGAAGTACGACTTCCGACTCCACGATGATGACCTGATTAGGCTCAATGGCCGACTGTGTGTTCCGAGGAGTAGCGCTGAACTGAAGGAGCGCATACTAAGTGAATCCCATTGTTCTACGACTTCGATTCACCCGGAGCTTCAAAGATGTACAAGGGTATGAAACGTTATTTTTGGTGGACTGGAATGAAAAATGATGTAAATGATTATGTACTGAGGTGTCTCACTTGCCAAAGGTCAAGTTTGAGCACCGACGGCCTGGTGGTATGGTACAGCCAATGCCAGTGCCTGAGTGGAAGTTCCATGACATTTCAATGGACTTCGTAGTAGGGCTTCCGCCTACAAGGGGAGGTCTGAATATGATTTGGGTTGTTGTTGACCGACTGACCAAGGTGGCTCGATTCATATCGATGAAGGACACCTGGAAAGTGGCAAAACTAGCAGAGCTCCGACAAGAGAGATTGTAAGACATCATGGGGTACCAAAAACAATAGTGTCTGACAGGGATACCAGATTCCTCTCAAGGTATTGGAAATCCACACGGGAAGCGCTTGGTACCGAGCTGAAGCTAAGTACAGCGTTCCACCACAGACTGATGGTCAGAGTGAGCGCACTATCCAGACACTTGAGGATATGTTACGTGCATGTGCACTTGATTTTCAGACCAGCTGGATTGACTAGTTACATCTGATCGAGTTTAGTTACAACAACAGTTACCATGCTTCGATCAAGATGTCTCCCTTCCAGGCTTTGTACGGTAGACCATGCCGCACGCCATTATGCTGGGATGAGTCGAGTGAGACGGTCATTATAGGACCAGAGTATTTGGAACAAGTTCAAGCAGAAGTACGCCAAATCGGGCTAACATGAAGGCAGCTCAGGATAGGCAGAAATCATACGCCGATGTGCGCAGACGTGACCTGGAGTTCGCCGTGGGCGATCAGGTATTTCTTAGGGTATCCCCCATGAAGGGAGTATTTCGTTTTGGCCAGAAAGGCAAGTTGAGCCCAAAATATGTCGGGCCTTATGTTGTGACGGAGCGGATCGGCCCGGTAGCTTACAGACTTGATTTACCCGCCGAGCTGGGCAAGGTGCATGATGTATTTCATGTGTCCCAGTTGAAGAAATATATGTCTCATCCGTCTCATGTGCTTCAGCCTGAAAGGCTAACCTTAGAGCCGACCATGCAATCAGTGGAGACTACGGTACGGATTCTGGATACTAAGACTCGAGACACTCGCCATAAGTCTGTGAGACTGGTGAAGGTTCTCTGGTCTAACCAGGACGTTGAGGAGGCCACTTGGGAGCTGGAAGCTAAGATGAAGGCGAAGTACCCGTCATTGTTTACTTCTTAGTGTTTATGTGTATAGGGTACGGGGCGTACCCCTTTTAAAGGGGGTAGAGCCGTTTTCGGTTATGTGTGTACGACGTGTATTTAAATACATCGTCTATGTTATGTTGTTATTACAGACCGTTGTGTCTGAATGATGTTATGTTATTTGGACCTTGTGTCCGATGTTATGTAAGTATGTTGTTAATGTTGTTGTGGAAGTATTGTTTATATGTATTCCCGTGTTCTAATATTTAAGATATGTGGAAGTATGAACTTTGGGGACAAAGTTTTTTAAGGGGGGTAGATTGAAATACCCCAAACCTTAGTATGTTGTTTAAGCATTTAAATATGGTATATTAAGACTAAAAAGAGTCTTAGAAACATTAGTAAACAATTTAAACCATAGAAAATCCAAATAAGTACCTTAAAGTCAATTAGGGCTAAAATGTGCCCTAAGCTTGGGATAAGCTTGATTAAGACCTAATAAGCTTATCAAGACTTCATTTAGGTGTTAATGAATATAATAAAGCAATTACCAAAGAAAACCAAGCTTGAAAACAAGTTAAAACATAAATGTGTTTTAAGGAGTCTTAAAGCACATTTTTGAAAAATGTCTTGTAAATGAGTTTTGAATGGCTAAATGTCCATCATTACTCTTTAATTAATATGTGTACTACTTAGTATCACATTTGGAAGTCTATATCAATGGGAAATCAAAAATTTCACATCTATGTGCCTTTTTTAGTGAATAGTAACTAAAATAAGCTAGATTATAACATATGTCAATATAAGTAATTTAATTGGTCAACAAGGACTAAAATACCCTAAGAACATTAAGGGGACGGTTTTCTTAGTGGTGAGTCACCACTCTTGTTAGCTTGTTAAACAAATAAAAGTGACTACTTAAGTTACTATTTGCTTTAGCATATAAATATCTCTTAAAAGCAAACTTATCTTCATTCTCTCATTTCCCTCTTCATTTCCCACGCCTCCAACCTCTCTTCTACCTTTCTTCTTTCTCTCATTCACGGTTTTGCAATAGTACCACCACATATATCATCTTCAACCTCTTGTAATTCCTAGCTCACTTTGCCAAATCAAAAACTAAGGCCACCATTCTCTTTGTCTCATCAAGCTCTTCATTCCTATCTTTTCAAAATCTCAAGAGCTCCATTTCGGTGCCAAGAGGAATCTCCATGGGAGGAGCTTGAGCTCACCTTTTCACATATTATTGTTCTCCTTTCTTCTAGGTAAGGAAACTCAAATAAAAAACTCCATTTCCTTCTTGTTTTGATGTTGACCGAGAATCACCATTGATGGGGTTCTTTATATTGCTTTGTTCTAGCTTCATTTCAACCTTTCATGGACTAGGTGGAGTCCTCTCTTGCTACATA
Source organism: Limonium bicolor (assembly GCA_023374045.1). Classification (NCBI taxonomy): domain Eukaryota; kingdom Viridiplantae; phylum Streptophyta; class Magnoliopsida; order Caryophyllales; family Plumbaginaceae; genus Limonium; species Limonium bicolor. The sequence goes on from CM041778.1 coordinate 345,266,285, forward strand.
TCCAAAACTCTCTTTTGTATCCAAGGTAAAACAACTATCTTAATGTTTTGAAACAATGTATAATCTAGGGTTTACAATGAGATGAAGCATAAAGCTTGTATACTCATTTTATCATTTGTATAAAGTTTAGAAGTTGACAAGCAACTAAAAGCCTTGCCGATTTAGTCAAGGAAACAAGAAAGAAGTTGTGAGGAAAAGAGGTAAATGTGCTAACCTAATGTAGTTTAAAGTCTTAGGAGAAATGAGCTTATGTTGCTTATTAAAATGATCTAAGGAGCCAATGGTGAATGACTTAGTAAAATGTTCTCAAGGAGACTAGTAAAAGGGCATATGTGTTGTTGAGTGTATTTGCAGGTCAAAGGCAAATATATTGTGGAAATTCAGTGTTTATGGTTTGTGCATCTTAAGGGCCTAAGAGCCATGCTATTTAAGGGCCTAAGTGCCATGCAATTAAAATTATGCACTATATTGTGATGTAGTGTTAAAATGAGTGAAGTTTTGTGTACAAGGATGTTCTTGATGGATTTTAGTGTTCTTGGATGTTTAATGGTGAAAACAATGTTTTTGCTTGGTAATGTTCTAGGAGAACCCATGTCGAAATTAGATAAATGTATAAGAAGCTTTGGTGTTTAAAATGAGTTTGGTAAGTTAGGAAATGTTTAGAATGGTTAAGTGTTCTACTAGTGAAAGAAAATGCAAGGTGTTTTAAGGTGTAAAAGGGACTTAAGCATTATTTTAGAGGATTTAGAGTGCAAATGAGTGTTTTGGGATACTTCAAGATCATGGTGAGATTGTGTTTAGGACTTGTGCAATGTTGGTGAATAAGGTAGAAGTGATTTGTTGTATGAAGGAGAGCTATAAACTTGTGGAGATATTCAAGGAGTTTGGTTAAGAAGAAAAGATGCTTGGGAGATGATGTTGTAGTGGTGAGAAAACATTTGGGAATAGTGGAAGTTGTAGGTATGAAACACCACATAGAAACTTAGTGAAAAACAATACAGTGTAAACCTTTTTATAAGAAATTGTGTAATGCTTGAGGAGGATTTAGTGAATGAGTTAAGGAGTTTAATGGAGGTCTTGAGGTGTGTTTGAAGTGCCCAAATAAGGTTAGAATATACTAGGATATATGTGGGAAGTTTGGAGTTAAATGGGCAATTAAAAACAAGGGTCTAGAGCAGACCGACCTTGGGGACCGGACCTGCAAGGTCGGTCGAGCCCAGTTTACCCTGCGAGAAATGGTTTCTGGAATGGACCGACCTTGGGGACGGACTTGCAAGGTCGGTCGGGCATGGATTTTTAGTACGGATTGAGTCTCTGGAATAGACCGACCTTGGGACCGAACTTACAAGGTCGGTCATGCCTAAATTTTTGTACGCAAGTGAGTCTCGGGAATCGACCGATCTTGCGACCGGACTTGCCAAGATCGGTCGGGTCTGAGTTTTCAAAGGGGAAAAACTCTCGGGAATAGACCGAACTTGTGGACCGAACTTGCAAGGTCGGTCGGAGTAGAAATTTTGACGGTAATGTGTGTTCTGGAATGGACCGACCTTGTGTAAGGTCGGTCGGTAAGTTCGGTCGGACCAAAACTTGTAAAAAAAAAACAAACAAAGTGTGGCTTAAGTAGTTAACCCTAGGGGGTATAATGTAGGTAATCAAGGATAAGTTTGGGCATTAAAACATGTCATATAACCATGTTAAACACTTAGTGAATTTGAAAGTTAAGTAAGTTAATTAACCGACATTCTTAAACATGTATAGGAGTGACCTACGGTGGAAATCAATCGAAGCAAGGACCGAGGTATGGTTTTCTTGCAGTCTGTTGCCTACCGGTTTACACCGGCTTGTGTGTTGTTTGTTTTTTCTGCGTGTTTATGACGTTATAAGACTAACCTGTAATGAGTTTACAGTCGTTTATACTATTGTGATGTTATGATGTGACTCATTTCCCTTGTGTGTGTCTAACATGACTTACCACTTGCTTGTGAATTGTTGTTATGTTCCACTATTGAACTTCTAACAAGTGCTAACTGGGGAGTGAGGAATCGGTTTGTCCGGTCATGCATGTAAGTTTAAGAGTAGATATCTGTATCAGATTCGACTCTTATGTTGTTAAGATTGTTCTCCTTTATTTGGCATTCGATCTCCCGCTAGCTTCCTCCAAAGCTTACCTATTCTGACTTATGATCGGTTTATTGGGAACATGTGTTGTGTGGTGTGTTCGGGTCACAATATCCGAACCATCTGTGACTTAAGTTACTCGTTCGACTTACAGAACGGTAATGGTAATGAGTGTGTGTAACAAGCTTAACATGAGAGTGAACCATTCTCTAGGCTCTCATGTTGATTAACCTTCTTGGTTGTTGTTGTGGGAAGTGTACCCACTATGTATGTTGGTTGTGCTATGCATATTGTTGCTATGCCATATGTATATGTTATGTGTTAAAATGAATGTCATGTCATCATGACAATTAGTTGCGCGTATCCCTGTAGCCGATGGGCTGCGCGTTAACCATACCAGCCAGGGGTTGCTGACCCCCTCGGGGGCTCCATATTTTACTGCAGGATGAGGATCGAGGAAGCGGAATGGCTATAGGTTCTAGGCTGCAGAATTACTTTGGTTATTTGGATGTCGAGCCCGGGATGCGCCTGTGCTCCCGTGGCGTTATGTTTTGGTATTGTTCGTGTTGCAGTGACGGTCGTTACAGTGACAGTGGAGTTTATGTGTACAGTTTTCAGTGACGGGTTTGTATTAAATACTCGGTATGTTGGTTATGTATATATGGATGTTGTTACCTAATGCTCGGGAGTCTGATCATCAGACCGGTACACTTGTATTTATTCTGCTTGTTAACCACGTGGGTGGTTGACGGCGTTGTAGCACCGAATCGTTCAGTTATTGTTTAGTTGTTTTCTGCTGCGATTTCATTTATGTTAAGTGTGTAGTAGGGGTGTTACATCATAAGAATTATAAATACCTAAACATACATATTATAAATAAATATGTATAGTCCAAATGGGTATTAAACCCAACATGAAATAATGGACTAAAGGGGAGAGCATTTTTAAGGAGCAAATAGCTCCCAAAGTTAATGTAAACATATAATACATTAATACATGATTTAAGATCAAAATCATGTGAGATAAATATGTAACACACATTATATTGTTACAATGAATAGTAAATATACCAAATACTAAAAGCATACAAAATACAGAAGAAATACACCTTAGGACAATGTAACAACACATGCTACAACGTAACACATGAAATAAGTCCATTTGTACAACATTCAAGTCTTTAATATTATAAGACAAATATGACTCATCAAACCCCTTAAAATATCTCAATGGGCAGAAATGCAATGAATAGTCCCCCATGAGTCATCCAAACTTGCTTTAAGGAGATAAATATCTAGAATAAGTCATGACTCACCATTTCATTCATTAAGGAAAGTAAGGCTAGACTCATTCCTCCCTCCTCTCTCATCCAGTTGAGAATACACCTTCATCCTCCCTTGTTTCTTCCTCGTTTCCCTTGGTTCTTCAAGAACTCTTCCATGTAACACCCCTACCGGTAATCCAGTCATATCCCCTGATCTGTCTCAATTACCAATACTCAAGCAGCGGAATTCCAATACAACCGGGGGTGATACAATGCCGTTAGTCACCCAGTGACTAATAAAACCAATCCAAATTCAAATTCAACAGTCTATTTACAATATCGGTCTGATGACGAATTACGATATAGTATTCTAATAAACAAAACAATATTTCCAATCCTTAGTCAAATCACAATACAATTACCGCCTCAACTTAATCCTATAACAGGGTGATATCCATTCAATACAATACCGAGTATCTAAATCCTCAAGTTTGCCGATAACAAATCGGTCTTACAATTAAACATTCGCAATTACAATTCAATACAAATGTTCTTAATCATCTACCCACGCTTATGTACCAACCCCGTCCTTACTCGAACGGTGTTCAGCTTCAAGTACCTGGAAAACAAAAACGGTGCCCATAGGGGCTCACGAATTACTGCATATGAAATTCGCATACCCCGCGTGCTAACGGGGGGGTACGCTGACTATTTGGTCGAGAACATGCGATTCATTTTAATCCAATCAACATGCAAGGCAACAATCCATATTTATATGTACATTGGCACAAACAAATTCGACTATGAATACAAACACTAACTCACACTTCAAGGGGTTAGTTTATATTATGCTAACATAGGCCTCGAGGGTTCTACCTCACTATGCCTAATCAATTCTTTAATGTCTTACCCACTCTCTGGGGGTACTCTTATCAAGTCCCTTTCTCCACTAGGCTCAATTCTCAAGTTACTAACAAATCTCAATTCGAATCTCATTATCAAATTCTCAAACTCAATCTCTATTCTCAAACTCTAAACTCAAGTTCTCAATTCAAATTCTCAAATACTCAAAGGCATCTTTTAAGTCATTTCCCATGACCTCCGGGCAGAGTCATACACAAGGCTCACCACCGGGCTTACAATCAACGGAACTATACAATTAGCTCCTCAAATTCTCAAATGTCTGGTTCTCTACCGGGCTACTCAAATTCCCAAAACTCTCTCTCGGAGTTGTTTCACAATCTCATAGATTAGTCTAGAAGTAGTGATCTCTCTCAATATCCTCCATTAGCTTAGGGAATTCTCAATGTCTAGTATTCTCGGATTTAAGGTTTTACCCAACTTATCGAATACTCCCATGTTCGGGACATTGTTCTGTTAGTCGGATCCTCTCATTGTGAGCCGACTATTTTTTAAGGGGTTTGGTGATCCCTACCATTCTTTACTCTTCTTAAGGTTCATGTCTTGAACAATCATCAATCCTCTAAATAGAGAGGTTACTTATATACTTCCACTATTGATTGTTTGTGGATTAATTTATTTGGTTCTCAACCATTATCGAGAGTTTACTAATTTCCCCGGCAATTCTCTCACATTTCTAGTGAGTTCATAGGTTTACGTTATCGTTTCTTGGTTTGATAGGTTTAGTGTGTTTCCACGTTTCATTAATTTGCAACATGACTCTTTTACTAGCCGCTAAAACCAACAAGACTCAACTATGAGTCGAACTATAGTGCACATTCAACATCCAAGCACCTTATCCACAAACATACATTTCATGAATTATATAAAACTTCAAATTCAATAAACATTTCAACAAGGAAACAATACAATTCAAGCACAAGATAGTGCAAACAAATCCGATTCGTGCATTTATCTTGTTTTGGTGATCACCATAAGCACACAAATCAGAGTAACACCGGTAGCATACAGGGCATGAGAAAAATCATACCTTTCACCCATGGGACTTTACTACGCCACCTTACACTCCTCGGGCTGTTCTCGAACCATGTGATAACATTTCAAGTGGTTCTGTTAATATCAAGATACTACGGTATGTAAAACTAATACTCCGCGTAATAACCCCGTTATCCCGTTAGTCTTAGGTTTGCTCAAGTGTATTCAAATTTACAACTTCTCATTCACCCCTCACACTTGTTCACCTAGGTTTCTTAGGTGCATATTCTTACCACCATCATTACACTCTGTAGACGTTATATCGTGAGTGGTTACAACTGGTGTAAGTAATACAATTGAGAAAGAAATTAATACTCAAAATATCCGTCGGGCTGCGAATAAAACCCGGTCGCAGTAGTATAGTAAGACAGAAGCGGCCGGGGTCAACCGTGGGACTTATAGTGAAAATAAAGTAGTACCTAAGCTTGTCACAAAAGGGGGGAATTAATTGACTTGTTTTTGACAAGTAAATAACAGATTAATTTAGTGAATTATGATAAATTAAACGGAACTCCGGGTTCAAGTTAATATGATCTGATTAATTATGCTATCTCTACCGGTTTATTTATATAGTTGCAAAATTCCTGTTATTATCCTAAGGACTAAGTCATAGACTCATAAGAACTCGTTTACCAGAAAATGCTCGGTCTAATCCAGGTTCGAGCAAAATATAAATAAACGGACATTAGGTGCGAGGAATTATATTTGCATCTGAAAATATTAACTTATTAAATCATAATAAGCTTTCTCCAGATTTAGGCTTAATTAACCTGTCTATTTATCACCGGTCTGATCAAAATAGACTTTGTAAAGCATTTTAATAAATCGATGAAATTTATTAAAAAGGTGAGAGATAAACTTTAATTGTAACAAACTGTATTTATTTTAACCGGTAGAAATATAAATTACACAACTAAACAAACCATAATTAAACCTTCACCCGGAGTAAGTCCACTTTAGCCTGACATATTAACTGGTAATAAGTCAGACAGAGGTTGGACGTAATAATAATAAGAGTGCAAGAGGTGTGGATGGTGAATGGAGAATGAAGAGAAAGAAGAGTGGAGAGAGTACGTAAGATTTCTGTAAATGGAATGAGAGATTTGGAGTGTTGAGTTCGGGGGTGGAACGTGTATTTGGTTGAAGGTGCAGTGTGTTTTATAGAGGAAGGGAAGATGCAGATCTGGAGTGGAAGAGCATTGATTGCTCATTAATTGCAGGGGACAGAGCTGAAGACGCGTGAGGGAATTAAGGTAGGCGGTGCGGAGTAGATGGATATGGCAGAAGCAATGTCGACGGGCGAAGAAGAAAACTGGCGCGCGTTGATTTTTAGTCACGTCCGCTTGTTGTCCGCATTGGCGTCCGCCTCTGAAACCATGCGGACGTCTCTGTCTTGTTTCTGTCCGCGTAGGCGTCCGCCTCATTTCATGCGGACGTCTCATACTCTCTCGCCCGCGGTCTCCATCTCTTGTCCGCCTTGTTAACTCACTCACGTCCGCCTGTTAACTCACTCACGTCCGCCTTGTTAACTCACTCACGTCCGCCTAAGTCCATGCGGTTGCATGTGTTTGACTCATTTTCTTCTACGAACTTTGACCGGCTCTAGATTCTTCGTTTGGACTCCGTTTTCTGAGCCGTTTGCGTCTATGCGTTCGTCTCTTCGTCTACTTTACTCCCAGCTTGGTTTTCCTCATGTTTAAACAATAAATTTGTGAGATAACAATAAAACATAAACTAGAGGAAAATCTAACCGAAGTGGAGAAATGAGCAAGAAAAGTGCTAATATAATATATAAAATACACCTATAAAACATGCTCATTTGGACACTTATCACACCCCCACACTTATCTTTTTGCTTGTCCTCAAGCAAAACCACGTACCCAAGTAAATAGGGAATGCTCAATACTAACAAATATTAATATGAAGGGTAGGATAAACATGATCTTTTTAACTTATTGAGGAGTGTGATCCATCAACTGCTGGTGGCATAGGTGTGCTCAGGGTAAAAATAAAATATAGAGTTTCGGGGTATGATCCAAGGTACTTCAATGTTTCTTTTGTTTAGGTGACTCTGAGAACTTTTACCATGGCCAACTTCTCTCAAGAATGGGCATTTTGAGGAGAAAACAAAAGGAAAAATAGATTCATGCATTTGTTTCGCTTTTGCATAAGAGATGAGAAAATGTAGGCATCACGCCTTTGTATTTAAGAACACTCAACTCTCTTTGTTGGTTACCAATGGTGTCTCGCAAGTCCCTTATTATTTTGTATTTTCTTTCTTTCTTTTTTTTTTTTACAGTGAAGCACCCCTTAGCAATCCCTAAGAGAGAAGACAGAAAGAAACCCTGAGCAATAAAATCCAACCATTTGCAGATTATTTGGTCACACCGCATATAAAATGCTCCTCAAAAGTAATCAAAATTTTAAAATTTGTACCATTTATCCCACAATTCATAACAGTATTTATTCTTAAAGAGAACAACCTACATTAGCAGGGTACATAATTTTAATTTTTGAACAAATGCAAGATAAGTAGAGAGATTTAAACATTTTAAGCACAGAATGCCCTGAAAAGGCTCTTCCCCCACACTTAAGTTCAAGCAATGCCCTAATTGCGTAGATGGTATTAAATTCACAAGGCATGCAATAAATAAAGGAAAGAGTGTACTCCCAAATTCCGTAGAGTCTGTTGAGCTCCCCCACACTTGAGTGCAGTTGTGGAATGTCATGAAATGAACTTGTAAAGAATATTCTACATAGCTAGAAGAACTCAAGTAAAACCTGCATTTTATTATAACATATAAAAGGGAAATATAGTACAAAAGGAAAATAACATTAAATTAAAGGAAAGACAAAAGATAGATAGTGGGTTGCCTCCCACCAAGCTGCCCGGATTTAACGTCTCTAGCTAGACGTATTTGACCAAGCTTTAGGTTGGAGAAGAGTTTGAGGGCGAGTTGTCCTGCTGTTCTTGGACAAGATAAATTCTAAATAAGTCAGTTGAAATATCAGAATGAGAATTATACCTTTTAAGACGTGCCCCATTGACCTTGAAAGTTTCGCCCTGTTTGTTTTGGAGTTCAAAGGCACCGTATGGGGTCACACTCACAATCTGGAAAGGACCAGCCCAATGCGATTTGAGTTTCCCAGGGAAGATCCTTAATCTTGAGTTATATAGGAGAACCCAATCACCAATTTCGAAGTCTCTCTTGAGGATCATCCTGTCATGGAACTTCTTGGTGCGCTCCTTATAAATCTTAGCATTTTGGTAAGCCTGATCTCTCAACTCTTCTAACTCAGAAAGTTGGAATTTCCTTTTTTCTCCCGCGGCTTCTAGATCGAAGTTTAGGGCCTTGAGTGCCCAATATGCCTTATGTTCCAGCTCTACAGGCAGGTGACAAGATTTCCCATAACAAGCTTAAAAGGACACATCCCGATGGGAGTCTTGAATGCGGTACGGTAAGCCCAAAGCGCATCATCTAACTTAAGTGCCCAATCCTTTCGTGATGAGTTAACCATTTTCTGGAGAATCCATTTTAACTCACGGTTCGAAACTTCTGCTTGGCCGTTTGTCTGGGGGTGATAAGGTAGAGCTACCTTGTGACGTACCCCGTATTTACCCATAAGCGCTTCAAATGAACGGTTGCAGAAGTGGGATCCTCCATCACTGATAATAATTCTTGGCACGCCAAAACGGGTAAGATGTGCTTCTTAAGGAATCTGGTTACGGTCTTTGAATCAGCAAGATGACAGGGTATGGCTTCTACCCATTTTGACACGTAATCCACTGCCACTAAAACATACTGGTGGCCTTGTGAGGAAGGGAACGGTCCCATAAAATCAATGCCCCAACAATTGAAGAGTTCCACTTCTAGTATTCCCTGTTGTGGCATTTCATGCCTCCTAGATGTGTTACCCATTCTTGACAATTATCACATTGTTTGCAGAATTGGTAAACATCTTTGTGAAGGGTCGGCCAATAAAATCCTGAGGCAGGATCTTAGTAGCGGTCCTTGTGGGTCCATGGTGACCTCCGGCTACCCGTGAGTGACAAAAATGTATGACGCTGTGAACCTCATCTTCAGGGAGACACCGGCGAATCAACCCATCAGCACAGACTCGGAACAAATACGGATCTTCCCAGAAGTAATGCTTTGAGTCAGAAAGGAATTTCTTCTTCTGGGAGTAAGATAGATCATAGGGTATGGTTCCGGAGACTAGATAATTGGCCAGGTCCGCATACCATGGCTCCTGTACCTTGGTGATTGAAAAGACAGTCTCATCGGGGAAGAATTCGTTGATAGGCACACTATCCTTAGGAGTTACCAATCTGGAGAGATGGTCAGCGACGACATTTATTTTTCCGCTCTTGTCTTTGACTTCGATGTCAAACTCTTGCAGTAGAAGAATCCAGCGCAATAAGCGAGGCTTGGCTTCTTGTTTTGCAAATAGGTATTTGAGAGCGGAGTGGTCTGTGTGCACTATGACTTTGCTTCCCCATAAGTACGACCTGAACTTATCAAGGGAGAATACTATAGCCAGAAGCTCTTTTTCAGTGGTCGTATAGTTCTTCTGGGCGTCGTTTAGTGTCCTGCTGGCATAAGCAATCACTCTTAGAATCTTCTCTTTTTCTGGCATAGAGCTGCCCCCACTGCATGGTCACTCGCATCACACATGATCTCAAACGGGAGAGACCAGTGGGGTGGTATGACAACAGGTGCTGATACCATTTTTGTGTTATAGTTTTGAAAGCAGCTGGACACCTTTCATCAAAATGAAACGGGGCATCTTTTTGTAGCAGGTCGGTCAATGTTTAGTGATTTTTGAGAAGTCTTTTATAAACCGCCGATGGAATCCTGCATGCCCGAGAAACGCTTGAATGTCTTTAACAGTAGTTGGTGTAGGTAATTTCTCGATAACCTCTACCTTGGCTTTATCCACCTCTATTCCTTCTGCCGATATTTTATGTCCAAGGACAATCCCGTCCTTGACCATAAAATGACATTTTTCCCAGTTCAAAACGAGATTTGTATCCTCACACCGTCCTAGGATCAAATCAAGTTGTGCCAAGCATTTATCAAAACTAGAGCCATAGACCGAGAAGTCATCCATAAAGACTTCTATGCTTTGTTCGATGAAATCAGCGAATATTGCTTGCATGCATCTCTGGAAGGTAGCAGGGGCATTACATAGACCGAAGGGCATTCGTCTGTATGCAAAGGTACCGTATGGACAAGTGAAGGTTGTCTTATCCTGGTCCTCTGGTGCGATTGGTATTTGGAAATACCCTGAGAACCCATCTAAAAAGCAGTAGTACTCTTTCCCTGCTAGTCGCTCCAACATCTGATTGATAAAGGGGAGAGGGAAATGATCCTTCCTGGTTTCCAAGTTTAAGCGCCAATAGTCGATACACATGCGCCAACCTGTGATCTTTCTTTGAGGGATAGCCTCTCCCTTATCATTCACAACTGCCTCGATGCCCCCCTTCTTCGGGACAACTTGTACCGGGCTTACCCATGGACTGTCAGAAATAGGATAAATGATGTTCGCATCTAGGAGTTTCAGAACCTCCTTTTTAACTACCTCCTTTAGGTTAGGGTTTAGCCGACGTTGAGGTTGCCTGACAGTTTTGTAATTGTCCTCCATATAGATGTGATGCGTGCAGTAGGAGGGATCAATTCCTTTGATGTCAGCAATAGTCCACCCGATTGCCGTCTTATGCTTCTTAAGCACTTCGAGTAGCCTCGTTTCTTCCCCGGAATTCAGAGAAGAGGAAATAATGACAGGCAAATGGTCATTTTCAGCTAAAAAGGCATACTTGAGTTTAGAAGGCAGTTCCTTAAGCTCGAGCTCTGGTAGTTGTTCTATTGATGGAACTGATTTTTGAGGTTTTCTGTCGAGTGTTTCGATTGGTGGCCGGTAGGCTTGATAACCAGTCTTTCCTTTTTCTACATACGCCAGCATGGCGTTAACTTCCGGATCCTCCACCTTTTCTTCTAGAGAAGTAAATAATACTTGCTCTAGTGGTTCAGCTTCAACTTCGGGATGGAAGATAGGGAATACATGTCCTTATCTGTAGAAAAATCGCCTTCCTCCTCCTCATCATCTGTTAATCCCACTGTCCTAGCATGAGGAGAAAAGTTATAACTCTTCTTCATCATTTTCTGCATGTCAAATTCGATCGTTTCGTCCTCGTACCGCAGAGTGATTTTCCCATCGTGGACGTCAATGATGGCTTTGGCAGTACTTAGAAACGGTCGACCTAGAATCAGGGGAACCTCAACATCGTCATCCATTTCTAAATGACGAAGTCAGCTGGAATGATAAAGCGAGATACTCCAACTACCAGATCCCGGACTATGCCCATGGGCTTGATCTCTGATCTGTCTGCTAGTTGGAGTTTGAAAGGAACGGGTTGCATTTCTCTCCTTTTACTTTCAAGAAGGTGGCGTAGGGCATGATATTAATGCTGGCTCCCAGGTCGCATAAACCGCTTCCACAATCCACTCCTCCTATAAAACACGGGATTACGGGATTTCCCAGATCTGTTTGTTTGGGAGGGAGTGCTCGAAGAAGGGCAGCTGAGCATTCCTCCGTGAGATGCACTGTTTCTTTTCCAGGTTTCTTTTTCTTCTTTGTTAAGAGATCCTTAAGAAATTTGGCGTAGTTAGGCATCTCTTGCAAAGCATCAATAAGAGGTATGTCGAGGGTCAGTTTCTTGAAAATGCTCAAGAATTTGGAGAACTGCTCATCTAGGTGTTTCTTTTTCATTCTGTTGGGAAATGGGAGTTCACTGTTTTTAGGAGATGAGGATGGAATGTCGATGGTAACTCGAGATGGAGGTGGAGTTTCAGGAGTAGGAACTTGGATTTCTGAGGGAGGGTGAGGCTGGATTGGTTGTGTCTTCATCATTGATGTAGGCCTCTTCATGATTTTCTTTTTCTTTTCCTTTTCTGGTGGCAAGTTCCCTTCCGCTCCTTAAGGAGACTGCACTCAAGTTTGTTGATTGGGATGTGCCATCTTTTATAAGGATTGAATTTGCTTGTTCTCTTGGATTGGGTTTGTCTGTGAAGGGAATTGACCAGGTGGTCTTTGTTGGGTGAGTAACTGTTGAATCTGAGATTGCAAGGCTTTTGGTCTTTGTGCGAGCTGCGACCTCTTCTTGCGTATCTCGGGACTTACCCATCATAGCTTTAAACATCTCTTGCATTTGAGACATTTCAGACTCAGGATTCGAAGGAGGTTGAGTTGGTCGACTCGAAGAAGCGTCATTGCCATAAGGCTGTTGTTGATATTGCCTTTGGCCTCCTTGGAAATTGGACTGAGGTCTGTAATTTTGAGATGGTTGATGTGTATGTGGGTTTTGGATATTGTCGGTGTTTGAGTAGCGAATGTTGGATTGCATGTTACGTTGCCAAGGTTGTCTGTATCCTGAATTGTTGGTGAGATAGATTGCCTCCTCTGCTGCTTTTAATTCTTGTAGTTGGGGGCATTGTTCATAGTCATGAGGCCCGCCACATTGCGTACAAGAAATAACAGGAGATGATTGGGACAGAGGTGCATAGCCTGGAGGGATTGTAGATGATCGGGAAATCATCGACTTAGCTTGCTGGGGGGTAGGAATTCATAGAGTACTGACTTTTGTTGCCTGCTGAGCATTGCTTTCCATGAGTTGCTCATGGCTTTTCATCAGCTGGTCAAACTTGTTATCACTTTCCCCAACATGATATAAACCTGGAGTACCGCTCCTTGATCCACCGGAGGCCCAGTCTCTGATTTCTTCACAAAGAGACTCCATGCTATTCAGAAATTGTGCTCCTGGCTTTTTCAGAATGTCAGCCCCTAACGAGGACAGTACCATTGTTCTGCATGGACCGATCAAGCCTTTGTAGAACAATTGTGATACTTTTCTTTCGTCAGACCATGGTGAGGACAAGTAAGTAGTAGTCCTTTGAAACGATCCCAAGTTTCACAAATATTCTCCGACCCAGGTTGCTTGAAATTATAGATTTCAGCAATCATTCCAACGTTTGGCTCGGGGGTAGGAATTTCGTAGAACTTGGTGGCCATGTCATCCCAAGTACCAATAGTACTTGGTGTCAGGCTATGATACCACTTGCTCGCACTTCCCGTCAGGCTGTGAGGGAATAATGACAATCTTGCGTACTGAAGTACTGCGTCGGTTGCAGTAAGATTGTTGGCATGTTGCAAGAATTTTGTAACATGTAACAGGGCTTCGTCTGGACTGGAACCATCAAACATGCCCAGCTCCTTCACACATCGATCTGATGATATGGCTTCAGCTTCTGCCACTCATTGTATTCGGATGGGCTAAGGTGAGGAAGGATGATAGCAGGCTGTTGTCCTTGGTTAGACGGCCTGTTGATATTTCGAACTGTCGCTGGTGTAGATGCCATGTCAGCTTCCGGGTCAGATTCTATCACTGTGGTGGTAATGTTTTGTTGAGTTCGTCTCTGCCTTAGGGTGCGCAGAGGTTCTCTCGATCTCTGGAATGTAACCAACCGTGTGATTATTAATATTTTTCTGGGAGGCTGTTTGACCTGGTAAAAGGCATTCACCACTCAAAACAGAGAAGAAACTCGTTATGTGTTAGAATAAATAAAAATGTTAGGAATTAGTTGACAGAAATTATAAGTTCAGAAGACATGGAAAAAATGACAGAAAATTAAATGACAATGGAAAGAATGACAAAAATAAATAAAGTGACATTAGTAGTTAGTATACTGGAAATTATAAGTTAGTATACTGGAATTGAAGGACAATGGAAATTAAATGTTAAGGACAATGGAAATTAAATGACATAATAAAAGAGTTAGTAATTAGATGTCCAAAGTCAGAAGTCCGAGTCAGGTATCCAATTAATATAACAGATTATTATAATATAACAGGTGAATTAACCGGGGCTTAGGGACTAGAATAAATCAAGTCCCCGGCAACGGCGCCATTTTGCAGACGTTATATCGTGAGTGGTTAGAACTGGTGTAATTAATACAATTGAGAAAGAAATTAATACTCAAAATATCCGTCGGGCTGCAAATAAAACCCGGTCGCAGTAGTATAGTAAGACTGAAGCGGTCGGGGTCAAACCGTGGGACTTATAGTGAAATAAAGTAGTACCTAAGCTTGTCACAAAAGGGGGGAATTAATTGACTTGTTTTTGAAAAGTAAATAACAGATTAATTTAGTGAATTATGATAAATTAAACGGAACTCCGGGTTCAGGTTAATATGATCTGATTAATTATGCTATCTCTACCGGTTTATTTATATAGTTGGCAAAATTCTTGTTATTATCCTAAGGACTAAGTCATAGACTCATAAGAACTCGTTTACCAGAAAATGCTCGGTCTAATCCAGGTTCGAGCAAAATATAAATAAACGGACATTAGGTGCGAGGAATTATATTTGCATCTGAAAATATTAACTTATTAAATCATAATAAGCTTTCTCCATATTTACGGCTTAATTAACTTGTCTATTTATCACTGGTCTGATCAAAATAGACTTTGTAAAGCATTTTAATAAATCGATGAAATTTATTAAAAAGGTGAGAGATAAACTTTAATTGTAACAAATTGTATTTATTTTAACCGGTAGAAATATAAATTACACAACTAAACAAACCATAATTAAACCTTCACCCGGAGTAAATCCTCTTTAGCCTGACATATTAACTGGTAATAAGTCAGACAGAGGTTGGACGTAATAATAATAAGAGTGCGAGAGGTGTGGATGGTGAATGGAGAAATGAAGAGAAAGAAGAGAGGAGAGCGTACGTAAGATTTCTGTAAATGGAATGAGAGATTTGGAGTGTTGAGTTCGGGGGTGGAACGTGTATTTGGTTGAAGGTGCAGTGTGTTTATATAGAGGAAGGGAAGATGCAGATCTGGAGTGGAAGAGCATTGATTGCTCATTAATTGCAGGGGACAGAGCTGAAGACACGTGAGGGAATTAAGGTAGGCGGTGCGGAGTAGATGGATATGGCAGAAGCAATGTCGACGGGCGAAGAAGAAAACTGGCGCGCGTTGATTTTTAGTCACGTCCGCTTGTTGTCCGCATTGGCGTCCGCCTCTGAAACCATGCGGACGTCTCTGTCTGTTTCTGTCCGCTCCTCTGTCCACGTGGGCGTCCGCCTCATTTCATGCGGACGTCTCATACTCTCTCGCCCGCGGTCTCCATCTCTTGTCCGCCTTGTTAACTCACTCACGTCCGCCTTGTTAACTCACTCACGTCCGCCTAAGTCCATGCGGTTGCATGTGTTTGACTCATTTTCTTCTACGAACTTTGACCGGCTCTAGATTCTTCGTTTGGACTCCGTTTTCTGAGTCGTTTGTGTCTATGCGTTCGTCTCTTCGTCTACTTTACTCCCAGCTTGGTTTTCCTCATGTTTAAACAATAAATTTGTGAGATAACAATAAAACATAAACTAGAGGAAAATCTAACCGAAGTGGAGAAATGAGCAAGAAAAAGTGCTAATATAATATATGAAATACACCTATAAATCATGCTCATTTGGACACTTATCACACTCCCAATGGCTTATTACTGATGCCATTTTTTTTACCCGACCGGCCCACCCTGGTCGGTCCCCTGGGTCGGTCATGTGCAGAGGCATTAGGTTCCAAAAATTCTAGTCCGACCGACCCAATCTGGGTCGGTCCCTTGGGTCGGTCGGATGCAGAAGGCTCTGAGGTTGCAGATTTAAAGCCGATCGACCCTACCAGGGTCGGTCCATCCAATACCCATTTTTATTCCTCACTTTGAACTCCAAATTCACCTCAATTCTCACCTAATCTTTTCCTTATCATTCCCATATGTTTTACACATGTTTAGACACCCTAAAACCCTCCTTAAACATTCCTAAATCATTAGTCCAATCCTTACTCAACCTTTTGCTCAAATCCTACAAATTTCCATTCTCATTTTTGCATCTTGCACACTTGTGCTTTCTAAACTCCTCTTGGTAGTATACACTTTGTTCTCTCTCATTTTGACCATTCCAAAACCTTCCTAAACAATTGCATCAACTATGCTCAAGTTCATTCATTCCCTTCAAGGCTTTACAATTTAGTTTCTCTCCAAGCTCCAAGGCAGTTATACACCATTTTGCTACAAATTTTCCCTCTTCCTTTTCCAACCCTTATATCCACTCAAGAGTGGTTAACTAACACATATAAATCCCTTACAATACCTAGTTCATTCCCTAGGGTAATCTCACTCATTACCACACTTAAAACACTTTATTTCTACCAAACTTTTGCCATAACTTTCCCGTAAACCTAACATATCCAAACTCATCCATTCTCGCCAAAATCAATCCTAATCTAGCAACACCCATACAAGGGTCCTATCAGCACATAAGTTCAATTTAAATTCACCAAACAACAACATAAACACAATTCCCAAATCACTTGGCTCCAAGGTTCTTAATTTAACAAGTTCACAATTGTAACACCCCAACCGCTAATCCTATGCTTACCGTCCAATCGTCCTATTAATCCTACGAGTTCGCAGCGGAATTATTACATACTTACTACGGCGGGTGAAACAATGCCGCTAACCGCCCATACGGCTAGCTAGGCTACTAATACTTACAGTCACGGTCTGATGAACATAACGTACCGAGCTACTAAATTACTTACCAAAAACATATGCCAAATACTTACATCCTGGATCACCGAGTATTTAGAGTATATTCAATTACAACCTTTCAAGTTACCAAAAGAATGAGTTTCTAAAGCTACTCATCTATACCAATGCTCCTTTCCCAATATCCAAAAAGGTGTACCCCATGGTACACCGGCTAATCAAAACTGTAGCCCTGTACTACTTAGTACACCCATCATGAATTCAGTGTTTACATTCCAAAAAAGAAGATAAAGAAATAGAACTATGCCCTCAGCATCTTCATCAATCTCTAGTACCTGCGTGTAGTAAAAATGGTGCCCCAAGGGGCTCAGCAAAAGCTGCATATGGACTCCGCATATACCGCGTGCTAGCTAGGGCACGCCGACTATTTGACGTCCACTAAACATGCCATTCATTACTCATACATACATGCTCTTCATACAATATACATGCTATACAATTCATTACACAATCAAGATAACATTACAAGTACACATCTTACTTACCTTCACAAGGTTAGCCAAATTATGCATCCGGGTTAATCGGAATGCTTTACTCTTTTACTCATTACTTACTTCTTCTTGCATACATTTACTTACTTCCTTTTTACTTTACTTACTCATTCTACTTACTTACTTATACTCAAGTCAAGTCGTCGGACCTCCGGCCTTGGGGACTACACCGTCCCACATCCGGGATTTACTTGACTCACTAATCCGGGATGCTACCCACTTAAGGGATTTGGGCCGCGGACCAGTTTAAGAGTCAGGAATTGGAGCCAACCTCCTCGTGACTCCGCATCCGCCTCACGCGTGGCCGAAACTATATCGGACTTCTACTCATTCCAATTTAATTACCATTTTAAGTTAGGATGGTTAGTTTGTTAGGAACAAGTTAGAAGTCCAAACACAATGAATAACGGTCACGGTACAATACAACATACATACATACATTCATATCATCCATACATTTCATGAAGTATACAAACTAAGGATTAAAGAAAGTATACAACATCATACAACACTACATAATCACAAGTATGCATATTAACTCCGATTCGTGCATTTATCTTATTTGGTGATCAATTAGCACACAACACACAAATCAGAGTAACCAAGATAGCACCCGGGGCATGAGGAATCCATACCGTTCACCGTCGTACGTGTTTCCAAACGTGCTTCCGGTGTCACAAATCAAATCCTATTACATACATACAATTAAATGATTAATTATCTACAATTACTTAACTCATACTTACTATGTCCTTATACCTCTTACACTTACACTTTACTTACTTACTTTTCCTTTACTTAAGTTCCTATCTTCTTACTTAAGGTTGGCATGCTTACACACATGTACATATACATATATGTATGGGTATACATATACAATATATATACAATTGTTATTTAAATTAAAAAAATAATTTTTTTTTTTGTCAGGACCGGACTTGCGACCGACCTTGGCAAGTCCGGTCCATTCCAGTAGGTTTCATCGGGAAATTTTTGGTCCGACCGGACTTGCATGTCCGGTCGCAAGTCCGGTCGATTCCAGTAACATTCTTACGGAGAATTTTTCTGCTCGACCGGACTTGCAAGTCCGGTCGCAAGTCCGGTCGATTCCAGTAGCATACCGAGGGGAAATTTTTCTGCTCGACCGGACTTGCAAGTCCGGTCGCAAGTCCGGTCGATTCCAGTAGCATACTGACGGGAAAATTTTCTGCTCGACCGGACTTGCAGGTCCGGTCGCAAGTCCGGTCGATCCCAGTGTTTGCATTTTAATTTCTGTTTTCAGTCCTCTCTTTCACCCATTACCTCCCCATTGTTCCTACACTTAATCCTACATGTTTTAACACCATTTAAACCTCCTAATACCCTAGTTCATTTCCTAACCCTTACACAATTTTATACTCATTCACTCATCTAATTTTCTAAGTTTCAACTCAACACTCAAACTAGTTTCTTCTCTAGTTACCTTATGCTACAGATTTCAACACCTACACTTCTCCTCTACATCTCCCTCTTCAAATGTCATTTTTAACACTCCTAGCACATTACAATTACATTAACTATCTCTCTCAACTTATCCTCTATCTTCCTTAATCAAAATCTGTTACAACATATATCTCTCACCTAGTCACCTAGTTTAATTCTCTAAGTGTTCTAATCCTAGACAAATTTTGCCATAGCCTCCCCTATAATTTTATACTTCACCACCTATTCTAGTACACATTTCAACACTTATTCCACCTGTTACAATAGACATCAAAATACAACTCCCATACACAAATACTAATACAAAACAACACTAAAATTTCCTGCACTCAATCGAACCATTCCCAATCTGTTTTAAATGAGTTTTACACATCTTTTAAAGCTTCCAAAATACTTATATTCTCTTACACATTACACTACTAGTACATTACCATTTTACAATACCCATTTTCATTCTTAAAAATCTGTTACATATACAATTATATACAAGGCTACACAATGAGCATTCTTACCTTGTTTCTCTAGCTTTTCTTTCTCTTCTTCCTTCACTCTTTCTCCACCGGTTTTGCTAATCCAACTTCTCTAACTCTACAACCCATTTACATATACATTTCAATACACCATTCTCATACTAAAACTAACCTTGAACATTAATCAAGTTGTAATGTACATTCTAGGGTTTAGAATTTATATTACCTTGCAAGGGTTCAAATGGAGCTTGGAGTGGCTCAAAAACAATATTTCCAACTCCACCAACAAGCCAAAATCGGCTAGAACAAGAGGAAGAACAAGGTTTAGTTCATGAATTCGTTTTGCCCACAAGGGCTAGAAAAAGATGGAGTTTTCGAAATATTTTTACCTTAGAAGAACAAGGAGACCAAGGTGGCTCTAATGGTGGTGTTGAAACTCCAAATGGTGCATACCCATAAAATCGAAAATGGTGATTTTCGGATTTTGAAAGGATGAAAGTGTAGCTCTTGGTGAGAGGATTACAATGGTGTGTAATTTTTATAATTTTTGGAAGAGTATTGAGGGAGTTACAAAGGAGAGAAGTAAGGTTTTGTGGGGTGTTCTCTTATTTCTCCATGTCCATCGGCTGGAGGTAGAAGAAGAGGAAAAGAGAGAGTGCTGGTGAGGGGTCTTACGTGAGAGAAGAGAATGAGAGGAGGAGAGAGAATGTGTGAGTGAGGGAAATAAAGTAATAAGTGAGGTGTTATTGTTTTTGTTTGTTTGTAAATAAGAGAGTGTGAGTGAGTGTGTGAGAGAGGGAATTAGAGGGGGGGCGGCTGGCATACACACACACACACACACATTTCACTTTTATTTTAAAAGTGGACACATAAGTTTTGTCTATTTATACTTCTACCCCACAACTTACCGTTTTTGGCAGTTTTTACTAATTTCTCGTTTTCTTGATTTTATTGGTCCTAAAGCTTCACTAATATTTATTAATGATTATTTAGTTGACCAAAACTGTTACGAGTCTATTTGACCCGCTTAAAGACACGTTTTCCGGTTACCTCGAAAAACGCGCTTTAAGGTTCGGTAATGTTTTTAAACCGTTTTAAAGGTCCGTTTTCTTCGGATTTGTTCCCTAATAATTATTTACACTTAATTAAGCTTCTAAATTACTTGTTAGCTTAATTAATCACTGTTCTTAATTACGGGGTATTTCAATCTACCCCCCTTAAGAAACTTTGCCTCAAAGTTGCTCAAGGTTAATAGTTTTATAATTCTACTCATTAGGCAACCAATTGTCCTAATGTGTCTTACTACACCTATGAGGTGTTTACTTCATTCCACATTACAAGCATACACAACTCGAGTGCAATACACAATCACAATTCACATACACAATCCATCATTCTCATTCATACCATACCACAATACATCATACACCATTATCATCCACAAACACATTACACCAATACATCATACATTACACATACACATCGTTCATTACACACTACACATACATACACATCCATACTAAATTCATTCGCACTACATGTGCCATACAAAATGCAATGCTTACCCCGAAGCAATGCTAAAGCAAAGGGTTCTACCCCCCTTAAAAGGGGTACGACCCGTACCCGTATATTAAATACTAGACTCTCTAGTCTATGAATAACTGCGGGTATTTAGCCTTCATGGCATCTTCTAACTCCCATGTCGCTTCTTCGACATCATGGTTAGACCATAGGACCTTCACCATTCGTATAGACTTATGGCGAGTGTCTCTGGTCTTCCTATCAAGGATTCTCACTGGGGTTTCGACATATCGCATGTTTGGCTCAATGGATAAGTGCTCGGGCTCCAACACATGAGAAGGATCAGCCATATACTTCTTGAGTTGTGACACATGAAATACATCATGGACACGTCCCAAGTCCTCAGGTAGTGCTAACCTGTAGGCTACTGAACCAACTCTTTCAGTGATAGTGTACGTCCCTACAAACTTTGGGCTTAGCTTGCCCTTCTGACCAAATCTGAAGACACCCTTCATAGGTGAAACTCGCAAGAACACTTGGTCGCCCACGGCGAACTCAAGGTCGCGTCGTCTCACATCCGCATAGGATTTCTGTCTATCTTGGGCTGCCTTCATGTTAGCTCGGATTTGTTGCACTTCGGCTTGCACTTGCTCAAGGTATTCCGGTCCTATTATGACCGCTTCACTTGACTCATCCCAACACAAGGGTGTACGGCAAGGTCTACCGTATAGAGCTTGGAAAGGCGACATCTTAATCGAGGCGTGATAACTATTATTATACGAGAACTCGATAAGATGAAGCTTATCTAACCAACTCCCCTGAAAGTCTAAGGCACATGCCCGAAGCATGTCCTCCAGTGTCTGGATGGTCCTTTCTGTCTGACCGTCGGTCTGAGGATGGAAGGCGGTACTCAACTTCAGTTCTGTACCCAACGCTTCCCTTGTAGCTCTCCAGTATCTCGAAAGAAACCTGGTGTCGCGGTCAGATACTATGGTCTTAGGGACTCCGTGGTGTCTGATGATCTCCTTATCAAAAAGCTCTGCTAGCTTAACTACCTTCCAGGTGTCCTTCATCGGTATGAATCTGGCAACCTTGGTAAGGCGATCTACTACAACCCAGATCATGTTGAGTCCTCCCCTAGCAGGTGGGAGTCCTACAACAAAATCCATGGAGATATCATGAAATTTCCACTCCGGAATTGGCATTGATTGTACCATTCCGCCCGGTCTACGGTGTTCAAATTTTACCTTCTGGCATGTCAAGCATCTCAATAAAAATTCCATCACATCTGACTTCATTCCAGACCACCAGAAGTACCTCTTCATGTCTTTGTACATCTTGGAGGCTCCCGGATGGACTGATAATGTAGAACTATGTGACTCTCGCAGGATGCGATCCCTTAGCTCAGCATTGCTTCGGGGGACGCATAGCCTGCCATTCAACCGAATCAAACCATCTTCATGTAGCTTAAAATCATACTTTTTCTTCTCAAATGTACCATTCTCGATCTTGTGTCTGATTTCGGTTAGGTAAGGGTCGCTCAACTGAGCGTCTCGCACCTCGTCAACCAAGCTAGAAGAAGCGAGTAGCGAATGGAGCGAGTGTGCTCGACGGCTCAGGGCGTCGGCTACAATGTTTGCCTTCCCTTCCTTATACTGCAGGTTGATGTCGTAGTCTGAAAGAAACTCCATCCACCTTCTCTGTCTCAAATTGAGTTCTTTCTGAGTGAATACATATTGTAAGCTCTTATGGTCGGAGTAGATGGTGATGCTTACCCCATAGAGATAGTGTCGCCATATCTTCAAGGCGAAGACAATGGCTCCTAACTCTAAGTCGTGAGTCGGGTAATTCTCCTCATGTTTCTTCAGCTGGCGGGAGGCATAAGCAACCACCTTGCCATGCTGCATGAGTACGCATCCCATTCCTTTGCCTGATGCATCACAGTATACCTCAAATCCCTCTGTGCCCTCTGGAAGAGTAAGGACGGGCGCTGAGGTCAATGAGTCTTTCAGCTTCTGAAATGATAGCTCGCACTCGTCTGTCCATACAAACGGTGCATCCTTCTTCATCAATGTAGTCATGGGCTTGGCGACTTTCGAGAAGTCCTTACAAATCTCCGGTAGTAACCGGCTAGACCAAGAAAGCTCCTAATGTCGGTAACAGTCTTGGGTCTAGGCCATGATCGTACAGCTTCTACTTTAGAAGGGTCAACCGAGATACCTGCGCTCGAGATGACATGCCCAAGGAATGATACCTGATCAAGCCAGAACTCGCATTTGGAGAACTTCGCATAAAGCTGGTTCTCGCGCAGTGTCTCAAGCACTTTCCTCAAGTGAATTTCATGTTCCTCTGGTGACTTAGAATATACAAGGATGTCGTCGATGAAAACCACAACCGAAGTGTCCAACTGCTCACTGAATAAACGATTCATGAGGTCCATGAATTTTGCCGGTGCGTTTGACAAACCGAATGGCATCACTGTGAATTCGTAGTGGCCATATCTGGTACGGAATGCCTTTTCTCAATGTCTTGTTCCTTGATTGCAATCTGATGGTACCCTGAACGGAGGTCGATCTTGGAGAAGACTGAGGCTCCTTTCAATTGGTCGAATAGGTCATCGATGCGTGGTAGTGGGTATTTATTTTGACTGTGACCGCATTCAGCTCGCGGTAGTCAATGCATAGTCGGAGGCTACCGTCCTTCTTCTTCACGAAGAGAACCGGTGCTCCCCAGGGTGATACGCTCGGGCGTATAAACCCATTGTCTAGAAGATCTCTCAACTGTTCTTTCAATTCGGTCATCTCTGCTGGTGCCATGCGGTACGGTGCCCTAGCAATGGGACCGGTACCTGGCAATAGATCAATTTCGAATTCCACTGCTCTCGGTGGTGGCATGCCGGGTAGCTCCTTAGGGAATACATCGGGATACTCGGATACAATAGGTACTTCATCACTGAACTCTGGATCTCGCTCCAGGTCTTGTACATAACAAAGATACACTCTTGGCCCTTTCTGAGCTCCCGGTACATAGCCATGGCAGATATAAGGGTGGTCGAAGGCTCTCTCGGTCTCTGGCGGTAAGATACGGTAACCTCAGAAGGACTCTTGAGCAGCAAACGATGCTCGGCGCAGAGGATTCTACCCTTGTGCCGCTCCAACCAATTCATCCCAATGATTACGTCGAATCCCAATCCGTTGAATTCGATGAAGGAAAGGGGAAACGATTCGCCTTTGATTTGGATTGTGGCTGATTGATAGTATTTGGTGAACTTTACTCGCTCCTTCGATGGGAGAGTAACCATGAAGTTCGGTAGCTCATCCGCATCTAGCTTCAACCTCTTCACAAAGGAGGGTGATACGAAAGTGTGAGAGGCGCCGGAGTCGAATAATACATTGGCATCAATGCCATTTACTGGGAAGGTTCCCGTTAGAATGGTGCCGCTTCTACCGGCTGTGCTTCGGTGAGGATGCTCAGTTACCTTCGGTACCGAGTCCACAACCTATTGGATTCACAATTGGATAAGTATTGATGGTGGACACAAGTGGAATTAAATCAACACTGCTCTTTATTGATAAACCAACCATCATACATACCGTGTCTCTAATACACGTTACTAATAGATTACATGATACTAGGAATTTAATACTTTCGAAAGGTAAGGTTCAGGCGTCCTGGTTTCATGTGTGTGGCATTGATTATTGCCGGTGGTGCCGTGTTCAACTTGATCTTGTTGATCCCGTGATACAGCATCCTAGAGTTTCCACCCATGATTAGGACATCTCCTGATCTCAATACCAGTTTCTGTGCGAGAGGTCCACACGCTTCTGCTCGCTATACAGGGAATACAGGCGTCATCACCATGGACCAAGTACACTACGGGCACTCCTGTTCAGAGAGAGATTCCGCTGTCTCATCCTTGTCTTGGTGTAACCCAAGTCGTCCTTCTTTTCATAGAAGTTGACGATACAAAGGTCCGCTTCAAGTGCGGGGATGGTTCAGATTCACATTGTTGTGCAAGTTCGACTGCTTGAGTGATGAGGGTCTGAAATTCTGGTGGTATTGTCGGTGGCGTCGCTCCATCTTGTGTTCGTGTCTCCTGGTATGTCTTGGTATAAGGATTCCAGTCCTTTCCCAAGCACATCATCTTCAGCTTCATCTTCGCTCCACCGGGGAATTCGGGGTGTAAAATCCACCTTGACCCGTTCCTAGCTCGTTGCATCGTCGAATAATTGAGATTTGCGCTTCGGGTGTCAGGTATCCCCTTAATAAGATCATACCTGGTCGGATGACCTGACACTGTTTGTTGGTGTAGTCGTGGTGGTGATGTCGATCTCTTCTTGATTCAAGGTTACCGGTATTGGGTAACAGATACTAAAGTTTCCTATGGTTACAAATTTCATCTACGGTGAGTACTAGTTTCAACTACTCCATTTTATGCTTAATATACACTTCATTTATTTACTCATGCATTCACTCATACAGTTACTCTACTACTAGGCATGCTATTTCAAGGATTAAAGGTTTAGGTGATTACCTTGGCCGGATTTCGAACCGGGCCCATCGCGGTCAATCACATGGAGAACAGGCTGCCTCTGAGGTGCGCCTCTCTGAGGGCCCCGGGATCCCTGTCCCTGAGGTGCCTGCTGGGCCGGTGCATCGCCAGATGCCACCTCCTTGCCCTCTCTCTGCTTGTAGTTCTGGAAGGTACCCTTCGGCTTTCCACTCTCTAAGCACTTGTTAGCTGTGTGTCCCAGCTTCTGGCAGTTGTAGCATTTGATCTCCCTTCCATAACAGTCCTTACCAGGATGGTCCTGGTTGCACTTTCTGCACACATAGGTGCGGCCGTCGGAGAAGGTTTTGGCGGCTCCAGAGCTAGAACCTGAGGTTAGGGGGTTAGCACATGTGTGCGTGGATATACTAGATACGATACTTATATGAATACGAATTGGAAATAGAATTTACCCTTAGGAGGGTGTGATCTCAGTGGCTTAGCTGCCACCGGTGCAGAATAACCAAGCTGAAGGATCTCAGCTGGTTTGCCCTGCTCAGCATGGGCACTGCTCTCACTTGGGGACTTCTTCTGAGAAAAGAAGTTCCCTTTCTTCTTCTTCCAGCTTTTACCCTGGTTCTGCTCCTCAGTGCTGGTATTTTGTTATTGGCCTTGCGCTTCAGCGCGGTTTCTTCATCCCTCAGTTGGCAAGTGATCTCAACGCGAGAAGCCGCGTGATAACACTCCTGAAATTTCAGGTGTTAGCCGGGATTCTCATTTAAGGAAAGGATAAGGAAAAGTTTCAAGGAATTCAAGGAAATAAGGAATTGACATGATACTAAGGGTTAACCGTTTATTTACCTGAAGGGAGGTAAATCTGGTGTAGCCCATACCGTACCGTAGGCGATGGCTCAGACCGCCATAGAAGCGATCGACCAACACCTGGCCGGTGTATCCTAGATCAGGGGGGAGACGGAGAATGGAGGTGAAAGTGTCGATAGTACTCATCCACAGACATCTTGTCTGTCATCTTTAAGGCGTCGAGTTCAAGCCTCTTCTTGGTCTTGACATGTTCGGATAGTACTTAGATCGGAGGAGAAGTGATGTAAAAGACTCCCAATCGAAGGTGGGGTCGTTGACGTGTTCGTGCTTGATCAATTTCCACCAATCCATAGCAGCATCCTTCAAGTAGTAAGCAGCTACTCTGACTCGAACTCCAGCAGGAGCTTCGAGTGTTTCAAAAGCAGTCTCCATCTCGGAGATGTATGCTTCTAGCTTAGCCGGATCACTCTCGCCCCTAAAGCAGGGAGGGCGGAGCTCCGCTACAGCTTTTACCCAATTAGCTTCTCTGGGTGGAGGGGGAGGGATTGGCCCCGTTTGAGCTGCTGGTTCTGTTGGGTTTGTTGAACAGCTTGGATTACTTGGGGTAGCATTTGTGCTACCGTGGCGGCACGATCTCAGCTATCGTTTGCGCGCCCGTTTCTCCTGAGGCTTCGCCTCTAGGTCGGCCTCGGCCTCGTCCTGACATCTGAATGTTTAACAGTTACATTAGGCTCGCAAGATATAACTCAAGGTCTTGGAATTTAAGCAAGGTATCGTTCCTAAGAACGTTAAGGGTATCCGTTACTAATAACGGTAGTTCCTAGTTAGGTTTCTAGGTATCCGTCTTAAAACGGTTGAAATCCTAACTCGGTAATTCCCTATGCTCGGTACTATGGACATCAGAGCGTAACTACGCTCTGATACCACTTTTTGTAAACACCCCAACCGCTAATCCTATGCTTACCGTCCAATCGTCCTATTAATCCTACGAGTTCGCAGCGGAATTATTACATACTTACTACGGCGGGGTGAAACAATGCCGCTAACCGCCCATACGGCTAGCTAGGCTACTAATACTTACAGTCACGGTCTGATGAACATAACGTACCAAGCTACTAAATTACTTACCAAAAAACATATGCCAAATACTTACATCCTGGATCACCAAGTATTTAGAGTATATTCAATTACAACCTTTCAAGTTACCAAAAGAATGAGTTTCTAAAGCTACTCATCTATACCAATGCTCCTTTCCCAATATCCAAAAAGGTGTACCCCATGGTACACCGGCTAATCAAAACTGTAGCCCTGTACTACTTAGTACACCCATCATGAATTCAGTGTTTACATTCAAAAAAAGAAGATAAAGAAATAGAACTATGCCCTCAGCATCTTCATCAATCTCGTCTGCGTGTAGTAAAAATGGTGCCCCAAGGGGCTCAGCAAAAGCTGCATATGGACTCCGCATATACCGCGTGCTAGCTAGGGCACGCCGACTATTTGACGTCCACTAAACATGCCATTCATTACTCATACATACATGCTCTTCATACAATATACATGCTATACAATTCATTACACAATCAAGATAACATTACAAGTACACATCTTACTTACCTTCACAAGGTTAGCCAAATTATGCATCCGGGTTAATCGGAATGCTTTACTCTTTTACTCATTACTTACTTACTTCTTCTTGCATACACTTACTTACTTACTTCCTTTTACTTTACTTACTCATTCTTACTTACTTACTTATACTCAAGTCAAGTCGTCGGACCTCCGGCCTTGGGGACTACACCGTCCCACATCCGGGATTTACTTGACTCACTAATCCGGGATGCTACCCACTTAAGGGATTTGGGCCGCGGACCAGTTTAAGAGTCAGGAATTGGAGCCAACCTCTCGTGACTCCGCATCCTCACGCGTGGCCGAAACTATATCGGACTTCTACTCATTCCAATTTAATTACCATTTTAAGTTAGGATGGTTAGTTGTTAGGAACAAGTTAGAAGTCCAAACACAATGAATAACGGTCACGGTACAATACAACATACATACATACATTCATATCATCCATACATTTCATGAAGTATACAAACTAAGGATTAAAGAAAGTATACAACATCATACAACACTACATAATCACAAGTATGCATATTAACTCCGATTCGTGCATTTATCTTATTTGGTGATCAATTAGCACACAACACACAAATCAGAGTAACCAAGATAGCACCCGGGGCATGAGGAATCCATACCGTTCACCGTCGTACGTGTTTCCAAACGTGCTTCCGTGTCACAAAATCAAATCCTATTACATACATACAATTAAATGATTAATTATCTACAATTACTTAACTCATACTTACTATGTCCTTATACCTCTTACACT
Organism: Limonium bicolor; assembly: GCA_023374045.1. Lineage (NCBI taxonomy): Eukaryota > Viridiplantae > Streptophyta > Magnoliopsida > Caryophyllales > Plumbaginaceae > Limonium > Limonium bicolor. The sequence continues at coordinate 345,294,962 of CM041778.1, forward strand.
TACACTTTACTTACTTACTTTTCCTTTACTTAAGTTCCTATCTTCTTACTTAAGGTTGGCATGCTTACACACATGTACATATACATATATGTATGGGGTATACATATACTATATATATACAATTGTTATTTAAATTAAATATTTTTTTTTTTTTTTGTCAGGACCGGACTTGCGACCGACCTTGGCAAGTCCGGTCCATTCCAGTAGGTTTCATCGGGAAAATTTTTGGTCCGACCGGACTTGCATGTCCGGTCGCAAGTCCGGTCGATTCCAGTAACATTCTTACGGAGAATTTTTCTGCTCGACCGGACTTGCAAGTCCGGTCGCAAGTCCGGTCGATTCCAGTAGCATACCGAGGGGAAATTTTCTGCTCGACCGGACTTGCAAGTCCGGTCGCAAGTCCGGTCGATTCCAGTAGCATACTGACGGGAAAATTTTCTGCTCGACCGGACTTGCAGGTCCGGTCGCAAGTCCGGTCGATCCCAGTGTTTGCATTTTAATTTCTGTTTTCAGTCCTCTCTTTCACCCATTACCTCCCCATTGTTCCTACACTTAATCCTACATGTTTTAACACCATTTAAACCTCCTAATACACCCTAGTTCATTTCCTAACTCCTTACACAATTTTATACTCATTCACTCATCTAATTTTCTAAGTTTCAACTCAACACTCAAACTAGTTTCTTCTCTAGTTACCTTATGCTACAGATTTCAACACCTACACTTCTCCTCTACATCTCCCTCTTCAAATGTCATTTTTAACACTCCTAGCCATTACAATTACATTAACTATCTCTCTCAACTTATCCTCTATCTTCCTTAATCAAAATCTGTTACAACATATATCTCTCACCTTAGTCACCTAGTTTAATTCTCTAAGTGTTCTAATCCTAGACAAATTTGCCATAGCCTCCCCTATAATTTTATACTCTCACCACCTATTCTAGTACACATTTCAACACTTATTCCACCTGTTACAATAGACATCAAAATACAACTCCCATACACAAATACTAATACCAAACAACACTAAAATTTCCTGCACTCAAGATACCATCCCAATCTGTTTTAAATGAGTTTTACACATCTTTTAAAGCTTCCAAAATACTTATATTCTCTTACACATTACACTACTAGTACATTACCATTTTACAATACCCATTTTCATTCTTAAAAATCTGTTACATATACAATTATATACAAGGCTACACAATGAGCATTCTTACCTTGTTTCTTCTCTAGCTTTTCTTTCTCTTCTTCCTTCACTCTTTCTCCACCGGTTTTGCTAATCCAACTTCTCTAACTCTACAACCCATTTACATATACATTTCAATACACCATTCTCATACTAAAACTAACCTTGAACATTAATCAAGTTAATGTACATTCTAGGGTTTAGAATTTATTACCTTGCAAGGGTTCAAATGGAGCTTGGAGTGGCTCAAAAACAATATTTCCAACTCCACCAACAAGCCAAAATCGGCTAGAACAAGAGGAAGAACAAGGTTTTAGTTCATGAATCTCGTTTTGCCCACAAGGGCTAGAAAAAAGATGGAGTTTTCGAAATATTTTTACCTTAGAAGAACAAGGAGACCAAGGTGGCTCTAATGGTGGTGTTGAAACTCCAAATGGTGCATACCCATAAAATCGAAAATGGTGATTTTCGGATTTTGAAAGGATGAAAAGTGTAGCTCTTGGTGAGAGGATTACAATGGTGTAATTTTTATAATTTTGGAAGAGTATTGAGGGAGTTACAGAGGAGAGAAGTAAGGTTTTGTGGGTGTTCTCTTATTTCTCCATGTCCATCGGCTGGAGGTAGAAGAAGAGGAAAAAGAGAGAGTGCTGTGAGGGGTTCTTACATGAGAGAAGAGAATGAGAGGAGGAGAGAGAATTGTGAGTGAGGGAAATAAAGTAATAAGTGAGGTGTTATTGTTTTTGTTTGTTTGTAAATAAGAGAGTGTGAGTGAGTGTGTGTGAGAGAGGGAATTAGAGGGGGGGGGCGGCTGGCATACACACACACACACACATTTCACTTTTTATTTTAAAAGTGGACACATAAGTTTTGTCTATTTATACTTCTACCCCACAACTTACGTTTTTGGCAGTTTTTTTGGCAGTTTTTACTAATTTCTCGTTTTCTTGATTTTATTGGTCCTAAAGCTTCACTAATATTTATTAATGATTATTTAGTTGACCAAAACTGTTACGAGTCTATTTGACCCGCTTAAAGGCACGTTTTCCCGGTTACCTCGAAAAACGCGCTTTAAGGTTCGGTAATGTTTTTAAACTGTTTTAAAGGTCCGTTTTCTTCGGGATTTGTTCCCTAATAATTATTTACACTTAATTAAGCTTCTAAATTACTTGTTAGCTTAATTAATCACTGTTCTTAATTACGGGGTATTTCAACAATTCTCTCAAATTTTCTCCAAACACATTCCTAGCACAAATCTTGGTTTCATTCCTTTAATTACCCATCCCAAGTTCTAAAACAATGGAAATAAACATTAAGGTGAGTTTCTTAGCTTAACTTATAATTTCCTCTTTCATTTTCTAATCTCCTCCTTCCCTCTTTCTTGATCAAAATCGGCCATGTTGGCCAATCACTTGCCAACCTCAAAATCAACATTCAAATGGGGAATTAGGCTCTAACTAATACCCTTTTGCATTTTAATCTAGCTTGGATGCAAAAAAGAAGGTGCTTAAAGCACAAAAATGAAGGATTACCTTGAAACCCTAAGTTGGGCTTTTGGTCATGAATCAAAGAGAAGCTCTCAACCACCATTGAAGGCTTGGAATAAGCTCAAGCAAGGAAATAACAAGGCATAAGAATGGGGCAAAAACGGCCAAGACCAAGATGGGGAAAAAATGAGATTTTTCTTGGAATTTTACCTTAGAAGAATGAGGAAACTCCAAACTTCAAGAATATGCCATCTTCTTCACAAATGGGGGTATACCCATGGAGGTCAACTATCTCTATTTGAGATTTTAAAAAGAGAGGATGATTGAGCTTGGTGAGAGGAAGAAGAATATGTAGTTTGTTTTGCATTCGGAGCTTTAATGGAGCTTAGGCAAGCAAAGAAAGCTTGAGTAGCCATGGAGAATGGAGGCTGGCGAAGGAAGGAGAAAGGGGGGAAGAATCGGCTGGGAGGAGAAGGCCACCGTGGGGAGGGAGGAAAAAATCTGAAAGTGAGAGAGAGAGAGAGAGAGATAGAGAGAGAGAGAGAGAGAGAGAGAGCAAAAGAGGGTATATGTTGCTTTTTACTTTTTGCTTTATTGTTTTTTGACTTATTTAATTAGCTAGCTAGTCAAGAGTGCGTGAGAGCTGATTTACATATTAAAACCGGCCCCCACATATATATATATATATATATATATATATAATATACAAGCTGGAGCATTTTTCGTCTTTTACAGAAAATGCTCGTTAATTTACCCGGTTTTAGCACTATTCACTAACCGGACCCGTTTTCCGGATTTTTCTCATTTCTTTAATTTTAATGCTTTTTAATCTTCCATTAATGCTTAATTATAGTTATTTGATGAACCATAATTTTTTTCGGGTTCGTTTGACCACTCAAAGTCACGTTTTTGGGTTTTCTTGAAAAACGTGCGCTAAAGCTTTAATAGCGTTTTTAATTCATTTTATGGATCCGTTTTCTTTGAGGATTGTTCCCGTATATTAATTAGGCATTATTAAGCCTTATAAATTAATCTAAGACCATTTTCGAGGTCGTATTCCTCCTATGGTCACATAACGCTCCTTTTAGCATTTTTCGCTTTTAAGCGTTTTCTCCGTTCTTTTGGATTTATTTCCTTTACAGAATTCTTTAGGCACTAATAGGCCCTAAAATATCATAGTAGAGTAATGTAATCACCCTAATTAAGTTCGGGGTATTTCACCATGGTGGACATGGTAGATTGAGTTTCGTTCACCCTTCCACTCAAAAAATCTTTTTCTTCATCTACAAGCCAAGGGGGCATAGACCTACCTTCCATCTGGTCAAAAACTAAAATTCCAGCACCAATTTAAGCAGGAACATTCAGCAATCAGCAACGAAATGGAGTAGTAGCTCAACTTCACTAAGATAAGGTAAAATGTGCTTTAAGATCTAAGGACCTCGCTAACACATGTTTCTCCACCTTTTTTTTGACATAAATTTGTTCATCTTCAACACCCAAAAGGGCCAAAAATCAGCCATGGTTTCTACCTAAGGTATATCCTTCCATATTAAGGTTTTAAGTGTTATTTCATGATTTTACTCTGAATCTGCTCAAAGCTCATTTCCTACATGTGAATCATCTTCTTAATACACATTAAGGTTTCTCTCTAGCTAACCGAAAGTTTTGAGGAGCTAGATTCCCATATTGTAATGCCTTAAGGTGAATCATCTTCTTAATGCACATTTTGTGCTTTAAAGCCTCTGATCTTTCTATCCTGGTGTTAAGGTGTCATAAGACCCTAACTTTGTATTCATTGTCTTCGTTTTAACCGTGGCTGAAAGGGACTCCAGGGAAAGTCTAAGATATGCCAAGAGTTCAAGGAATTTCTAGAGAGAAATCTACCTTAAAGAAACTAAGCCAATAATCTAAGCCTTTAGTGCATTAAACCTTCAATAATCACACTGGTTGAGCAAGAAAATCACCTTAGACCCTTAAATTGATTTAGGGGTGAGAGGAAAGCTTGGAAAACTTTAATTTGGGCATAAGAAGGTAAGTCCCAATGTTAAGGTTAATTTTATGTTGTTAAGTTGATTATTGTTGGAGTTGGAATCATGGCCAAGAGCCTAGGAAAGTAATGGTCAAAATTGACCAAGAAATCAACTTAAAAACAACATTGGAACATTTGGCTTAGTTAAGTGATTACTAATGTAAAAAACATTAAGTTAAAAGGGCTAAAATGGAATTATTGGAAAACTCTGGGGTATAAATATTTAAACCCAAGAAATGAATTAGTTTGTGTGTATTTTGGTGCATTTTAAGCATAGATTAATGTTTGTATCATTGCCAATGTTTAGGCTTGCATTTATAAGGTTCTTGTAACATAAAATGCTATAAAGCATATATTATAAACTCTAATGCTATGTGTGGAAATTTAAGGGTTATTTGATGATTTAAGATGTTTTGAGGACTTTAGAAAAATATCTAAGTGATTAGAAAGTGTTTGGTGAATTTAAGTACAAAATTACTTTAAAAATGAATTATAAAAGATTATTGAATGAATTAATAAACTTAGGACAAAGTAAAGGTGGTAAAATGAAAATAAAATAAAGTTAAGGTGCTAAGAACATAAATAGACCGAAAGTGTAATGTTTGGTTGGAAGGAAATGGAGAATGTAAGTTTAAGGAGTTTTAGGGGCTAATTCTAATTTCAAGAAATTGTGGGGGCCAAACCGTAATTATACAAAGTTCTAGGTTTTGTGAGAAAATGAGGTCAAATATAGGTTGGGTCAAAGTGTTGACCAAGCTTGAGGAATAAATAATGATAATTAAAATTAAATAAGAAATATAGTTATGAGCCTCAATTTTTGAACCCTATCCTATGTTGATTCAAGTTGATTAGGATCTGCTCGGGGTTCTAGGTCCACTTGTAACCTAAGTTAAATAACTAAGTCATATAACTATAATTATTAAGGCCTAAGTTATCTCACTGGAACCTATTATGAGTCACCACCTAATTTTAACCTAGACCAAATTAGGAAAGGAGAGTTGGGTTCGAGGGCTTGGTATTCGACTTATTTAGGGTTCAATTACTTTCATTACCCTTCGAAGTCATTTTTACTCTACTTAATTTAATTACGGCTTATTACGAGTCGTTTTAACCTAAGTGCGCGAACTTCTTATTTTTTATATTTTATCATTTTTTTACATAAATTTAAAGTGAAAAGTGAAATTACCTAATCTAGGATTTCGGAGGCGAATTAGGTCAAATTTATTTTTGCTCGTGGCCACGGACCTAATGTCCGAACCCCAAACCCCAATTAAACTAGTTATACAGAAAAGTCGAATTGAAGAAAAAATGAAAATTTGAAAAGTCTGAGGCCACGGTAGGATGTCTGTGGCACCGGACATGCTTTGTAAAACCCTAAATTTTAAAAAATTCAAAATCTCATCGCCGTTCGAGGGTGTCCGAGGCCACAGACTACCCGTCTGTGGGCCTGGACACAACGTCCAAGGCTATAGACCACCCACGGACAGTGGTTTTAGGTGGTTCCCGGTGGTGTTTTAAGCTCTAATTTATGGACGCATAGCCTGAGAAATTTCCAAGATGTTAGTAAGCAAAGATTTTCAATTGAAGTCGAATTAAACACAAAACTTTACAAACAAGTTAAACGGTAGAAACTGAAACAAATGGCAATTCAAAAGCTATAAAAGGTTAGTTTTCACCCAAAATTTGACAGAATACTAATAAGTTGTAGGGTTTTAGAAAAATATGATTATAACCTGTTTAAACCTCTTGATCAATGAAGCTCTTCACGTGGGGATTCTTTCGGTGCTCCGTTGAAGTCGGTTCTGGATTGAGTTCGAACACGGCTTATGAATATTGATTGTAGATGGTGTTCTTCACGTTTTGGTGGTCTTGTTGTGGATGTTGGATGATGATTGATGTTGTGGGGATTGAAAAACGTGTTTGGTGTTGATTTCTGAAGGATTTTGGTATGATTTTGGGGCTCAGGAGTGCAAAAACGAGAGGGACTTGTGACGGCTAGGTCTTCTGATTGCTTGGGGTTCTTGAAGCTCTAGTTTGATCAAGGGTTAAGGTCCCTTAACTAGACCTCACTAAAGATAGAAAAAATCCGGTAAAAATCGAGATTTATCGATGTTTTAGCTCAAAGGCTTCTAAAAGGAATTTGACTATGAAATTTTAACCATGTGTATAGGAGGATATTTCTAATTTTTCCAAGGTGGGATCTAATTTTTTAGATATTGTAATATTTTTAAATTCAGTTTCTTGTCAGATTCAATCAGAACTTGCTAGAAAATTGTTGGAAGTTCAAAAAATCAAAATTCTAAATCTATTATGCTCAAAATGTCATCCTCTATCATGGGTTATAATTTCAAAGCATTTCTAGTTGATTTAAGCCATTCTCGAAGGAGAGAGAAAGCCTATAGGGGGCTTAGGAGCCTTGAAAAATTAAGAAAATGCCCCTAAAGATGACTAAGTTGTCCTTAGCACTCCGGAATGTGCTGATCAAACTAGGAATCCTTGCTGCTTGACCAAACTACCCTTTTAGTACCCGCGCCTTAAGAGACTCTCTTCCGGGGGTTAAAATTTTGGGTATAACAGATTGCCCCCCGTCAACTTCGCTTTGTAATGAGAATGAAAGACTGGTTAATGTATGAGTGATGCCCCAAACTATGACATGTAGTGAAGAATGAATTTGATTTCTGCTGAAAGTCTGATGATTGTGATGTGCTATTATGAGACGCTAGCTACCTACGAGAGAGAAGTATGAAATTATTGGGCTATTATGAGGTGTCAACTTCCTAAAAGAGAAGCTTGAGTTTATTAGGCTATTATGAGGCACCAACTACCTAAGAGAGAAGCTTGAATTTATTGGGCTATTAAGGCCCCAACTACCTAAGAGAGAAGCTTGAAATTATTGGGTTATTATGAGGCGCCAACTACCTGAGAACGTGGAGAATGAGTTGAACTAATAATGAAATAAGCTAACCAAGCATCTGAGGTGTCGGGAACCTGGAAGTGAATGAACTGAGCTGAGCATGAAGGTGTCCTGGTAACAAATGAAAAGAGGTGTGGTATGCATGAGATTGATGCATTGTGTTTGATGAGTGCAATGTGAGTAGGGATTATGTGTGCCTAAGGTGGGTGAATGTAAGGTGAAATGAATACAGGGTAACATAGGTGCATGGTAGGGCTTATGTGTGCCTTGGGTGTTTTTTGTGGTGGTAAGACTTATGTGCGCCTGAAGGGGATGAATGCAAGGTAGGACTTATGGGTGCCTTAAATGATTAATGTTAGGTAGGTCTTATGTGTGCCTAAAGTGAATGAATGTAAGGGAGGTCTTATGAGTACCTGAAATGATTGAATGTAAGGTAGGTCTTATGGGTGTCTGAAAGGTGAATGTAACGTAGGTCTTATGGGTGCCTAAAAGGATTGAATGTACGTAGGTCTTATGAGTGCCTGAAAAGAATGAATGTAAGGTAGGTCTTATGGATGCCTGATGTTGTGTTTTCTGGCAATAAGACTTAAGTGTGCCTAAAGTTTGGAAGTGAAACCCATCCTAACTCGGTTGCTTATGGAGACTGAGACCCATCAAACTCAGTTGCTATGGAGACTAAGATCCATCTAACTCAGTTGCTTATGGAGACTGAAATCTGTCTAACTCAGTTGTTATGGAGACTAAGATCCATCTAACTCTGTTGCTTATGGAGACTGAGATCCATCTAACTCAGTTGCTTATGGAGACTGAAATTCGTCTAACTCAGTTGCTTATGGAGACTGAGATCCATTCAAACTTCACCATGCTATTTTGAAGAATGCGATATGCTTGATGATGCGAGGATTCAAAGTATCTTTTAAAAATGATTGTGATGAAAGTCGATTGTGAAAGTGCCAAACCTGGCAATGATAAGGTGCATGTCAAATGTAATCAAAGTGTACGTAAGACACTTGTTCAAAACAGGAAACCATTGAAAATGTGCTGAACATGGCAATGTTGAGGTGTTGTGCAGAAGTTGTAAAATGCAATTACAGTGTTTGTTGGAAACTTGCCCAAACCAAAAAAACTGTTGAAATAGGTGCCAAATATGGCAGTGTGTGAGAAAAACCTTGTCTGGAAAGTGAAATCATCATTTCCTGACTAAAGACTTCAGACTTGCAATTGTTTCTTAGGAGATGAACATGCCACTGGTGGGAGTGTGTGGTGTTTGTTGTGGTGCTAAGAGCTTTCACTAGTGTTCAAGATTTATGACAAGCCCGAGGTTAGGTTTTAATTTTGAAAGGTGATCAGGATTATGACGAGCCTGATGTTTTGTGGAGGTAAGACTAATGACGGGCCTAAGAGTGTTTGTGTAGAGGTTAAGGCTTATATGTGCCTGTGTGATATAATGTGGAGGTATGGGCTTATGTGGGCCTGTGTGGTGGTGGTGTTTGCTTGAGCTTTGCGTTCCAATTGGTGTTATCATAGCAATTGTTGGAACCAACAATTGCCCCAGTATTTTCTTTATGACAATCTATGCTAGAGTTTTTGGGGATCGAGATGATCGATTGCCCCCAGTGTTTTTTTTTATTATGTGAATAAGTCCTATCCTTACAAGCTCAAGGCTTATGTTTTGATGTGGTGCTTCCTAACCTACACTCGACATGTTTGGTGTTTGCACTTGTTTCTTGCTTACGGTCAAAACATATGGACCATTGAATTTGACATTTATTGGATTTACGCATTCGATCTGTTATTTCACGTGATTGGACACATAACTACCAAGTCGCAAGTCTTTAAAGCTTATAACGTGGCCATGGGGTGTGATGAAAGACAACGGGATTATGGAGGGATTTTGAGGTATGTGAAGCATGTAGGGGTGACCAAAGCTGCAATTTGCGTCTGCCCTCGGATTTGCCTTCATTATCTTGAATTCGTTTGGCTGCTTTGAGTTAACATTGTTTTCGAGCTTCTGGACTTGGACTTTGGAGTCGTCCTTTACACCATTTCTCTTTTTCTGTCATTCGGATGTCTTCGAGGTACTTCGAGTTTGCCTCTTTTTTATCCTTTCTTGACTTTACTTTCGGGGTTCTCATGTCTCCCGGTTTTGAGCTTTGAGAGCTGTTTGAAGTGAGCTTTTTGGATCCTGTGTCACTCTGGGACCATTTGCGGATCGCTTCGTCATGCGATAGCGGCATTACCTCTTTGGACTGATGAAAACGTTATTTGAGAGTCAGGCTCCTCACTTCCTTTGGTCACCAGGTCGGACATCATCATTGGCTGGGTATTTTGTGAAGTTCATAATATCAAATAGGGATATATGAAAGGCTCAACGGGGGTGCCTAGGGTTTAATGTCAGGGTTCACAAGCTTTTAGCTATGTGGTGCTATACCTAGGTGCTTCGTCATCCCTAATAGTTGTGTGTTCGTTCTTTGTTACTTTTCGCAGGTCTAAGAGTAAATTACAAATTATCTCTCTCGGTCAAAGTTATGTCGTTTACCTTACCTTTGAATGTGGTCTCACCGGAGTGGTGTGAAAATGACACACTCATTCGCTCATGGTTTTTCCGCTCAAGGCACTCTCGTGAATTGTCGCTCGAAGACTTGTTCACACGTTTAAATGAAAGATTAAAGATGACAAACTTAAACTCAAATTGCCCCCAGTATTGATTTGGGGTATGATAACACTTAAACAGATGGGAACTTGGACCGCTTTGGTGGCTGATGTTTGATGGTGTTTGGAATGCGTGATGTTTGACACATGTTCACCCTTTGGAAGCAAAAAGATGAATCATTTTGTTCTATTTCCAGGAGATGATTGTTTCAAGCGCCTTTATCAAAAGACGTACTCAAACCATTTTTTTTTTGTTTGTTGGAGAAAGAGCATTTATTTACAAAGCATGTGTGCATGACTTTCTTTAAGATGTGAAGAATGCAAAAGATTTATTAATGGAAAATATATTCAACAGTGCTAAGTACATACATCGAAAAGCTACTCAAAGTATACTAAAAGGGAAACTGAATGGAAACAAAATATCCTAAAGTCTAAACTAAGAACTGTGAATTTAAAGTGATTTCTATAAGAACATTCTCCTAAATATCATCACATTGAAATCCCTGGTCAAAGAGGTCCTGGATCGTGTGCCTGAAAGCCTTGCAATCATCGGTTCATGGCCGGGTAATTGGTGGTACTGACAAAACTGACTTAGATTCCTTCCTTTTTGAGGGACCCTAGGCCAGGGGGGAGAGATTGTAGCATGTTTCGCTCCTGGAGGGTTTTAAATGCCTGGCTCAACTGCTGGCCGATGTCTGTAAACTCTCTCTGACGGAGGTTCTGTCTGGGTGGTTCTACTGCTCCAACGGCCCAACCTGGTCCTCTTAACCGTCAAACGGTGTTCACCTCATACTGCCTAGTTCTCTTTCGGGTGCCACTTTGGATGCAAGCTGCTGTTCTTGAACCATTTCCAGTGTTTTAATGTTCCCAAGCTTTAATTCTCCTTATGGATCCTGTCCTCTAGAACACTGATTTGTCCCATTAGCATGTCAAAATCAGGAAAGTATGTATATTTCAGTTCATCGATGTACTGCCTCTGCATGTTCTCAATTATCATGCGGATTCGCTCTTGTTTATCCATCTGTGTGACCATAGCGGCTGCCTTCGTCCTCCAACGCTTAACGAAGTCGAACATTAGTTCACCCTCACTCTGTCGAGTGCTTGCAAGGTCAGCCCTGGTGACTCCGAAACTTTAGCTTACTCAAAAATGATGCAGAAAAGATTCACAGACTTCCTCGTAGGTCTTGGTATTCATCCTTTGAGTTATGTACCAACACTGAGGAGTCTCATCAACGTAGTGAGCAAATACCTTAGCCTTCTGCATGTCGTTTAGCATAAGGATGGACATTTCTCTATCGAACATTGCCAATGAAGATGTGGGTTGGAGGAACCTTTGTACAGAGGAAGTGTTGGCAACTAAAACTTTGGAAGGAGATCAACCTTGGGATATAATCCAGTGGAAAAGTAGTCAAAAACCAGCTGGCTTGTTCGCCCTCTTCATGCGCTCAATCTTTTTCAGCATCCCCTTGAATTCTACGGCTAACTGGTCATTGGGAGCAATTCTCTTACACATGCTTAATTGTGAATCCTGGGCTCCCATAGAATCTACCTCAATATAGTCATATTCATGCGGGGAGTTGATGGGCCTGCCTACTAGTCTATCCTGAACTCAACGATCAGCCTCGAGAGAGTTGACCTTGTTCCTTAATTCTTTCATCTCGGACTCCATGGCAGTCAACTTGGCCCCTATGTTGGTTGGTTTTTCCTGCCCTGCCATGCTTAGGATTTGGGTTTTCCTGTTTCCAAAGTGTCCATCAAGGAAGTGGGCTGAGGTTCTAGATTGAGAATTAGCGCTTCATAAGGTACCACCGAAGACCGGAAGAGGCTTAGACTGAAAGCGAGTGGGCCAGAATACCTAGAAAATGAGGTTCTTGGGCCGGAGTATATTCTTTGGACTGTGAATCGGAACTTGGGCCAAAACCTAAACGGGTTGGTTCTGATTGGGCCAAAAAGATGACATCTAGATCCCAAATGGGCCTAACTTTCTTTGGGCCAGAGAGAAGATGGTTGAGAATGTGTTTGGGCTTGACATCACAAATTGGCCAGGGTCCGGCTAAAAAGCTTATCTAGACTAGAATGAGCCTTTGGGCCGGAATGTTGAGAATGTGTTTGAGCTTGAAGTAAAGCATATTGGCTGGAATGAACCCTAAATCACAAATGGGCCTAACTTTCTTTGGGTCAGAGAATATGGTTGCTGAGCCAAAAAAAGGACTTCAAGAGTAAGACCTTATTTCAGATGATTGATTTTCAGGACTTATGAGTTATTTCAAGTTCAGGTGGACTTTTTTTGTGAGCCTATAACTTAATGGATAAATCAAATTGGACCAAAAAGAATAAAACCGCAAATTCGGGTTGGGCTGAGTTGTTGTAGGAGAGAAGTTCCTATCAATTTCTAGGCTTGGTAGTGGGTCGAACATATAAGAAAACAAGGCCCGCACAAGTTCAACATGTCCTCACTTGACGCCTTAACCAATTCGGGTATGGATCGATCCGAAGAGGTGCACGTTATTCTCTTTGGGTTTCCTTACTCTTTTCACATCACCTAAAGATGTGTGTCTACGGTCAGGTCTTTGAATGACTAAACAAGGCTATGTAAGGGCACTGCCAGGAAAATGCTTAGGGCTAAAGCCCAGGTATTAAGGGGATGTGGTTAGACGACATCCTCCACGTTTCCCCCACTTATCACACCACCTTAAAAGGTGTGATCCCTGATAAGGGACCCTAAGGCGGGTCCCGGGGTGAAATCGGTTTGTGTAAACCCTCGCTCTTATATGATGCAAGATTGCAGAAATTTAAATTGCACACGAAAGTAAACAAGCAACGTAATAAAGCCATAAATAAATAATTTTCGAGTGAAGCCCTCTTTATTAAAATTAAACAAGTTAATATTAAAAATTTGTCCCCAGCAGCGACGCCATTCTGTGAGCCTCAATTTTGAACCCTATCCTATGTTGATTCAAGTTGATTAGGATTCTGGTCGGGTTCTAGGTCCACTTATAACCTAAGTTTAATAACTAAGTCATATAACTATATTATTAAAGCCTAAGTTAACTCACTGGAACCTATTATGAGTCGCCACCTAATGTTAACCTAGATCAAATTAGGAAAGGAGAGTTCGGGTTCAAGGGCTTGGTATTCAACTTATTTAGTGTTCAATTACTTTCATTACCCTTCTAGGTCGTTTTTCCTCTACTTAGTTTAATTACAGCTTATTACGAGCTTTTAACCTAAGTGCATGAACTTCTGATATTTTTATATTTTTATCATTTTTTGACAGAACTTTAAAGTGAAAAATGAAATTACCTGATCTAGGATTTCGGAGGCAGAATTAGGTCAAAATTTATTTTTGTCCGTGGCCACGAACCTAATGTTGAACCCACGGACCCTAATTAAACTAGTTATACAGAAAAGTCGAATTGAAGAAAAAATGAAATTTTGAAAAGTCCGTGGGCTCGGACATGCTTTGTAAAACCCTAAATTTTCAAAAATTCAAAATCAGGCCGCCATCCGAGGGTGTCCGTGGGCCCGTACACAGCGTCCGGGGCTGCGGACCACCCACGGATGGCGGGTTTTAGGTGATTCCCGATGGTTTTTTAAGCTCAAAATTTATGGACGTGTAGCCTGAGAAATTTCCAAGATGCTAGTAAGCAAAGATTTTCAATTTGAAGTCGAATTAAACACGAAACTTAACAAACAAGTTAAAGGGCAGAAACTGAAACAAATGACAATTCGGAAGCTATAAAAGGTTAGCTTGCACCCAAAATTTGACACAAGTCTAATGAAGTCGTAGGGTTTCAGAAAAAATATGATTATAACCTGTTTAAACTTCTGGATCAATGAAGCTCTTCACGTCGGGATTCTTTGGTACTCTGTTGAAGTCGGTTCTGGATTGAGTTCGAACCCGGCTTCTAACTATTGATTGTAGATGGTGTTCTTCATGTTTTGGTGGGTGTTGTTGTGGATGTTGGATGATGATTGATTTGTGGGAGTTGAAAAAACATGTTTTGGTGTTGATTTCGGAAGGATTTGGTATGATTTCGGGGCTCAGGAGTGCAAAAACGAGAGGGACTCACGACGGCTAGGTCTTTTGATTGCTTGGGATTCTTGGAGCTCTGGTTTGATCAAGGGTTAAGGTCCCTTAAGTAGGCCTCACTAAAGATAGAAAAAATCCGGTAAAAACCGAGATTTACTGATGTTTTAGCTCAAAGGCTTCCAAGAGGAATTTGACTATGAAATTTTAACCATGTGTAAATGAGGATATTCCTGATTTTTCCAAGGCGGAATCAAATTTTTTGGATATTGGAATATATTTAAATTCAATTTCTCGTCAGATTCAATCAGAAATTGCTAGAATATTATTGGAAGTTCGAAAAATCAAAATTCCATAGCCATTATGCTCAAAATGTCATCCTTTATCATGGGTTATAATTTCAAGCATTTCGAGTATTTAAGCCATTCTCGGAGGAGAGAGAAAGCTTATAGGGGCTTAGGAGCCTTGAAAAAATACGAAAATGCCCCTGAAGATGACTAAGTTGTCCTTAGCACTCCGGAATGTGCCGATCGAACTGGAAATCCTTGCTGCTTGACCAAAATACCCTTTAGTACATGTGCCTTAAGAGTCTCTTTCGAGGGGTTAAAATTTTGGGTATAACAATAGTATAAATGTAAAGAATATAAATTTGGTGGGGTGAAATTGTAAATAAGGAAAAGTTTATGTAGTAGCCAAATGACAAATGGTTTTGTACTATAATTTTTGAAAGTTAAGGATGAGATGGAAGTTATTAAGTATAAGAGTTAAAATTATAGGTTAAAAAGAAATTATGACATAATTGTAAAAGTTGTAACACTTGAGGGGTTAAAACTTAAATATGGGAAATATTGTGAATAGGCAAAGAATTTGGGTTGTGGCCAATAGGTAATTACCGAAAGTTTAGGAATTTTTTTGCCGTTTATTAAAGATAGAAATAAATTAAGAGATAATGAATTTGTGGTAAATTGTAAGATTATAAAAAGTAGTGTGGTCAAAATTTAATATCTAAAATTATTGGGGAATAAATTGAATTTAAGGAAATTATAGGTTCTGTTTGGAGGTTGGAAGAATTTAGAAGTGGAATTCAGAAATATATAAGTAAGAAATGGAAACTATATGTTATACAAGTATTACTGTATTTAATTGTAAGACATTGGATGATATTTGGGGTTATAGTGTAATAAATGAAATATTATAGGTTAAAAAGAGTTAAATATATAGGTTAAAAAAATTATGACATAGTTGTAAAAGTTGTACAACTTGAGGGGTCAAAACATAAATATGGGAAATATTGTGACTAAACCAAGATTTGGGTCGTGGCCAGTAGATAATTAACGAAAGTTTAGGAAAACATTTGGAGTTTATAAAAAATAGAAATAAAATTAAAAGATAGTGAAATTTCTAGTAAATTGTAAGATTATAAAAAGTAATTTGGTCAAAATGTAATATCCAAATTATTGGGGAATAAATAAAATTTAAGGAAAGTATAGGTTCTGTTTGGAGGTTGAAAGAATTTAGAAGTGGAATTTTGGAGTATATAAGTAAGAAATGGAAACTATAGGTTATATAAGTATAAGGTATTTAATTGTAAGACTTTGGATGATATTTGGAGTTATAGTGTAATAAATGAAATATTAGATTATACAGGCATAAGTGTAGCACCCCCAAATTTTTTGAGATTTTTTTTTTAGGACAGCGGAAGACTAACTTAATTGGGTGTTATCGCCATGCCCAAAAGGGCGCTAAGGCTATAAGTTAACAATTCTAATTTAGAAAAATCTTAATCCAATTAAAACTTATCTTTAGAAGAAATTTATCAAGACCCATTATTGCTTTAATCACCACTGTTCCCGACATAAAAGTAACCTAAGATAATTAAACTAAACGCCTTAACATCCCCTAAAGTTACAAATTCAATTACAAGCCCAACTTTAAGACTAGTTTTATTCTGGTCTTAACTCTATGCAATTTGTCATCCTAGTGTTAGGTAATCACTCCCCATGCCCACGCACTCAATCCTGATCGTTACTGCTTAACAACACATTTTAAACAACACACGAAAAACAATATAGTCAGCAAAGCTGTGTAACACTAGCGTCATATACAAACTGTTAATGTGGAGAAATTATGGCCTTATAGCATATGATATCCATCCCATTTCTCATAACCAATTAAGATACCATTAAAATATTCAGTATTGACAACCAAACCACATGCTCACTTTTTATCAACCAATTTTAACCATCAATCCAAAATAATTTAACCTCGCTCAAGTTATTCACTGGAGCTTGCTGTCAGGCTCTCCACGAGACACCGACACTAAACCATTCAATCATCAAGCTATAGTAATTTAACCTCACTCTAGTTTAACACTGGAGCTTGCTGTCAGCTCTCCGCGAGACACTAACGCCACCACCTCACTCTAGCATCCTTAGGTGTGCACACCCCCAGATAGCTTGAAAAGTATAAGGAGTAGATTACTATAGCTTAAGATCCGGGCCCTCGCGGGTGACCGGTAAAACTAAACCATATTATTCCATAATAACCAAATATTAACTATAAATCAAGCCAGAGTAATTTAACCTCACTCCAGTTTAACACTGGAGCTTACTGTCGGGCTCTCTACGAGACACCAACGCCACCACCTCACTCTAGCATCCTAAGTGTGCACACCCCCCGGATAGCTCGAAAACTAAAAGGAGTAGATTACTAGAGCTTAAGACCGGGCCCTTCGCGGGGTAACCGGAAAATACCAAACCATTTCATTTCATAATAACCAAATAATAGCCATAAACTTGCCAATTGATCTCAAACTCAACATTCCATAAAAATTTTCATCACACATTTCATAGAAAAATATTACTTTACCGCTTAAGACCGGGCCCTCCACGGGTAACCGGAAAATACCAAACCATGTCATTTCATAATAACCAAATAATAACCTTAAACTTTGCCAACTGATCTCAAACTTAACCATTCCATAAAATTTGTCATCACACATTTCCATAGAAAAATATTACTTTACCTTTACCATGTCAATCCATTGCTTTTGAATCACAAAAATCAAAGTTTTATCATATCAATGTCAAAATATCTAAGCGATAAAATGCATAATTCAACACATTTACAGAAAGCATAGTTGTCCCAAGAACAACTAGATGTCTAGGTTACCTTTTGAAGTTAAAACTCACAAACTGTTTCTATGGTTCACAGGTAACCGGATGCTTCACAGAAACAATGGCACCTTGGAAGGTTTCCTCAAAAAATATGCACTCAAGAGGAAGGAGTTGATGGCGATGCCTACTAGAAGAATTCTTGAACCAGCTGAGATTACCAATTACTAGGATGGAGAAGGATTGAGGTGTGTGAGAAAACGTATCGGTTTACATCCCTATATATAGTGCAAGGAGGTGAGAGAATACCTAGGTAATTTAGAGGTGTTTGAAAACTTTTGGGTAGTTGGAAAATTTAATAGGGTGGAGACTCATTTAAAACGGAATGTAATTTAAAATAAACCAGTCTAAATACTTAATGAGGAGTAATGAGTCGCTTGGAGATAGACCATGGAAATCTAAAGGTCATTATGACAATTAAGGCATTAGTGGGATGTAATTCAGTGACCGCAAGAAGAGATGGTAATTATCTTTGAATATTGAATCTCAAGTCTTATTAATAGTGATGAGTTCTGTAGCACTGGAAAATGATGGCCAAAGTCAAAGATAAGTCCCGTTTTAATGACAATTAAGGTTAAAGAGGATTGCATTGGTAAAAGGGATACTTTGACTATTGATATTCCTGAATTAATTAAGAAAGAAGGCATTTGAAAATTGGAAAAAAGAAGACCAAAGGTCAAAATGAGACTTTAAAGCCATTAATGATATTATTTTTGTGTGTCCAGGAATTAAAGAGGGTTTGATTTGGTAAAAGGGATGGGAAATTTTGAATATTGATCTTATTGGATTAATAAGAGAGTGAAGGCATTTGAAAACATTAAAAGAATACCAAAGGTCAAGATATGACTTTAAGACCATTAATGACATTTTTGTGCTTTAAGGCATTAAAAGGATGCAACTGTTAAATGTTGAGTGAAACATCTGTTTAAATGGATTAGCTAATCTGGAATTAAATAAATGTTTCCAGCACATTTAGTAACCAACCAAGAATACTAAATTATTTAAAGGACACCAAGTCACTTTTCGTGCTTTAAAGGATTAATGAGGATTTATCATGTAAATATTAAATGCTGAGTAGAAATTGTGTTTTCTAACTTAAGTAAGAGTATAAAAGATCCTGGTAGCACATTAAATAACACCAGAAGGATAAATTCTCTTTTAAGGACAAATGGATACTTTTGTGCTGCTTTAAATAAGATATCGTCATTTAAAGATAAGGTGTAATCTTACCAATGTTTATTTTAGCTCATTAATTGTTAGTGAATTTTAGACATGTCATATATACCATGGTGGACCAATTTCTCGACTGGGTAATTACCAAAATATCCCTGGTGGTCTTATAAAGTGAGTGGTTTAAGAGGTGTAATTAAAATTAAGGAAAAGAAATTAAAACTCAAATTAAACGTCGGGCTGCAAACAAATCCCGGTCGCAGTAGTATAGTGAAAATTGTAAGCAACCGGATGTCGAACCGTGGGACTAATGTACATATAATAGTACCTAAGCGTGTCACAGGAGGGGGGTTAATTGCTTGTAAAATAAATAAAAAGAAAGAATAAAATAAACTAAGTTGACAGATAAATAAAATGGAACTCTGGGTCAGGTTAATATAATCTGCATAATTAAGCTATCTCTACGGTTTAATAATTTGGCAAGGTTCCTGTAATTATCTTAAGGACTAAGTCATAGCCTGATAAGAACTCGTTCACCTGTAATGCAAGGTTCTAATCAAGGTTCAAGCAAAAGCCTGCGAACGGCAGAGGAGTATTGAGGAATTACATTTGCAACTGAATACTAACTTATTAAATCATAACAAGTTTCCTCCAGTTTTACGTCTTATTAACCTATCTATTTATCACCGGTCTGATCAAAATAGACTTAGGAAAGCAATTTAATAAACTCATGACATTTTTAAAAAGGTGCGAGATAACCTTTAAAACGTAACAAACTATATATAATTAAAACCAGTAAAATAATGCATAATTAATACAAACACATAATAACCATTCCCAGAGTACACGTAAACTAGCCTAACATATTAAATAGAAAGACAGAGACAAGAGTAATAGAAATCATCCGTAATCACTCCGGCTCACTCTGCTATTTTGTATACGTAGGCTAGAGGTGGATTTTGTGGAATGTAAAATAAATAAAATGGAGAAGGCGGGAGAAGAGAAATGAGATGGCGTGAGGTTTGTGGTGAAGTGGAGCGATTGAATTAATGGTCCATTTATTGGGTGAAGCTCGTGGGTTTATATAGAGAAAGAAGAAAGGAAGGAAGAGGCAGCAGAGAAGATAGACAGACGCGTGAGCAAATGATTGAGGCGGTGGAAGAATCGTTTGATTGCAGCTCACTGATTTCTTCATTGAATGCAAGGGACAGAGCGTGTGGAGAGCGTGAATTAAGGTAGGCGCTGCAAGTTGGACGAGTTGCAGACAGCAGACGACGACGACGACGGGCGAAGAAGATAAGCTCGCGACGAGTTTTAGTCTGGTCCGCCTTGTGTCGCTTTGGTACCGCCTCGCGGTTGTGCCTGCCCGTTCCGCCTCCAAGACCGCCCATTAAGAGGCGCGGTAGCCTCTGTCCGTCCGCCAGCTAGCAGGCGGTTGCCATGCTCTGTTCCGCCTCCAAGACCAGGCGGTTGGTGGTGTGGTGTCCGCCCCCAAGACCAGGCGGTTGGTGGTGAGTGGTCCGCCAATTACAAGGTGGTTGCATGCAAATATGCATGCGTATTCCTCCTCCACGTGACCTTATTTAATCCTTTATAAACATATGTATGTTTTAGGTATTTTTCCTACAATTTAACACATATAATACATCAGTTAATATATAACATAATTATAGGAAAAACTCTAGATAAGTGTGAAACATTACTAAAAATGCTACAATTAATAAGGTGATTAAACCTTAATAAGTCTATATGTTTTGCACTTATCAAACTTCCTCACACTTGACTTTTGCTTGTCCTCAAGCAAATAAGGAATATAATTATCTCTAAGCCATAATAACAAAACAAGATTAAATAAATGTAGAAGGGAATTTAGACAAAGTGACAATTGAAAGAATAATATGCTCTTAGAAGTAGGTTTTTATAAAGTGAAGAAGAACAATTTAATAAAAGCATAGAGAAACTAGACTGCAGAAAACAAGTTAGATTAACCTGGGATTTTCAACCAATTTCATTCTCTAGCCCGGGATGACAAGGGGTGTGAAGTAATGCCTTATTCCGCAATACCTTTCAACACCACGTACTCATGTTCATAAATATAAATTGTAATTTTTTATTTACATCTCTTTTTTTTTCTTTTGAATGCAAAAAATTGTATATACAAAACATACAAAATTTTAAAATTGCATTATTTTTTTGTACCCCAGACTTTTCTCTCTATCCTTGTAGCGGTGTTGGGTCTTCTATCCCAGATCACGAGACCTTAGGTAGATAGGTGTTTAAAGCACCCCCGAAACTTAATAACCGGATAGACGAGGCCTGTTTTGGTTAGAAAAATTCATAAACAGCGGAGTACCTTGTCTTTGTCTTTTCTTTCCTTGACTTTCCACATATTCCATAATCCCAAGCTAAACTAAATTGGTTTTTACAATTAGCAGATCTATCATTTTTTCGAGTAAAAATAGAGTATTTTGAAGGAAAATAATTTTATACAAACTCCTAAAAATAAAACTATCTTCAGTTGTCACTTGACATAATTTCAGACACTTCTACAATTATTTATCTCATTTTTCAATTTTTTTTTAGGCAGTTTAGAGTAGCAAAAAGCGAGTGTGGCATTATCGAACAACTGTCATATTTTCAGGGAAAGGTCTCTCCTTCCTCACACTTAAGAGGAGCAATGTCCTCATTGATCAAAATTAAATCAAGAAAAGGACCTTTCAAAATATGACAGACTCATAAAGGATTAAAGAAAGGAAGAACTGAAACTCCCCTTGTATCGTAGATTGAGGAAGGTATCCTTCCTCACATTTAAAGCTTTGGTAGGGGTGAGACGTCCTCACATTTAAGTTCAGCCGTCGAATTGTGTAAGATGTTCCTGTAATAATATTCTAAACAGCCAGAAGAACTCAAGTTAATTCTCTCGTTCTCTCTCCTTCTTTTCTTTCTTTATTAAAAAACATATATAGAAATAATTATGGAACAAAACATAAAACAAAAATAGTAGGAAAATAAAAGCAAATAAAAGTTCATCCGGGTTGCCTCCCGGGAAGCTGCCCTTTTTTAACGTCTTTGGCTAGACGCCCGCTTTGTTATCCTGGATCAAAACAAAACATTACCTCGGCATATAAAATAAGAAAATTAATACTCCACAAAATCAGGTGTTTGAGGAGGTACTGCCGGGAACATAGTTCTAACAGAAGACCCGGCGGTGCTAATTTTTCTTCCTCAAATTGGAGGATGTAAACATCGACCTCTTGGAGGTGAGGCTTGTAGAAAGAACGCTCGATATCATCTTCAGAGAAAGTTAATTCTTCGAAGGTGATAGTGGCGTTTTGTTTGGATATGTTGGCGGGAGGTGATGGCAATTCCTTCTCTTCATTCTTGAGGATGTAAGTATCCTCATTGTCTGGGTATATTATAGAGAATGGAAGATAGCGGTAATTGATTTTAGAGGGAGGGGTCTCTATGAATGGCTCGTTTGTAGTGGGGTGTTCTTCCTCTTGAACTGTTTCGCTCATTGATTGCTCTAGTAGTTGAGCGATTCTCTCCAGGTAGTCTGGTTGTTCTTCTAACCAGAGTTGCTCTTGGACTATGAGACAATCCTCAAAATCATGAGCTCCCCTACATACGGAGCAGTATAAATCCTGCCAAAATTCAAACGCTTCTTCCATTTGCCACGTACAGAGATTTTTTTTTTGTGTTTTTTCTGTATAAAACAAAACTACTGAAAAAGATTAGAAAATAAAATGATTAGAAACAAACATAATAATAATATAAACAAATATAAAAGATAATAAATATAAACAACAAACAAAAATAATATAAACAAAATATTCTAATAATACAAGTGAATAATCCGGGGCTTAGGGACTAGAATAACTAGTCCCGGCAACGGCGCCATTTTGCAGACGTTATAAAGTGAGTGGTTTAAGTGGTGTAATTAAAATTAAGGAAAAGAAATTAAAACTCAAATTAAACGTCGGGCTGCAAACAAATCCCGGTCGCAGTAGTATAGTGAAAATTGTAAGCAACCGGAGTCGAACGACGTGGGACTAAACATATAATAGTACCTAAGCGTGTCACAGGAGGGGGGATTAATTGACTTGTAAATAAATAAAAAGAAAGAATAAAATAAACTAAGTTGACAGATAAATAAAATGGAACTCTGGGTCAGGTTAATATAATCTGCATAATTAAGCTATCTCTACTGGTTTAATAATTTGGCAAGGTTCCTGTAATTATCTTAAGGACTAAGTCATAGCCTCATAAGAACTCGTTCACCTGTAATGCAAGGTTCTAATCAAGGTTCAAGCAAAAGCCTGCGAACGGCAGAGGAGTATTGAGGAATTACATTTGCAACTGAATACTAACTTATTAAATCATAACAAGTTTCCTCCAGTTTTACGTCTTAATTAACCTATCTATTTATCACCGGTCTGATCAAAATAGACTTAGGAAAGCAATTTAATAAACTCATGACATTTATTAAAAAGGTGCGAGATAACCTTTAAAACGTAACAAACTATATATAATTAAAACCAGTAAAAATAATGCATAATTAATACAAACACATAATAACCATTCCCAGAGTACACGTAAACTAGCCTAACATATTAAATAGAAAGACAGAGACAAGAGTAATAGAAATCATCCGTAATCACTCCTCTCGGCTCACTCTGCTATTTTGTATACGTAGGCTAGAGGTGGATTTTGTGGAATGTAAAATAAATAAAATGGAGAAGGCGGGAGAAGAGAAATGAGATGGCGTGAGGTTTGTGGTGAAGTGGAGCGATTGAATTAATGGTCCATTTATTGGGTGAAGCTCGTGGGTTTATATAGAGAAAAGAAGAAAAGGAAGGAAGAGGCAGCAGAGAAGATAGACAGACGCGTGAGCAAATGATTGAGGCGGTGGAAGAATCGTTTGATTGCAGCTCACTGATTTCTTCATTGATTGCAGGGGACAGAGCGTGTGGAGAGGCGTGAATTAAGGTAGGCGCTGCAAGTTGGACGAGTTGCAGACAGCAGACGACGACGACGACGGGCGAAGAAGATAAGCTCGCGACGAGTTTTAGTCTGGTCCGCCTTGTGTCGCTTTGGTACCGCCTCGCGGTTGTGCCTGCCCGTTCCGCCTCCAAGACCGCCCATTAAGAGGCGGTAGCCTCTGTCCCGTCCGCCAGCTAGCAGGCGATTGCCATGCTCTGTTCCGCCTCCAAGACCAGGCGGTTGGTGGTGTGGTGTCCGCCCCCAAGACCAGGCGGTTGGTGGTGAGTGGTCCGCCAATTACAAGGCGGTTGCATGCATATGCATGCGTATTCCTCCTCCACGTGACCTTATTTAATCCCTTATAAACATATGTATGTTTTAGGTATTTTTCCTACAATTTAACACATATAATACATCAGTTAATATAATAACATAATTATAGGAAAAACTCTAGATAAGTGTGAAACATTACTAAAAATGCTACAATTAATAAGGTGATTAAACCTTAATAAGTCTATATGTTTTGCACTTATCATGGTCAAAGTCAACTTTTGGGTCAAAATTACCAAATACCCTTTTGATCAACTGAAGAAAAAATACATTCTGAACCCAATGGAACGCATCTCATCCCTTAAAAATGCTTCATAAAGTCTCTATTCCTGAATTACCCCCAAAAGTGACCAAAATAATAATTTAAGGCGTTCAAACTCTTAGATAGATTTTTGGGATATTTCAATAAGTATGTGTGACATATCAAGAAAATATCATAAGGTTTAGTAAGATAATTATGTGACATTTGGAAGAATAAAACATATCATATAAACAATTATAAGTGTATGTAATTTATATATATATATTGGATTATAATATAAGCTAAGAGGAGTAATATATTATAAAAGTCACATTTAGGATTATAAGAAGATATATATATATACATAATATATATAGTTAGTACGTTTTAATTAACAGGAAAACGTTATACGAGAGAAACGTTATACGAAAGAAAAGTAATACGAGAAAACCGTTAAACGAGAGCAATAAATAATTAACACTCTTGGTTAATCCAATTATAGGAACGGGATAGTCAGGACGGTAGTCGAGATGACAGTCGGGGATTAGACGACCTTCTACTTCGGTGTACGGTATGGTTTTGTTATACCCTGCGTGCTATCGAGTTATCTCGGCTTGTGTGTTGTTTGTTGTGTGTGACGACTAATAAGATAACTGCATCGAAATGGAACATTCTATTGTTTGTGTTATTGTATTTTCTAACATTGACCCTTATGTGGTGTGCTACTAATAACACATTAGATTAGACATAAACACATACGGTACATATGATAATGATTAAAGAATTTTAGAAGTTCGAATATACGAACTATCTAATGGTGAAATTGTTTGAGGATTGTTCTCACTAACTTCTCTTCAACACTTAGTCGACATCCATGAATGGGATGGTCGGACTATCATACTAGAAGTAGGACTAATGTTCCCTTATACTTGTAACGAGCTTGGAGTAATTATGAATAGGAGTTCGGGATGGTTCCAGCAGCGCACATATTTGTTTTAGAGAGCGGTATCTACATTTGACCCTTTCCCGATGGACTGTGTCTTCGGACATGGTCATCCTTCAGTTAGTGGTTGACTTTGATTGCCCATCAGCATAGTGCTATAGGGGTGGTTATTGTTTCCTTGAGTTAGTGATTGCCTCCGATCGTCTATCAGCTTACTGCTACCGGGCGTGATTTGAACTTACGTCACAGTGACGGTTGTTCATTTGATAATTTAATACTCATCCAACAGGGTCCATACATACCCGCATGATTTGTATTTGACTTGGATTGAGATAATCCCATTGTGAGGATTTGGTAGTTTGAGGTCGCATAACGAGATTCTAATTATAATCTCCCGACCTTGGTGTGGACAAAGACTAACTTATTATATTCGAGGTCGTACTCTTGTTTATTGTATTGATTGATTGTGTTTGTTATTTACATGATATCATGATGCGTGTTTTACTGCACTACTTATGTTGTTTAATAAATTAACCGCATGTTTACTAGATAATTAGTTGAGTGCAGCCCAGTACCACTCGGGTTACATGTTAACATACTCATCAAGTTGTGTTGCGCCCGTTGGGACCTAACCATTTTAGGTACTTGATCGTTGACGGGACCTGTTCGGAGTGTAGACTGGGTAGAAAGCTTTTGGGTATACCTTTTGGATGTAAATATATTTTGGGCTTCTTTGAACGCATGTGTACTTGTTAACTAAGAAGAAAGTGGACTTGTATTTTGGGATTGAAAACTAGTATGACTTGGTATGTTATTGTAAATGGTGTTTATGTTGGATTTCCAGTTATTCAGACTGTGACTTATTGTTGAAAGCCCTTGTCAGTCACATGGGTGACTGACGGCGGTAACACCGGTTATTAAATTTTTATTTTCCGTTGCAATTTAATGGTTGTTGGTACGGTTAATTAGACGTTAATATCCGGATTACGAGTTGGGGTGTTACAAAGCTTTTTGCTAAGTCCTTGGCCTTGTTCTCGGCTATTTTTGACTTTAAAAAGTCATGGAGCATCTCGTCCAATTCTCCATGTGTTTTTGGAGCTTTCGATGCTATTTTTTCAGCAAGTCGAGGATGACCCAATCCGTTGCCAAATGCTTTTATTAGAATTTTTTCTGTGGAACCGTTCACTATATTCCTTCACTGATTCTCCTTTCCATTGCTTTATGTCCATTAGCTCAATCGTTTCTTTATTGACTTTCTTGCTGGCAGCGAAGTACTGCTGGAATTCTTCGATCAGTTGCTTAAAGCTTGAGATGGATTGTTGAGGCCTTGTAGAGATTCAACTCAATGCACGTCCCTGGAAACAAGTTGCATAGAGCGAGGGAGGTGATCCCCTGCGTGTTCATGGCGAACATGAACTTCTTGATATGCTGGACCAAGTCTCCTGTTCCATCATATTTCTCCATTATTGGGGCGACAAAGCAAGGAGGGAGTTTGGCCTTTTTTAATATTCTGTTAAAAGGATATCGACTCATGTTAATGGAGCCTTCTTCTTCCATCTCTTCCTCGATTGTTATTGGAGTCTCCTTCCGCTCTTCTTTCTTTCTTCCATTGCTCCCTTCTGAATCCCTGCCTTTCAATAGCTCGATAGGCTCAGCCATTTCCTCCCATCGTTTCCGATAATCTTCATCCCTCTATATAAGCTCTTGTCGTAGTAGTTCGTTGCCTTCTACGATTCTCTCGTCGATCACTCTGGTTAGCCCCTTCAACATCTCCTCTAAATCTTTCTTGAAGATAGAATCAGAGGCCTCAATGTTGACTTCCGGTGCTCTTCTTGTTCTTAAAGCCATTCTTCACCTGGACCTGCAAAAAAATATTTCTCTTTTCTCAGATCTTGGCGTTTTATTGCTACGGAAATCCTACTCTTATCGTGGTGGATTCGTGGTTGCTATATCTGAACTGTTCACTTCCCACAGACAACGTCAAATGAAAAGTCGTTAACCTTCCCTAATCATCTATTCAATCTAAGTCTCTATGATCCTAGGCTTTTGTTGGTGTTCTTGTCGAATTACCTGGTTCGTCAGGTTGTATCGGGTTAGAAAAAGAGTTCGTAACAGAGGTAAAGAATCAAGGCAAAATGATGCCCCAGTTGTGATAGCGTATGTATTCCCTTGGAATGAACACCACCAATAAAATAGAAAAGAAAAAATAATCAGTGCAGACGCAAAAGGCTCAAAAGAGAATTGTTGATATATTAACCACCGCTTTTTTTACAACCTAGATGCTCACCTACTTGGTAGGTGGTAAAAACAATACGAGGATTATCCCCAATTGTAGGAAAATGTCATGTTCATTTTCATAAAAGGAAAATGTCATCGAAATGCACAATAAGTGATACTAACTCCGATTCGTCATAAATGTCTGTATGCTTTTTGATATGTTTTTCCACTTCAATATTAAACATATAAAATAAAATAATTTTTAAAATTAAATTATATAATATATAGTTTTTCATATAAAAATTCTATTATAAAACATAAATTTATAAAAATATATTATCTTATGTTAAATATTAAAGTCGAAGTATAGATACTTACTGGACAGATTAATGACAGAGCATAGAGGAAGTAGGAACCATCCCTTCTTTAATATCAAAATTTACAGTGTCCCACGGTGTCTCCCCTATCCCACAATCCCTTTCTTACTACAACTAGAGACGAAAATAAATAGCCACTCAACCAAACTAGAACTACACACGAAAATGAAAGACCGCCCACCTTAACTACTACACTACTCCCAAAACCAACTTAAACTTATTTTATTTTGCCTACTGTATTCATTAGAGTACAAGCAACAACCTCATCTAAATTAACAAAAAAAAACAACCTCATCTAAATTAACAAAAAAAAACCTCATCTAAATTTTCATCCCAATCAAATACATAAACCGCAGCGTTTTCCATTTCCCCTTCTTTTACCTCTATACAAAACTACTACTACTAATACACCATTTTCGAAATTAGAGTACGGTAGGATCAGAACTGGAATTGGGTGAAGAGGAATAGTGAAACGCCATCCGCATCTGCAAAACTTTCTTGTGCGAATTTGAATGCTTGTAGCTGACAAAAGTGGGGCTTTTTGCCGGCCTATACTCCGGTAATAGCTTTCCGGACTTGAAGTACCTCACCCCACAAGCGTTACAAAGTGTCTTTGGACCCATCGGACCCGCTCTCCACTGAGGTGTCTTCTGAGCTTGGCAATGAGTGCATCTCCTTGCTGGCTGTTGAAATTGTTGCTGGTCGACCTTATCTCCTACGACTAATCTATCACCACCACCGTTGTTGTTGTTCTCTTTCCCTCTTACACCTTCCTCCCTGCCTGTAACTTCTTTTATGTCAGGCTTCTTCATGGGGAGGATGAGCTCGCTGTCGGCTAACCAGTAGGCTTGTTCTAACAGAGGGGGGTCGGAGAAGCCCAATTGAAGAGGTGACTGAGGCGCGGAATCGTATAAGTTATTAAATTGGTCCGGCCAAGGTCTAATTAAATATGGGTTTTTAAGGGTTCTGGGAAATGGGTCGTCGGTGGATGCAGGAGTGGTGTTTGGTAACCTTCTTTCCTTTGGCTTCTGGGTTTTCCGGGAAGTCCTGAATTCCGGTGGGTTGTTTTCTTGTGTTGGTTTGAAGAGTGGTTTAGTTTTGCCGGAGCGTCGGTTGTGGTGGTTGAGGATGCGGCGGAAGTAGGTGTGGAAATTGGAAGACATGAGTAATTTCCGGCGCTGGAGAGACATTCTTCGACGAAACTTGAGAGCCATTCTGAGCTCACATCAACGTCCTGTAGCCAGCCGAAGCAGATAAACCAAAACCCCACACCCAAAAAAAAACAGAGAGAGAATTTTGAACAAATTAGAGCCTTCGTTAATGTGAAAATATGGTATAAAGCATGCATTGATTTTGAACTCCTTGAGATAAAAGTAGAGGGGAAAAAGGAAAATGAAATGAACAATTGTCCACAAAAAAAGAAGAGAAATTGATAGTCTTACCTTATACTGGTCAAGAAAAATGTCACCGCCAAGCTGGATTGACTCGCCGCCGAGGAGAGTAGAGCAAGCGGTGGCAGTGAAGACTGGACATGGTAGATGTTGTTCAGGTTGCAAGACGCCTCCTCCGCCACCTCCAACACTAGTACCACCGCCAGAATGAAGTGAGCCGTTTGGGTAAGGAGACTCCATCAGCTTGAGAGGGAAAAAAGATTAGAAGAGGGACAGAGAGACTGGTGATAAAGAGAGAAAGACGGAGAAGGGACCAGCTAGCTAGCGAAGAAAGAAAAAGGCAGGCAAGGCTGTGAGTGTGGGTTTTGGTTTGAGTGGGTGTCGGCAGACAGTAGAGAGATTGAAGAGAAAAAGAAGGGAGAAAGAAAGAAAGAGTGGTAGAGTTAGATGTTAGATGAATCATTCAATGGAGAAAACCCACATGACCCATCATGCTCCCCACCTCACTCACCCCACCAATCTGATCAACACGAAAACGCTCTCGTCCCCTCTTTTCCTCTTTTCCTTTTTCAAAATTCAAAATCGAAAGAAAGGTGTTTTTTTTAGTAAGAATTCAAAATCAAAAGTTGGGTGAGACATAGGATGGGTTCGGGTTGCACTTTATGTGCATTTTTTGACAGCATAAATATGCAGCATATGTTGTTTTGGACTCCTTTATTTGATTTGTTGTTCGGCTAAAACAGCATAAATGTCAGCATAAATATCAGCATAAATGTCAGCATAAATGCCCGCAGCAAATGATACTTTTTCGTTTTCGTGCTTTCACTTCCGTTTCTTTACTCACCTCATAATGCAATTACTGTAACTATTGATT
The DNA here is from genome assembly GCA_023374045.1 of Limonium bicolor. Lineage (NCBI taxonomy): Eukaryota > Viridiplantae > Streptophyta > Magnoliopsida > Caryophyllales > Plumbaginaceae > Limonium > Limonium bicolor. The sequence goes on from CM041778.1 coordinate 345,324,965, forward strand.
TTAAAAAAAATAAATTTTTTACGAGTTACTTATTTATTACAAATTACATAATGCTTTAAATAATTTATAAAAAATAGTACTACATTTTTAGTCAAATTTACAAAAAATCACATTTATAATATAAATCTATAATATATTATTTGTAATACCACATAAATTAATAAAATTAAAAAATGAATAAATATACACACTTGTTGATATTTAAATTAAAATATTAAAATAGTATATAGAAATATGAATGCATATAAATTTATTAACATACAAAGTTACAAAAATATTATATATTATTAAAAGTTATAATTTCACTAAATAAATTCACATAACATTATCAGAAAATTTGAAACGCTTTTCTCTTTTTTACGCTTTTATATTTGTAAGAATTATAAAATTTAGATAATAAAAATATATTGTTTAGGAGTTACAAGTTTTGCTTAAATAATAGAAATAAAAATTTTATTGTTTGTGAATTTTTTTATTTATTTTTACTAACAAAATAAAGTTACGTAGTGTAATATAATAAATTATAATTGTAATACAAAAACGGTAAACGCACTACATATAACTAACTTAACCAAACATGCTGCATATATGCTGCACTACCAAACAGCAGTTTTCAAAACAGCTGCATTATGCCAGCACATTCCTGCCAGCAAATATGCTGCATTTATGCCAGCGCATTCCTGCTGCCAAATATGCTGCATTTATGCTGCCAAAACATCCATGCCGAACAGAGCCATTATAATATAAGTAACCGTAACTCAGAAATATAAACGAATCATAGCGGAAAGTGTATGAAATGTCGGTGGATTTGCTAATTAAAAAGTTAAAAATGATATAATATGTTTTTCTTGAAATTAAAAAGACAAAAAAATATTTATATGCTAATAAATATATTTAAAATTAACAATATATTATTAAGGTTCCTAAAAAATGGAATTATTGTAACACCCCAACCGCTAATCCTATGCTTACCGTCTAATCGTCCTATTAATCCTACGAGTTCGCAGCGAATTATTACATACTTACTACGGCGGGGTGAAACAATGCCGCTAACCGCCCATACGGCTAGCTAGGCTACTAATACTTACAGTCACGGTCTGATGAACATAACGTACCGAGCTACTAAATTACTTGCCAAAATACCATATGCCAATTACTTACATCCTGGATCACCGAGTATTTAAAGTATATTCAATTACACCTTTCAAGCTTACCAAAAGAATGAGTTTCTAAAGCTACTCATCTATACCCATGCTCCTTTCCCAATATCCAAAAAGGTGTACCCCATGGTACACCGGCTAACCAAAAGTTACAGCCATGTACTACTTAGTACACCCATCATAATTCATTGTTTACAATCAAAAGAAGATAAAGAAATAGAACTATGTCCTCAGCGTCTTCATCAATCTCGAGTACCTACGTGTAGTAAAAATGGTGCCCAAGGGGCTTAGCAAACGCTGCATATGGACTCCGCATATACCGCGTGCTAGCTAGGGCACGCCGACTATTTGACGTCCACTAAACATGCAGTTCATTTATTTCATACATACATGCTTCTCATACATCATACATGCTATACAATCCGTTACACAATTCAAGGCAACAATATCATAACATACATCGCACTTACCTTCACAAGGTTAGCCAAATTATGCATCCGGGTTAATCGGAATGCTTTACTCTTTTACTCATTACTTACTTTTTCTTCCTTACAATTACTTACTTTCTTTTGCTTTACTTACTCATTCTTACTTACTTACTTATACTCAAGTCAAGTCGTCGGGACCTCCGGCCTTGGGGACTACACCGTCCCACATCCGGGATTTACTTGACTCACCAATCCGGGATGCTACCCACTTAAGGGATTTGGGCCGCGGACCAGTTTAAGAGTCAGGAATTGGAGCCAACCTCTCGTGACTCCGCATCCTCACGCGTGGCCGAAACTATATCAGACTTCTACTCATTCCAATTTAATTACCATTTTAAGTTAGGATGGTTAGCTCGTTAGGAACAAGTTAGAAGTCCAAGCACAATAAATAACGGTCACGGGACAATACAACCTACATACACACATTCATTATCATCCATACATTTCATGAATTATACAAACTATGATTTAAGAAAATGTACAACATCATACAACACTACATATTCACAAGTATGCATATTAACTCCGATTCGTGCATTTATCTTATTGGGTGATCAATTAGCACACAACACACAAATCTGAGTAACCAAGATAGCATACGGGGCATGAGGAATCCATACCGTTCACCGTTGTACGTAATTCCAAACGTCCTTCGATGTCACAAATCAAGTCCTATCACATACATACAATCGAATGATTAATCTAACTATCATTACTTAACTCATACTTACTATGTCTTTATACTTCTTACACTTACACATTACTTACTCATTTTTCATTACTAAAGTTTCTATTTTCTTACTTAAAGTTTGCATGCTTAAGCACATGTACATATACATATATGTATGGGTATACATATACATATATATATACAATTATTATTTAAATTAAAATAAATTTTTTTTTGTCAGGATTGGGCCGTCCGACCCACCGTCCGACCCAAGCCCTAGGTCGGACCATTCCAGTAAGATTCGGTTCCAGAAAATTACCCTGTCCGACCCAGCACTATTCCGTCCGACCCATACCCTCTGGGTCGGACCATTCCAGAAGGTTTTGGTCTCGAGTCTCAGCTCCGTCCGACCCACGTCCGACTCACCTCTGGGTCGGACGAAGTCAGAAACTTCGACCATTATATTTTTTTTGCCTGTCCGACCCACGTCCGATCCACCGTCCTGGGTCGGACCATTACAGAATGTCTTATTTCGAAATTTAAGCCATGTCCGACCCACGTCCGACTCACGGCTCTGGGTCGGACCATTACAGAAAGTTTCTAAGCCGTGTCCGACCCACGTCCGACTCACGGCTCTGGGTCGGACCATTCCAGAAAGTCTGGTTTTCGTTTCTTAAGCCCCGTCCGACCCACGTCCGACTCACCGTCTGGGTCGGACGGTTCCAGAACCTTGTTACAGTTTATTTTTCTTTCCCAATTTCACTCATTGCTTCCCCAATTTTCCTACATACATCCTAACATGTTTTTGTACAATTTAAACACCCTAAATCATGCTAATTCATTCCCTAATTCATTACACAACTTTATACTCATTCACTCACATACTTTTTTCTAAGTTTCAACTCACACTTTCACTAGTTGTTTCCTAATTGTGTTTTGCTACAGATTTTAACTCTAACACTCTCCATCTACAACTCCCTCTTCTAATGTCATTTCTAACACCTCTAATACATTACAATTACATTAACTATCTCTCCCATCTTCCCTCTATCAATCTATTTCAAAATCTGTTACAACAACTTATTCACCTAGTTTAAAATTCACTAAGTGTTATAATTCTAGATGAATTTTGACATAACCTCCCCTATATTTTTACACTCTCACCACACATTCTAGTTCACAATTCGACACTCTTTTCACCTGTTTCAAACAACCAAAACTATACAAGCTCTCATATACCACTCAATACTAAAACAACACTAAAAAACACTACAAATTTCCTGCACACAAACACTAATCCCCAATCTGTTTTGTAACAGTTTTACATGTCCTTTAAAGCTTCAAAATACTTATATTCTCTTACACATTATACTACTAATGCATTATCATTTTACAATACCAATTTTCATTCCTAAAAATCTGTTACATTATACATATACATAAGGTTACACAATGAGCATTCTTACCTTACTTCACTTCTAGATTTCCTTTCTTCTTCTTTCTCCTTCCTTCTCTCTCTACCGGCTTTGGTATTCAACAAATCTAACATTATCACCCATATATACACACACATTCAATACCAAAACTACTCTTAATATTATTTAAGCTTCCAATGTAGATTTCTAGGGTTTAGAATTTATTTACCTTGCAAGGGTTCAAATGGAGCTTGGAGTGGCTCAAGAACAATATTTCCAACTCCACCAACAAGCCAAAATCGTCTAGAACAAGAGGAAGAACAAGGGTTTAGTTCATGAATCTCGTTTTGCCCATAAGGGCTAGAAAAAGATGGAGTTTTCGAAATATTTTTACCTTAGAAGAACAAGGAGAAGGAGGGCCTTCTAATGGTGGTGTTGAAACTCCAAATGGGATATACCCATACAATCGAAAGTAGGTGTTTTCGAATTTTGGAAAGATGGAAATGTAGCTCTTGAGGAGAGGAGTACAATGGTGGTGTTTTTATAATTTTTGGAGGAGTTTGGAGAGAGTTACAAGGTAGAGAAGATGAGTTTTGTGGTGTTGTTCTTCTTGTTCACCATGGAAATCGTGAGAGAGGTAGAGAAGAAGAAAAGAGAGAGTGAGGGAGGAGGGTGCATGCGTGAGAGAAGAGAATGAGAGGAGGAGAGAGAATAAAGTGAGGTAGTATAGGGTGAGTGAGGTTGTTTATTATTTTTGTCTTTTGTAAATAGAGAGGAGTGTGAGGGAGGGTCCCAATCGGACACACACACACACATATAACACTTTTACTTTTATTTTCAAAGTGGACACATAACTCTTGGTTATTTAAGTTCTACCCCACAACTTCCTGTTTTTAACAGTTTTGCTAATCTCTCGTTTTATTGATTTAATTGGTTCTAAAGCTTCACTAATATTTATTAATGATTATTAGTTGACCAAATTGTTACGAGTCTATTTGACCCGCTTAAAGACATGTTTTCCCGGTTACCTCGAAAAGCGTGCTTTAAGGTTCGGTAATGTTTTTAAAACCGTTTTAAAGGTCCGTTTTCTTCGGGATTTGCTCCCTTATGATTTTACACTTAATTAAGCTTCTAAATTACTTATTAGCCTAATTAATCACTATTTTTAATTACGGGGTATTTCAATCTACCCCCTTAAGAAACTTTGCCCTTAAAGTTGCTCAAGGTTTATAGTTTATTGCAATTATACTCATTAGGCAAACCAATTGCACTAATGTGTCTTACTACCACCTATGAGGTGTTTACTTCATCCCACATTGCAAGCATACACATTTCAACATCATACGCAATTCACATACACAGTACATCATTTCCATTCATACCATACCACAATACACATTACACCCATACACCATACATTGCACATACCCATCATTCATTACACATTACACATACATACACATCCATACTAAATTCACTTGCACTACATGTGCCATACAAATCTATTATAATACCTACACACTAAGCGATGCTTACCCCGAAGCAATGCTAGAGCAAAAGGGTTCTACCCCCTTAAAAGGGGTACGACCCGTACCCGTATTCTAAATACTAGACTCTCTAGTCTATGAATAACTGCGGGTATTTAGCCTTCATGGCATCTTCAAACTCCCATGTCGCTTCTTCGACATCATGGTTAGACCATAGGACCTTCACCATTCGTATAGACTTATGCGGAGTGTCTCTGGTCTTCCTATCAAGGATTCTCACTGGGGTTCGACATATCTCATGTTTGGCTCAATGGATAGTCTCTCGGGCTCCAACACATGAGAAGGATCAGCCATATACTTCTTGAGTGTGACACATGAAATACATCATGGACACGTCCCAAGTCCTCAGGTAATGACAACCTGTAGGCTACTGAACCAACTCTTTCGGTGATAGTGTACGGCCCTACAAATTTTGGGCTTAGCTTGCCCTTCTGACCAAATCTGAAGACACCCTTCATAGGTGAAACTCGCAAGAACACACTGGTCGCCCACGGCGAACTCAAGGTCGCGTCGTCCACATCCGCATAGGATTTTTGTCTATTTGGGCTGCCTTCATGTTAGCTCGGATTTGTTGCATTCGGCTTGTACTGCTCAAGATACCCGGTCCTATTATGACCTTCGCTTGACTCATCCAAACACAAGGGTGTACGGCAAGGTCTACCGTATAGATCTTGGAAAGGCGACATCTTAATCAAGGCGTGATAACTATTATTATACGAGAACTCGAAGATGAAGCTTATCTAACCAACTCCCCTGAAAGTCCAAGGCACATGCCGAAGCATGTCTCCAGTGTCTGGATGGTCCTTTCTGTCTGACCGTCGGTCTGAGGATGGAAGGCGGTACTCAACTTCAATTCTGTACCCAGCGCTTCCCTTGTGGCTCTCCAGTATCTCGAAAGAAATCTGGGTGTCGCGGTCAGATACTATGGTCTTTGGGACTCAGTGATGTCTGATAATCTCCTTGTCGAAATAACTCCGCTAGTTTCACTACCTTCCAAGTGTCCTTCATCGGTATGAATCTGGCCACCTTGGTAAGGTGATCTACTACAACCCAGATCATGTTGAGTCCTCCCCTAGCAGGTGGGAGTCATACAACAAAATCCATGGAGAATCATGAATTTCCACTCCGGAACTGGCATCGATTGTACCATTCCGCCCGGTCTACGATGTTCAAATTTCACTTTTGGCATGTTTAAGCATCTCAATACAAATTCTGTCACGTCTGACTTCATTCCAGACCACCAGAAGTACCTCTTCATGGTTTTGTACATCTTGGAGGCTCCCGGATGGACTGATAAGTAGAAATATGTGACTCTCGCAGGATGCGATCCCTTACTCTGGATTGCTTCGGGGGACGCATAGCCTGCCATTCAAACGAATCAAAACCATCTCATGTAGCTTGAAGTCATCTTCTTCTTCTCAAAGGTACCATTCTCGATTTGTGTCTGATTTTGGTTAGGTAAGGGTCGCTCAACTGAGCGCTCGCACTCGTCAACCAAGCTAGAAGAAGTGAGTAGCGAATGGAGCGAGTGTGCTCGACGGCTCAGGGCGTCGGCTACAATGTTTGCCTTCCTTCCTTATACTGCAGATTGATGTCGTAGTCTGAGAGAATAAACTCCATCCACCTTCTCTGTCTCAAGTTGAGTTCTTTCTGAGTGAATACATACTGTAAGCTCTTATGATCGGAGTAGATGGTGATGCTTACCCATAGAGATAGTGTCGCCATATCTCAAGGCGAAGACAATGGCTCCTAACTCTAAGTCGTGAGTCGGGTAATTCTCCTCATGTTTCTTCAGCTGGCGGGAGGCATAAGCAACAACCTTGCCATGCTGCATGAGTACGCATCCCATTCCTTTGCCTGATGCATCACAGTACACCTCAAATCCCTCTGTGCCCTCTGGAAGAGTAAGGACGGGCGCTGAGGTCAATGAGTCTTTCAGTTTCTGAAATGATAACTCGCACTCGTCTGTCCATACAAACGGTGCATCTTTCTTCATCAATGTAGTCATGGGCTTGGCGACTTTCGAGAAGTCCCTTACAAATCTCCGGTAGTAACCGGCTAGACCAAGAAAGCTCCTAATGTCGGTAACAGTCTTGGGTCTAGGCCATGATCGTACAGCTTCTACCTTAGAAGGGTCAACCGAGATACCTGCGCTCGAGATGACATGTCCAAGGAATGATACCTGATCAAGCCAAAACTCGCATTTGGAGAACTTCGCATACAGCTTGGTTCTCGCGCAGTGTCTCAAGCACTTTCCTCAAGTGGATTTCATGTTCCTCTGGTGATTTGGAATATACAAGGATGTCGTCGATGAAGACCACAACCGAAGTGTCCACTGCTCACTGAATAAACGATTCATGAGGTCCATGAATTTTGCCGGTGCGTTTGACAAAACCGAATGGCATCACTGTGAATTCATAGTGGCCATATCTGGTACGGAATGCCGTTTTCTCGATGTCTTGTTCCTTGATTGCAATCTGATGGTACCCTGAACGGAGGTCGATCTTGGAGAAGACTGAGGCTCCTTTCAACTGGTCGAATAGGTCGTCGATACGTGGTAGTGGGTATTTATTCTTGACTGTGACCGCATTCAGCTCGCGGTAGTCAATGCAAAGGCGGAGGCTACCGTCCTTCTTCTTCACGAAGAGAACCGGTGCTCCCAGGGTGATACGCTCGGGCGTATAAACCCTTTGTCTAGAAGATCTCTCAACTGTTCCTTCAATTCGGTCATCTCTGCTGGTGCCATGCGGTACGGTGCCCTAGCAATGGGACCGGTACCTGGCAATAGATCAATCTCAAATTCCACTGCTCTCGGTGGTGGCATGCCGGGTAGCTCCTTAGGGAATACATCGGGATACTCGGATACAATAGGTACTTCATCACTGAACTCTGGATCTCGCTCCAGGTCTTGTACATAACAAAGATACACCTCTTGGCCCTTTCTGAGCTCCCGGTACATAGCCATGGCAGATATAAGTGTGGTCGAAGGCTCTCTCGGTCGCTGGCGGTAAGATACGGTAACCCCAGAAGGACTCTTGAGCAGCAAACGATGCTCGGCGCAGAGGATTCTACCCTTGTGCCGCTCCAACCAATTCATCCCGATGATTACGTCGAATCCCAATCCATTGAATTCGATGAAGGAAATGGGAAACGATTCGTCTTTGATTTGGATTGTGGCTGATTGGTAGTATTTGGTGCACTTTACTCGCTCCTTCGATGGGAGAGTAACCATGAATTTCGGTAGCTCATCCGCATCTAGCTTCAACCTCTTCACAAAGGATGGTGCCACGAAAGTGTGAGAGGCGCCGGAGTCAAATAATACATTGGCATCAATGCCATTTACTGGGAAGGTTCCCGTTAAGATGGTGCCGCTTCTGCCGGCTTGTGCTTCGGTGAGGATGCTCAGGTTACCTTCGGTACCGAGTCCACAACCTATTGGATTCGCAATTGGATAAGTATTGATGGTGGACACAAGTGGAATTAAATCAACACTGCTCTTTATTGATAAACCAACCATCATACATGTCGTGTCTCTAATACACGTTACTAATAGACATGATACTAGGAATTAATATTTTCTAAGGTAAGGTTCAGGCGTCCTGGTTTCATGTGTGTGGCATTGATTATTGCGGCGGTGCCGTGTTTCAACTTGATCTTGTTGATCCCGTGATACAGCATCCTAGAGTTTCCACCATGATTTAGGACATCTCCTGATCTCAATACCAGTTTCTCTACGAGGTCCACACGCTTCTGCTCGCTATACAGGAATACGGTGTCATCACCAATGGACCAAGACACTACGGGCACTCCTTGTTCAAGAGATTCCGCTGTCTCGTCCTTGTCTTGGTGTAACCCAAGTCGTCCTTCTTTTTCATAGAAGTTGACGATACAAAGGTCCGCTTCAAGTGGGGATTGGTTCAGGTTCGCATTGTTGTGCAAGTTCCACTGCTTGTGTGATGAGGGTCTGAAACTCTGGTGGTATTGTCGGTGGCGTCGCTCCGTCTTGTGTTCGTGTCTCCTGGTATGTCTTGGTATAAGGATTCCAGTCCTTTCCCAAGCATCATCTTCAGCTTCATCTTCGCTCCCACCGGGGAATTCGGGTGTGTAAAATCCACCTTGACCGTTCCTAGCTCGTTGCATCGTCGGATGATTGAGATTTGTGCGTCAGGTGTCAGGTATCCCTTAATAAGATCATACCTGGGCGGATGACCTGACACTGTTTGTTAGTGTAGTCGTGGTTGGTGATGTCGATCTCTTCTTGATTCAAGGTTACCGGTATCGGGTAACAGATACTAAAGTTTCCTATGGTTACAAAATTTCATCTACGGTGATACTAGTTTCAATACTCCATTTCATGCTTAATATACACTTCATTTATTTACTCATGCATTCACTCATACAGTTACTTACTACTAGGCATGCTATTTCAAGGATTAAAGGTTCAGGTGATTACCTTGGCCGGATTTCGAACCGGGCCCATCGCGGTCAATAACGTGGAGAACAGGCTGCCTCTGAGGTGCGCCCCTCTGAGGGCCCGGGATCCCTGTCCCTGAGGTGCCTGCTGGGCCGGTGCATCGCCAGATGCCACCTCCCGCCCCTCTCTCTGCTTGTAGTTCTGGAAGGTACCCTCGGCTTTCCACTCTCTGGGCACTTGTTAGCTGGTGTCCCAGCTTCTGGCAGTTGTAGCATTGATCTCCCTCCCTCGTAACAGTCCTTACCAGGATGGTCCTGGTTGCACTTTCTGCACACATAGGTGCGGCCGTCGGAGAAGGTTTTGGCGGCTCCGGAGCTAGAACCTGAGGTTAGAGGGTTAGCACATGTGTGCGCGGATATACTAGATACGATACTTATACGATAATTATACGAATACAAATTGGATTAGGAAGTTACCCTTTGGTGTGGGTGTGATCTCAGTGGCTTAGCTGCCACCGGTGCAGAATAACCAAGCTGAAGTAACTCAGATGGTTTGCCTGCTCAGCATGGGCACTGCTCTCACCCTGGGATTTCTTTTGGGATTGCTGAAAGAAATTCCCCTTTTTCTTTTTCCAGCTCTTCCCCTGGTTCTGCTCCTCAGTGCTGGTATTTTTGTTGTTAGCTTTGCGCTTCAGCGCGGTCTCTTCATCCTTAGTGGGCAAGTGATCTCAACGCGAGAAGCCGCGTGATAACACCCTAAATTTCAGGTATTAGCCGGATTCTCATTTAGGAGGAATAAAGAAAGATTCAAAGGAATTCAAGGAATTAAGGAATTGAAATGATACTAAGGGTTAACCGTTATTTACCTGAAGGGAGGTAAACCTGGTATAGCCCATACCGTACCGCAAGCGATGGCTCAGACCGCCATAGAAGCGATCGACCACACCTGACCGGTGTATCCAAGTCAGGGAGGAGACGGAGAATGGAGGTAAAGGTACGGTAGTACTCATTCGACAGACATCTTCTCTGTCATTTTCAAGGCGTCCAGCTCTAGCCTCTTCTTGGTTTTCACATGTTCAGGATAGTATTTTGATCGGAGGAGAGAAGTGAAAGACTCCCAATCAAAGGTGGGGTCGTTGACGTGCTCTTGCTTGATTAGCTTCCACCAATCCATGGCTGCATCTTTCAGATAATAAGCAGCAACTCTGACTCGAACTCCAGCAGGAGCTTCGAGGGTCTCAAATGCCGTCTCCATTTCGGAGATGTAGGCTTCTAGCTTAGCCGGATCACTCTCGCCCCTAAAGCAAGGAGGGCGGAGTTCCGCTACAGCTTTCACCCAATTAGCTTCTCTGGGTGGAGGGGGAGGGACTGGCCCCACTTGAGTTTGGTTCTGCTGAGTTGTTGTACAGCCTGGATTACTTGGGGCAGCATCTGTGCTACCGTGGCGGCGACGATCTCAGCTATCGTCTGCGCGCCGGTTCCATCTGAGGCTTCGCCTCTAGGTCGGCCTCGGCCTCGTCCTGACATCTGAATGTTTAACAGTTACATTAGGCTTGCAAGATGTGACTCAAAGGTCTTGGAATTTAAGCAAGGTATCGTTCCTAAGAACGTCAAGGGTATCCGTTATTAACAACGGTAGTTCCTAGTTAGGTTTCTAAGTATCCGTCTTAAGACGGTTGAAATCCTAACTCGGTAATCTCCTATGCTCGGTACTATGGACATCAGAGCGTAACTACGCTCTGATACCACTTTTTGTAACACCCCAACCGCTAATCCTATGCTTACCATCTAATCGTCCTATTAATCCTACGAGTTCACAGCGGAATTATTACATACTTACTACGGCGGGTGAAAACAATGCCGCTAACCGCCCATACGGCTAGCTAGGCTACTAATACTTACAGTCACGGTCTGATGAACATAACGTACCGAGCTACTAAATTACTTGCCAAAATACCATATGCCAATACTTACATCCTGGATCACCGAGTATTTAAAGTATATTCAATTACAACCTTTTAAGCTTACCAAAAGAATGAGTTTCTAAAGCTACTCATCTATACCCATGCTCCTTTCCCAATATCCAAAAAGGTGTACCCCATGGTACACCGGCTAACCAAAAGTTACAGCCATGTACTACTTAGTACACCCATCATAAATTCATTGTTTACAATCAAAAGAAGATAAAGAAATAGAACTATGTCCTCAGCGTCTTCATCAATCTCGAGTACCTGCGTGTAGTAAAAATGGTGCCCCAAGGGGCTCAGCAAACGCTGCATATGGACTCCGCATATACCGCGTGCTAGCTAGGGCACGCCGACTATTTGACGTCCACTAAACATGCAGTTCATTTATTTCATACATACATGCTTCTCATACATCATACATGCTATACAATCCGTTACACAATTCAAGGCAACAATATCATAACATACATCGCACTTACCTTCACAAGGTTAGCCAAATTATGCATCCGGGTTAATCGGAATGCTTTACTCTTTTACTCATTACTTACTTTTTCTTACTTACAATTACTTACTTTCTTTGCTTTACTTACTCATTCTTACTTACTTACTTATACTCAAGTCAAGTCGTCGGGACCTCCGGCCTTGGGGACTACACCATCCCACATCCGGGATTTACTTGACTCACCAATCCGGGATGCTACCCACTTAAGGGATTTGGGCCGCGGACCAGTTTAAGAGTCAGGAATTGGAGCCAACCTCTCGTGACTCCGCATCCTCACGCGTGGCCGAAACTATATCGGACTTCTACTCATTCCAATTTAATTACCATTTTAAGTTAGGATGGTTAGCTCGTTAGGAACAAGTTAGAAGTCCAAGCACAATAAATAACGGTCACGGTACAATACAACCTACATACACACATTCATTATCATCCATACATTTCATGAATTATACAAACTATGATTTAAGAAAATGTACAACATCATACAAACTACATATTCACAAGTATGCATATTAACTCCGATTCGTGCATTTATCTTATTGGGTGATCAATTAGCACACAACACACAAATCAGAGTAACCAAGATAGCATACGGGGCATGAGGAATCCATACCGTTCACCGTTGTACGTAATTCCAAACGTCCTTCGATGTCACAAATCAAGTCCTATCACATACATACAATCGAATGATTAATCTAACTATCATTACTTAACTCATACTTACTATGTCTTTATACTTCTTACACTTACACATTACTTACTCATTTTCATTACTAAAGTTTCTATTTTCTTACTTAAGGTTTGCATGCTTACGCACATGTACATATACATATATGTATGGGTATACATATACATATATATATACAATTATTATTTAAATTAAAATAATTTTTTTTTGTCAGGATTGGGCCGTCCGACCCACCGTCCGACCCAAGCCCTGGGTCGGACCATTCCAGTAAGATTCGGTTCCAGAAAATTACCCTGTCCGACCCAGCACTATACCGTCCAACCCATACCCTCTGGGTCGGACCATTCCAGAAGGTTTTGGTCTCGAGTCTCAGCTCCGTCCGACCCACGTCCGACTCACCGTCTGGGTCGGACGAAGTCAGAAACTTCGACCATTATATTTTTTTTTGCCTGTCCGACCCACGTCCGATCCACCGTCCTGGGTCGGACCATTACAGAATGTCTTATTTCGAAATTTAAGCCATGTCCGACCCACGTCCGACTCACGGCTCTAGGTCGGACCATTACAGAAAGTTTTCTAAGCCGTGTCCGAGCCACGTCCGACTCACGGCTCTGGGTCGGACCATTCCAGAAAGTCTGGTTTTCGTTTCTTAAGCCCCGTCCGACCCACGTCCGACTCACCGTCTGGGTCGGACGGTTCCAGAACCTTGTTACAATTTTATTTTTCTTTCCCAATTTCACCCATTGCTTCCCCAATTTTCCTACATACATCCTAACATGTTTTTGTACAATTTAAACACCCTAAATCATGCTAATTCATTCCCTAATTCATTACACAACTTTATACTCATTCACTCACATACTTTTTTCTAAGTTTCAACTCACACTTTCACTAGTTGTTTCCTAATTGTTTTGCTACAGATTTTAACTCTAACACTCTCCATCTACAACTCCCTCTTCTAATGTCATTTCTAACACCTCTAATACATTACAATTACATTAACTATCTCTCCCCATCTTCCCTCTATCAATCTATTTCAAAATCTGTTACAACTTACATTATTCACCTAGTTTAAAATTCACTAAGTGTTATAATTCTAGATGAATTTTGACATAACCTCCCCTATATTTTTACACTCTCACCACACATTCTAGTTCACAATTTGACACTCTTTTCACCTGTTTCAACAACCAAAACTATACAAGCTCTCATATACCAACTCAATACTAAAACAACACTAAAAACACTACAAATTTCCTGCACACAAACACTAATCCCCAATCTGTTTTGTAACAGTTTTACATGTCCTTTAAAGCTTCAAAATACTTATATTCTCTTACACATTATACTACTAATGCATTATCATTTTACAATACCAATTTTCATTCCTAAAAATCTGTTACATTATACATATACATAAGGTTACACAATGAGCATTCTTACCTTACTTCACTTCTAGATTTCCTTTCTTTCTTTCTCCTTCCTTCTCTCTCTACCGGTTTTGGTATTCAACAAATCTAACATTATCACCCATATATACACACACATTCAATACCAAAACTACTCTTAATATTATTTAAGCTTCCAATGTAGATTTCTAGGGTTTAGAATTTATATTACCTTGCAAGGGTTCAAATGGAGCTTGGAGTGGCTCAAGAACAATATTTCCAACTCCACCAACAAGCCAAAATCGGCTAGAACAAGAGGAAGAACAAGGGTTTAGTTCATGAATCTCGTTTTGCCCATAAGGGCTAGAAAAAGATGGAGTTTTCGAAATATTTTTACCTTAGAAGAACAAGGAGAAGGAGGGCCTTCTAATGGTGGTGTTGAAACTCCAAATGGGATATACCCATACAATCGAAAGTAGGTGTTTTCGAATTTTGGAAAGATGGAAATGTAGCTCTTGAGGAGAGGAGTACAATGGTGGTGTTTTTATAATTTTTGGAGGAGTTTGGAGAGAGTTACAAAGGAGAGAAGATGAGTTTTGTGTTGTTCTTCTTGTTCACCATGGAAATCGTGAGAGAGGTAGAAGAAGAAGAAAAGAGAGAGTGAGGGAGGAGGGTGCATGCGTGAGAGAAGAGAATGAGAGGAGGAGAGAGAATAAAGTGAGGTAGTATAGGGTGAGTGAGGTTGTTTAATTATTTTTGTCTTTTGTAAATAGAGAGGAGTGTGAGGGGAGGGTCCCAATCGGACACACACAACACACACATATAACACTTTTACTTTTTATTTTCAAAGTGGACACATAACTCTGGTTATTTAAGTTTCTACCCCACAACTTCGTTTTTAACAGTTTTTGCTAATCTCTCGTTTTATTGATTTAATTGGTTCTAAAGCTTCACTAATATTTATTAATGATTATTTAGTTGACCAAAATTGTTACGAGTCTATTTGACCCGCTTAAAGACACATTTTCCCGGTTACCTCGAAAAACGTGCTTTAAGGTTCGGTAATGTTTTTAAACCGTTTTAAAGGTCCGTTTTCTTCGGGATTTGCTCCCTTATGATTATTTAAACTTAATTAAGCTTCTAAATTACTTATTAGCCTAATTAATCACTATTTTTAATTACGGGGTATTTCAATTATCGTGTTTAAAAAACATATAAATTAGTAAAAAAGTAACATTTTTCTAATAAAGTAATGTTTTTATTACTTATTTAATATGGTATTTTTATATTCATTAGGGTCTGAACATGACATAAATGATTGACATAATATCCATTTTAATATATTTCTTTTGTTCGTTCATTTAAAGTATATTCGCATGTAACATTTATGTTGTTTGTCTTTTCCCGCCTTACCATAATTATCTTTTAAAGTCAATTAGTTATTTTTAAGATTACCAGTACCGTTTTCTAATGCTCATATTTCATTTTATAAAAAATATAATATAAAATGTTAGTATTTACTTTTCCATATAAATAGAAATATTTAATCCATATTTGTTTTACTATTAATTAGTTTTATGTTATATATGTTGTATACAGTAATATAGTTAAATCATAAATGATCATATTTGTATTTATAATTTCTTACTTATATTTTTAATATACTATTAACTGATTAACTTTAGCCAAAAATATAACAGGCCCCTGAATATGGAAGCAATATAATATACATTTCATGTTGAATTATGATCAAACAATAGTTTATGATGTATACAATAATAAAGTTAACTAATTAATTATCATATTTTTATTTTATAATTTCCTACTTATATTTTTTATATAAACTATAAACTAATTAACTTTAGCTCAGAGCCCTTAAAAATAGAAACATATTAATATACATTACATGTTGATTATGATCAGACAATAGTTATGATGTATATAGTAATAAAGTTAACTAATTAATTATCATATTTTTATTTTATAATCCCTTACTTTTATTTTTCATAAACTATTAACTAATTAATTTTGTTGTACTGAGTTTATCAAGCTTTGAGTTGAGGTGGACCTTTGATAGCAACATACTACTTATCTTATAACTTTTGTTACAAGTTACTTTATTTATTTTTTAACGAAATAGAATAATAAACGCTAATTTAATATTAATAGTTGTAGTATAGAAAACGGTAAACAAACTGCACTTCACTAACTTATGCTGCAATATGTCACACTACCAAACAGCAGCTTTCAAAACAGCTATACATATGCCAGCATAAAACAGCTATCAAATATGCCAGTGCAAAACAGCTACCCAAATATGGAGGGTCATCTTAATGATTTCTGGGCCCTGTGCTTAAATCTAAATGAGACCTCTTGTAGAATTAATTATGTTTTTATATAAAAATTATTAATTAAATTACACATACTACTTCACTGTATTAACTTTTAGATAAAAATATATTTTATTTTGAAGATTTGTGAATATCTCATATGAGAATATAGGTTTTATATTTCTAGAATGTAACCTAGGATATCTTCTGTATTTTTCATATAATCCCTAGAGTGTATTTAGGACATATGTGTAATTTTTCCTTTCTGCTATTCTCACATGTCTATGGTACTACATGTGCAGTATATATACTGCAATATCTCTATTAACAGACACAAGACACAGGACTTTCCTGTTGCTCTCATAAAACGCTGTTAATCAGCTAATACAGAATATATTTTTCATTGTCATTTGATATGGTATCAGAGCACGTTTATGCTCCTAATCAAGAATGAGTGGCAAGAATACAGAGAAAGAACCAGAAATCAGTGCGAACAAGGGGGACGCCACTAACATCGATCAGAATGATCCCTTGTACGTTCACTCAACCGAGCAGCCCGGTCAAGCTTTGGCAGCGAAATTCTCTGGAGAAGGCTTCAGGGATGGAAGTGGACGATGCAGACCGCCCTCAACGCCAAGAACAAATTAGGTTTATCGATGGAACGATAAAACGCCCCGATGCCCAAGATACCTTTCGAACGGCGCTATGGAAAAAGGGTAAATTCTCTCGTAGAGTATCGTGGGATCATTTCTCTAGCCCCCAAGTATTGCGCTGGAGTGTAATGTACACGAATGATCCAAAGGTTATCTGGGAATGGCTCTATAAGCGTTTTAAGAAGAAAAACCTAGCCAACCTCCACAACATCAAAAACCAAATAGCAAATCTCAGACAAGGAGAAGAATCGGTGACGGACTACTTCCTGAAATCGTGAGATATCTGGGCACAATATGATATTGTGCGTCCCATTGAAGCTTGTGAATGTTGCGCTTCTTGCACATCGAAGGAAAAGCAGACAAAGCGCAGAGAAGAGGAAGAGGTCGCTCATTTTTTAATGGGGTTGAGTCGTTCATATCTCCATCTGCGGGGGGCAGATCCTTGCGATGAGTGAAATTCCAAGCCTCGAAGAAATTTTTTCTCTAATCATCCAAGAAGAAGACCAAAGAGCGACAAATGATCCCAGAGATGAACAAGAAACCTCGGTCGCTCTAATTAGCAAGGGGGAAGAAATTGTTACGGGACCAGAACTAAATTCGGTAATAATTCTCCAAACCCTAAAAGCTTCAATAAGGGAAACTCAACCAAGACTGGGGATGCAAATCAAAAGAGTCCAGCCAAATGCAATAACTGCGGCAAACTGGGACATACCAAGGCAGAGTGTTGGTGGCTTGTAGGCTTCCAGTCGACAAAAACAAGAAGCCAAGAGAGGCCAGGGTTAGCTCCGTCATCGGCGACCAGACAAGTGGAACTTCTTCAAGAGAAGAAACCAAGTTCGAATCGCCGGTCAAAGGCTTTAGCTCAGAACAATTGCAGCAGTTAGTAAACTTCCTACAATAACAGAAAGATACCGGTGGATCCTCCAAGCAAACCAGCTTTGGAGACTTCTCAGATAAATCTAAAATCTCTATCGATTGTCTACCATGCTTAATTTCAAATGGACATTCGATCATGAATAAACTGCGTAATTACTGGATTCTAGATTCTGGAGCTACCGAACATATCAGTGGAAACCAACATCTGTTATCTGATTATCAAATGTTAGATTATGATAGAAAAATAACATTACCTGACGAAAATAAAAAACAAGTCCTTGATACTGCTAAATTGTTTGTCAATGGGGTTCCATGCCTGAAGAATGTGATGTATGTGCCTACTTTCTTTTTTAATTTGATATCTGTGAGTAGGTTACTGGAAACAACAAACATATCGATAGTTTTCCATGAAGATTTTTGTTCCTAGCAGGACTGTAAGGGAAATGTCTTTGAAAGATTTGGCAGACAAGTTTGTGGCTTATATTGTTGATCTGGATGTTTTGAGTAGTTTTATCTCAGAAAATAGATAGAATAGTTTTCTTTGTGCAAACTTATGTAATGAACTTCCTACAACAGATGAAAATGTTACTCAGATTGTGGCACAACAGATTGGGGCACATGCCCATAAGAAAAATGAGCAAAGTCCTTCATATAAAAACTTTCAACAATCTGATAAATGTCCCATTTCCCTGTGGTATCTGTTATAAGGCAAAAGCAAAGCGCCTAAAATTCCCTAGATCTGAGATAAAAACTGCCAAACTTTTTGAACTGATACATATCGACATATGTGGGCCATGAGAGTAGAAACACAAGAAGGGCATAAATACTTTTTAACAATCGTCGATGATTACACCAGGGCAACCTGGATCACTCTCCTAAAATAGAAAACAGAGGGCATGCAAAACATAAAAACCTTCATTAATCTCATTAAAAAACAAATGAACTAGTTTTTTTCAAATAATCAGGTGTGACAACGCTAAAGAATTAGGGAAATCACTAGAAGGAGTTAAGTTCTTCGCTGAAACAGGTATTGTCCACAAAACCAGCTGTCCCCATACACCCCAACAAAACGGGGTTGTGGAAAGGAAGCAAGGACCTTATGGAAATTGGAGAGCACTCCTTTTTCAGTCAGGATTGGGAAATGAATATTGGGGTTTCTATGTCGAACATGCAACTTATATAATTAATAGAACTCCAAGCAAATACATAAATGGTAAAACCCCTTTTGAAATGCTGTATAACAAGAAACCAGATTACAATGAGATGAGAAGTTTTGGATGCTTATGCTATGTAACTAATATAGATCCAAACAGAGGGAAACTAGACCCTAGAGCTAATGCATGTATATATGTTGGTAATCCAAAAATACCAAAGGATACAAAGTGTTGAACTGCAAACAAAACACAATTAAGGTGAGTAGAGATCTAACCTTCTTTGAAGGTATTTTCCCTTTAAAGGACAAAGAATGGAGAAATCTTCTCCAAGACAACTCTCAAAATGCTGATGACTTCTTCCCTCCACCTCAGCATGTTTTGGAAGATGATTCTTGTACATCCCAGCTCTCTGGGATAAGAGAAGAATCCAATCCTCCAAGTAACAACCCAGAACTAGAAACCCACACTTGTTCCCAAGATCAAGAAATAGCTGAACCTACACAATCTGACACATATGTTTCTAGTCTTAGAAGGTCCACCCGTACCCATAAATATCCTTCAAAATAGATGACTATGTCTGCTCCACAAGCCTACAAGAAAAGGATATTTTTCCAACATTCTCACTACAAGACTGATAAGCGAGAAATACATCTACTTTTAGGGCTTTAATTCTTCCTATTTTCATAGCAATTTGTGTCGTATTTCTCACTTATCTTACGATTTCCTAGATTTATGTTTTGATATGAATTGGTATATTTTATGTATTAAATGTAGGAAAAAGCCATGTTAATAGATAGATGATCTCATGAGCTTTCCAACGTAACAAACGGCGAGTAAAACGGACTTATAACGAAGAATCTGGAGCCGGTTGAAGATTACAGGAAAAAATTACAATACACCAGTATATATATATATATTAATATCACATACCATATATATACAATATTTAAATGACTAAAAGTATACTCATCAATCATGTACGATTGTTCACGACCACATTCGTGAATGAAATTCACAACCGCATGAAAAAGAGAT
Organism: Limonium bicolor; assembly: GCA_023374045.1. Lineage (NCBI taxonomy): Eukaryota > Viridiplantae > Streptophyta > Magnoliopsida > Caryophyllales > Plumbaginaceae > Limonium > Limonium bicolor. Next base: position 345,345,251 of record CM041778.1, read on the forward strand.
GTCCCCAAGCGGACATGTAGGCGGACCAACACAGGCACAACCGCCTGATAAGTAGCGGACAGCACACAGACGACCGCCTCTTATCAGGCGGACGGGACAGAGGCAACCGCCTGTTAACTGTTAAGGCGCGGGCAACACAGAATTCCGAACAGAGTTTTCTTCTTCCTTCGCGGCGCCGCAGTCGAACTACCTTCATTAATTGCAGACGGTCGCCCACCTTAATTTGTGCACGCGTGACTGTCTCTGCAATCAATTGCTCTGCCCGATGAAATCTCTGACTGCAATCTTCACGAATCTTCACCAACTGCACCGCCTGCTCCGTTGTCTGCTTCTTATCTCCTTTCCTATAAATAAACTACGCTCTCTTCATTATGAATCATCCCTTCTTTTAATCCAAAGCCCACCACACTCGTTCACGAACAGACCACCCACACTCGCTCACCACGCTCGCTCACCACGTACAACCATATCAATTTCTATTCTCTCCGTTTTCTCCATTTTTATTTGTCTTTCCACCACACCACATCTCTACCATTTATTAGTACTATTATTACGGACGACGTCGATGCAGAAGCAGAGTTAGGATTTAGAGTCGACTTGCTAGCTGGAGTTTTCTCTACCCTTTCTCTTATTTTGTTTAAACGTTGTTTATATATAGTTATGTTTAATTAATAAACTTAAGCCCTCTCAGGTTTGGGATGCGAGCCTATTTTATATAATTATGTTATGTTAAGCTTTCCACTATGATTTTATCTAAAGTAGTAGTTTAATTCCAGTTCTTGATCTGCTTTAATTCTCCGATCAATTATTAAAGCAATATTTGTAGTTTTCTAATCAACATGCGAGAGCTGAGATAGTAAACAAGACATAGGAATTAAACCTGATTAACAGCTAGAAGCCTGATCCGGCCTATAGGTTAATTAGTCTCAAATAGAAGCTGTTCTTTATGCGATTGGTTGTGTCCGGATTAGAGCATTAGTCTGCTGCTAGTTCTAGCAACTGGTTAGGGTTCGTTAGATTTAGTCGTCAACGAATTATTTATAGTTTCTGAGTTTATTACTTAAGTGGTAAAGTTTATATTAATATAATTGATAAAATAGGTGAGCAGAACAACCCGGGATGCTTCTCAAAAACCAAAAAGATTTATAATTCCTATTTTTATTATCTTGTTCTATTTTAATTGTTTTTATTATCATTTTGTTTAAGTTAAGTTTGTAATTAATTCTTCTCCTTAAAAAAATCGATAAAATCTATTTACTAGAAGTCTCAGTAAATTTAATCCACTGTCAGTTATCCACAGCGAGGTCCCCAAGAGTACGACAACCCCACGAATCCACTATCCCGCAAAACGATTAGGTACACTGCCTAAGTGGTAGAAGTAGTCACATATTTCTCCATCAAGTTTTTGGCGCCGTTGCCGGGGACCTCTGGCACGGTTAATTGACATTTTTGTTTATTTAATTGAGATTTTATTTAGATTATTTTTCTTCTCTTACTCTCGTATTATTTTTGTTCGATTGCATTACATCCTTTTCTGTTACGTATTGATTTATATTTCTATTCTTACTTATTTTTTTGTTTTAGATTTTTATTTCTTTTGTCGTTATGTTAGTTAGATTCTCATCAATTTAGGATACGTAACTTTTTTTTTTTTTATTTATTTATTTTTATTTTTTTTTGTCTTTGTTGAATTTTGTTTCACTGTAATTAGTTGCTGCTCCTCCGTTTATTTTAGTAATACTTTTCTTTTTCTTTTCTTTTCGTTTTTTTTAATTGTTTTTAGTTAGGCTAGTTTCTTGCGGATTTGTTTAAGTTTATCTGTTTATATTTTCTTTTCTGGTCATTTTGCTTGCTAAGTACGTTTTAGTTTTTTTTTTTTTTTAAAAAAAATTTAGGATTTATTTGTTTAGAAGTTGGTAGATCGTTTCGGATTTCAATTGCTGGTTAATGAACGTGGTTATTAGTTTTATGATCATATTCGTTTCAATTTTTGTGTCGTTTACCACTACAATAATTTTGCTGATTTCTATTTTACTTTATTCTTCTTCAACTTTGATTGTGGTTTAGTTTAGGATTTTCTTTCTAATTTTCCACCATTTCTATTTTTATTTACTTTTATTTTTATTTCTGCTTTATTTTTATCTTACAAAAAAAAATTATATATATTTCTTGTATCTCTGTTTTATTTTTGTTTTTGTGTTTCTTTTCTATTTTTATTTTCTATTCTACTTGGTATTTTTGTTTTTGTAGGATAATTACTGACAATGGAGAGCAGCCACGATGAGGTGAGAAGATTATTGATCAATTGGAATGGACACAAATGCAAGAGGAGATATCCTCATATCAAAGATTGGTCAAGGATTATCAACCACCTCAACAATTAAATCGAGAGCCGTATTGGTGGGAAGTCGACCAGGCTAATGCCACAGTACACGAAACTCAGTTGGGGTATTACTACTTCAATCAGAACGAGCAGCAATCTACACAAGGGCCAGATGAATTCCTCCAAGTATGGTCGAGCCACCAGAAGAAATTCCAGTGGTGACTCCAAGGAGTGAAGAGCAAACTGAGCCAGATATTCATGACGCAGCAATGATGAGGAGGAGATAATGAAATTCTCAAGACATTTTTCTCCGACGCGAGCTGGAGCAGATGTCTGAGAGTTACAATCTTCCTCCATCTCCATCCCCAACACAGGAGGAGCAACTAAAATTCGAAGATATTGTGTTTGAGCTGGTCAACCAGCTGGAAGAGCGCTATCCTGTTGAGCCTCACCAACCGGAGAGGAAATTTACATCCTCGAATCTGAGGAAGGAACACCACTACCACCGGTCTCTCATCAACTCCCATCCTGCCTCCAAGCCTCAACAACGGGAGGGGATGTTACATTCCCAATTTGAGGAAATGAAGCCAATCACACCTGGTCTCCTGTTAAAACTACGCTACCGGCAGTACTCCTCAAACACCAGGTTTTGTGGAGTATTCATTTTCCAAATATTTATGCCGAAGCAACATTTTGTTTTGATCCAGGTGGTTTGCTTTTTATTATTACTAACTTCGTTTTCCTGGCGAAGATATTATCTACTTTTATTTTTGATCCAGGATAACGAAGCGATAGTCTAGCCAAAGACTAAAACTACGGGCAGCTTACTGGGAGGCAACCCAGTGGTTAAACTTTATTATCCTATTATTATTATTATTATTTTAATTTTGTACCCCACATATTCTATATTATTGTTTTACAACAAAAAAAAAAGAAGTGGAAATGGTGTCTATGCTTTAATGCAACGCTTTTTAGCGTTTATTTTTAGGTAGTGTGTGCAGGCGAAATTCTTATCATGGTATCTGAAGAACTCCAAGGCTGGACACTTGCTTGAACGCAAGTGTGAGGAACGCTACTACCCCCATTGTTCGACTTAAGTGTGAGGAAGGACACCTTCCTCAATCTACGATTATCAGGGGAGTCTCAGTTTCTTTATTTTAAATGTTTGTGTCCAGTCTATCATGCTTAATGATTATTATTATATCAGTCCATGATTGTCCTGAATGAAATTCTTCATGAGTCTGGCATATTTTGAAAGGTCTTTTCTTGATTATTTATGAACAATGAGGACATTGCTCCTCTTAAGTGTGAGGAAGTAGAGACCTTTCCCTGAAAATATGCCAGTTGCACTTAATGCCACACATGTTTTAATTGTCTTCTTGCATTGAGGGAATCTGCTCTGAGTGTATAAACGTTGAATTCTTGGGTGAAAATTTTTGCATAAATTTTGAAGTGAAGCCAGGTGACCACCTCAGAATCTTTCTGCTTTAGGTTGTTTGTATATAGTTTTATTCAAATGAATCTATTTCCCAAAATTTGGTGGATTAAGTTGATTGGGAAAACTGAATTAGTTTATCTTGGGATTTTGGAAATGATATGAAAGTTTGGAATGAAAGGATAAGGCAAGGTACTCCGCTGATCAAAAATTTTCCTAACAAAAGCAGGCTCTTCATTCGGTTATTAAGTCCTTGGGGTGCCTCATCACCCATCACCTAAGGTCTGTGATCTGGGATAGAAGGCCCAAAGCCGCTACATGGGTGAAGAGAAAAGTCTGGGGGATGAAACAAATTGTGCGAAAAAAAAATGAACATGCAAAACTTAATGCTGGATATTATCGCAATTTTTCATATTTTGATCATGAGTATGTGGTGTTGAAAGGTATCGCGGAATAAGGCGTTACTTCACATCCCTTGTCCAAAGGTTAAAGGAAAGAAATGGTGGAAGATCCCAAGTTAATCTACATACAGATTTTGTAGTCTCACTTATCCATGCTTTTAAAAAAATTTTTCTTTTTTTTTTCACTGTTTGCGAAAACCTACAACCAGGAGCAGAACTATTCTTTTGATTGTCACTTTGCTTGCTCTGTTTTGCATCTGTTTAATCCTGAGGTTTGATACTACGGCCTTAGAGATATATTTATTCCCTATTTGCTTGAGGACAAGCAAAAGCTAAGTGTGAGGAAGTTTGATAAGCGAGAAATACATCTACTTTTAGGGCTTTAATTCTTCCTATTTTCATAGCAATTTGTGTCGTATTTCTCACTTATCTTACGATTTTCCTAGATTTATGTTTTGATATGAATTGATATATTTTATGTATTAAATGTAGGAAAAAGCCATGTTAATGGATAGATGATCTCATGAGCTTTCCAACGCAACAAACGGCGAGTAAAACGGACTTATAACGAAGAATCTGGAGCCGGTTGATGATTACAGGAAAAATTACAATACACCCAGTATATATATATATATTAATATCACATACCATATATATACAATATTTAAATGACTAAAAGTATACTCATCAATCATGTACGATTGTTTCACGACCACATTCGTGAATGAAATTCACAACCGCATGAAAAAGAGATGTCCCCAAGCGGACATGTAGGCGGACCAACACAGGCACAACCGCCTGATAAGTAGCGGACAGCACACAGACGACCGCCTCTTATCAGGCGGACGGGACAGAGGCAACCGCCTGTTAACTGTTAAGGCGCGGGCAACACAGAATTCCGAACAGAGTTTTTTCTTCCTTCTTCGCGGCGCCGCAGTCGAACTACCTTCATTAATTGCAGACGGTCGCCCACCTTAATTTGTGCACGTGTGACTGTCTCTGCAATCAATTGCTTGCCCGATGAAATCTCTGACTGCAATCTTCACGAATCTTCACCAACTGCACCGCCTGCTCCGTTGTCTGCTTCTTATCTCCTTTCCATAAATAAACTACGTCTCATCATTATGAATCATCCCTTCTTTTAATCCAAAGCCCACCACACTCGTTCACGAACAGACCACCACACTCGCTCACCACGCTCGCTCACCACATACAACCATATCAATTCTATTCTCTCCGTTTTCTCCATTTTTATTTGTCTTTCCACCACACCACATCTCTACCATTTATTAGTACTATTATTACGGACGACGTCGATGCAGAAGCAGAGTTAGGATTCAGAGTCGACTTGCTAGCTGGAGTTTTTCTTACCCTTTCTTTATTTTGTTTAAACGTTGTTTATATATAGTTATGTTTAATTAATAAACTTAAGCCCTCTCAGGTTTGGGATGCGAGCCTATTTTATATAATTATGTTATGTTAAGCTTTCCACTATGATTTTATCTAAAGTAAAGTAGTAGTTTAATTCCAGTTCTTGATCTGCTTTAATTCTCCGATCAATTATAAAGCAATATTTGTAGTTTTCTAATCAACATGCGAGAGCTGAGATAGTAAACAGACATAGGAATTAAACCTAATTAACAGCTAGAAGCCTGATCCGGCCTATAGGTTAATTAGTCTCAAATAGAAGCTGTTCTTTATGCGATTGGTTGTGTCGGATTAGAGCATTAGTCTGCTGCTAGTTCTAGCACAACTAGTTAGGGTTCGTTAGATTTAGTCGTCAACGAATTATTTATAGTTTCTGAGTTTATTACTTAAGTGGTAAAGTTTATATATAATAATTGATAAAATAGGTGAGCAGAACAACCCGTGATGCTTCTCAAAAACCAAAAAGATATAATTCCTATTTTTATTATCTTGTTCTATTTTAATTGTTTTTATTATCATTTTGTTTAAGTTAAGTTTGTAATTAATTCTTCTCCTTAAAAAAATTGATAAAATCTATTTACTAGAAGTCTCAGTAAATTTAATCCACTGTCAGTTATCCACAGCGAGGTCCCCAAGAGTACGACAACCCCACGAATCCACTATCCCGCAAAACGATTAGGTACACTGCCTAAGTGGTAGAAGTAGTCACATATTTCTCCATCAAAGACTAGAACATGAAAACCATAAAAAGCTCAGCCATGTTTCCGCTGTTACCCTCACAGATCATATCCCAACTACAACCATCCTAACCTGCTCCCTACATAGAAACACACAAACACTCATAAATAACTTATCAAATCTAGCTGAACCATCAAATTACAAAACCGCCAGCAAGGACCCTAAATGGTAGAAGGCCATGGCTGAAGAGTTCCAAGCCCTTAAACAAAATGAAACATGGTCCATTGTTGATCTTCCAAGGGAAAGAAACCCATCAGTGTAAATGGATCTACAAAACAAAGTTCAAGGCAGACGGAAGTTTAGAGCGCTTCAAGGCTAGGTTAGTAGTTAGAGGGTTCACCCAAAAAACGGATTAGACTATGATTAAACTTTCTCCCAGTTATCAAACTCACAATTGGCCGTGCCCTAATAATATAGCCATAAAGAAAGGGTGGACCCTAGACCAACTCGATGAACAACGTTTCTTCATGAAAACCTTCATGAAGATGTTTACATGAAAATACCCGAGGGTCTAAAGGTCCATGGAAAATAAAGTCTACAAACTACAAAGTCTCTCTATGGATTAAAAAAGCCTCTCGCCAATGGTACGAAAGGCTTGCTAATTTCCTCAAGGCTTAAACTTTCATAATCTCCAAACGATTATTCACTCTTTATCAAAACTGAAGGGAATAGAATCATATTGTTAGGTGTCTATGTGGATGACATTTTAATCATCGGGAATGATCCTAAAAACATAACATCTTTAAAGAAACAGCTTGACAATGAATTTAAAATAAAAGATCTAGGACGGCTAATTTTTCCTTGGGATGGAGTTTCTAGAAAAACAATGGAATCATCATGACCCAACAGCGGTACACCAAGGAAATACTTAATGAATTTCAATGGAAAACAACAGAACGGTATCACCACTTCCTGTTAACTTGAAACTCATGAAAAATTCTGGCAACAGATTAGAAAACCCAACTATATATTGGAAAACTGAATTTTCTCACAAACACCAGACCAGATATTTCGTATGCTGTCCAATATTTAAGCCAGTTTCTTCAAACCTACAACATAACATTTAAAGGGAGCCTATCATGTCTGTCCTATTAAGGGAAGAGCCGGTTTTGGTTTGTTCTTTAACAAAAACTGATTACAGCTAGAAGCCTATTGCGATTTCAGATTGGGCATCATGCCCAATCCCACGCAGATCCATCTCAGGATTTACATCCTACTTAGAGGCTCACATCTATGCTGGAAATCAAAGAATAGACATAGTTTTCTTATCTTCTGCAAGGAAGAATTAAGGCAATGCGCAAGTTACAGGCGAGTTGAGCTGGCTGAGTAGGATGCTAAATGAACTAGGTATCACCGACATAACACCAATACCTTTAAAATGTGACAACCTTGCAGCTATACACATAGCAAGAAACCCGGTGTCACATGAACGAACAAAACTTATAGAATTGGACTGTCACTTTGTTCGAGAAAAATTACAGGCAGGTTTAATTCAGGTACACCACGTCCCCAGCACACATAAACTTGCAGATTTGATGACTAAACCACTAACAGGAAGGAGCTACCAGAATTCATTCCCATCTCTGGGATTACAACAGAAGTGCGCAGAACCAGGGTGAAATACTCACAGCAGACAAAGAGCACAATTTCATACATAAACTGTACTCTTTGAGGGGGGATATGAGAATACATATATAGGTTTTATATTTCTAGAATGTAACCTAGGATATCTTCTGTATTTTTCATATAATCCCTAGAGTGTATTTAGGACATATGTGTAATTTTTCCTTTCTAATATTCTCACATGTCTACGGTACTACATGTGCAGTATATATACTGCAATATCTCTGTAAACAGACACAAGACATAGGACTCTCCTGTTGCTCTCATAAAACGCTGTTAATCAGCTAATACAGAATATATTTTTCTTTGTCATTTGATATCTCAATCAACACCATTTCACTTTGCTATATTTATTAATTAATATTTTAACTATTGAAAATAAAATATATTGCCCCTAATTTAGGGGGCCCTGTTCTCTTGAGTTGAATGCACCACCCTCTCAGACGACCTTGCAATATGCTGCAAAACATCCATGTGGAACAGAGCCCTTCTAATTTGACCTCTTTTTCTACCAATTTTAATAATTTCTTTGTAATAAATGATTTTTAGTTTTTGTAAGTACTAATTTTTTTTTAAAAAATAGATTCTATTTTGTGGTACTTAAACAAATGTATGTTAGTCCTTCTAAATATCATTTAAAAATTATCAATATTTTATGAAAATTTTAATTATTTTATACTACCTCCTATTTTTAATGTAAGTCGTTTAGAGATGAATCTGGATTATTTTTTCAGTCCAGATTTTTCTCCAAAACGACTTACACTTAAAATAGGAGGGAGTATAATTTAATAAAATGTGTTGATATGTATTTACAATCTACATTTTTAATAGTATTTTCAAACTTTTTTATACCCTCTCTGTCAATCGCCTTTATCCTATACTTTCTTCTTCTACGGCCACTATTCGTATGTGAAAAGATCGATCGTGTTTCAATGTGTCAAAGATAGGTTAAGAGATATCAAGGATCAATCTCCAATTCTCCTTTTGTACCTCCCGTTTCAACTGGTTAAAACGCAGGACTTTATGTATATGGTGGCGGTCCGGGACTATGTCTGGGGAACATTCCCGGACCAAGCTAAGAGAAGTCTGAGTGAGATAAAGTGTGTCTGGGTCCAGACAATCATTTAGATATCTCTACAAATCCTTTATCCCTGAGTTCGATTAATCCTGTCCGAGCAACAAGGTTCTTGTCCGTATCCGGACATCTGTATGACTCATATACGTCTATTATGTTAATGTGGTCTAGGGATGTTTATCTGTTTATAAACCTGGATCACACCAAAAAATACACAATAGCTTCATCTTGGGGTTGGTTCGGGTATGTATGTTCGAACACATGTCTAGACCAGCCTTGAAATCCCCGGCAACGGCGCCATAAACTTGTTGGGGTAAAACCTAACGGTAAATTGTGCTAAGGGTTTAACCTAACGGCAAGTGTACCGGTCGATTATAACAAGTTTAAATCTCGGAGTATTCCCTGAGTATCGAATCCAAGGAGGCAGCGGCTAGTTTAATTTCTACTTTCACACAAAACAAGAAGAACTATAAATAACAGGAAATTTGGGGTTTTTGTTTGTGATGGTGAATGTTTGTAAAAGAGTTCACTAAACAATAAATAACAGGTAAACAATTTTTTTGGTTTTGTTTGATAAAGGAAATTCCGGTTTACTACTTCTCTCTAGATTGCAATTTCTTCCCCTAAGTGATTCTGCAATATTCTGAATAAAACCCTAGAATAAGGATAACTCGTATTCGGTCTCCCGCTCCGTCCACGAATTCTAATTAGCAAAGACCGAATCCTAACTCTCGTTATGAATCCACTGTTTACTAATCGCTTTAAGCATAGTCTAGATTAATGGTCAGCTAGTGTTTTTAGAGGAATTACCATCTCTATACTAACCGGTTCTTTCCCTGTAGTCAATTGATAGCCGCAGTTCTCACTTATAAGCTAACAAACTGATAGACACAATTAATTGATCAGATTAACAAGTCTAAGAATTCATAAGGGTAAAGAACTTTATTGTACTGCAGAAAATCACAAAGGTTCAGAAATAATTATCTAGAGATACATAGTAAACCGAAATTAAAAGCGACTACTCAGCCATAGACAAAATAACAATGCTCAGTATAAACAGCATAAGGATAGAGGGATTTAGCAGAAAAACTGGTTTTAGAAGCCGTCGAGACGATTCTGCAGATTCCACTCTTGTCCGGCTGTCTTGGGTCGGACGCGATCCGGACGTCTCTTGTCCGGCTGTCTAGGGTCGGACGCGATCCGGACACGTTCTCCTGGTGCACGTCCAGATCCGGACGTGGGTCGGACAAGGGTAAATGAAGCACAGTGAGCAGGGTTCTGTCTGTGAGTGAGGGTGAAGGTTTACGGAGAAGGATTTGTGAATGGAGATGGATGGTTTATCGTGGAAGAGGGTGATATGTAGAGAGGAGGAAGAGATTAGACTCTGAGAGTCTGGGACGATTTGCAATGAAGGCTGATAACTCCTTAAATAGCCTTGGAGAATAGACACAGATTAGTGGAGTTGGTGTCACCTTCATTTATTGAGCATGGCTCTCCTATTAATAAATGCTGAGGTATGATAATTGCGCCGCCCGTCTGATAATTGCGCCGAAAGCCCGATTATCAGTACGAGTGCGTTTTTATTTTTCATCGCTGTGTGACGTCCGGATTGTGTCCGGATTGTGTCCGGATCCGGACGTGACACAGAACCTCTAGATCTAGATCTGAAACTCAGAACATGTCCGGATTGTGTCCGGATTGTGTCCGGATTGTGTCCGGATCTGGACAAGGTAGAAAACTCTCGGATCTGGATTTGTGAAATACCCCAAACCTTGATATGTGGTTTAAATATCAAACTATGTTATATAAAGGCTAAAAAGTGCCTTAGAAACATCAGTGAACAATTTAAAATATAGTAAAGTGCAATAAAGCACTAAGACACAGTATGAGCAAAAACATGCTCTAAACTATGAGTGAACTTGGTTAGGACCCAAAGAGCCTACCAAGACTTAATAACATTTAATTATGATTTTATAAGGCTAATTAAGTCCTTAGGAAACTTTGTTAGACAATGAAACCAAACAAAACACAAGGAAATACCTTAAAGTCAATAAGAGCAAAATGTGCTCTAAGCTTGGGATAAAGGTGTATAAGACCTAATGGTCATACCTATACCTTAGAAATATGTTAATGAACATATTAAATCAATTACCAAAGAAAACCAAGCTTAAAAACAAGTTAAAACACAAAATGTGCTTTAAGGAGTCTTAGAGCACGTTTTTGAAAAATTGTCTTGTAAATGAGTTTTGGATGGCTAAATGTCCATCATTACTCTTAAATATATATGTGTACTATATAGTATCACATTTGGGTGGCTATATCAATGGGAAATCAAAAATTTCACTTCTATGTGCCTTAGTTTGTGAATAGTAACTTTTATAAGCTAGTTTGTAACATATAATGTTATAAGTAATTAAATGAGCCAATAAAGACTATATTACCCTTCTAACTAAATGGTGGCCGGTTTTTGTAGTAGTGAGTCACCAAGTTGTAAAAGAAATCAAATAAGTAAAGTAAAGCTTTAAGTAAAGTACTATTTTGCTTTATAACATAAATATCTCCAAAAGCAAACTCATCTTCTCATTTCCTTCTCTTCTTTCATTTCACACGGTTTCTTCACCTTCTCCTTTCCTCCATTCACGATTTGCAACAGCTCCTCTCTTCTCCATCTTCATTTCCTTGCCAAATCTAACTCCATGCTCCAAATCAAATTCTAAGACCATATTTGTCTTAGTTAGGTCAAGCTCTACACTTCTACCTTTTCAAATCTTCAAGAGCTCAATTTTGGTGCCATGGAGAATCACCATTGATGGAGCTTGAGCTTGTGTTTCTACACATTATTACTCTCCTTTGCTTCTAGGTAAGGAATCTCAAAGAAAAATCAAGTTTCCTCCAAGTTTTGTGTGTGACCGAAAATATTCATTGATGGAGCTCCTTGTGTTGCTTTGTTCTAGCTCCATTTGAATCTTTCAAGGACTAGGTGGAGTCCTCTCTTCATAGATATTCAAACACCCTCCAAAGATTAAGGTAAAACAACTACATTAATGTTTTGAAGTAATGTAAACCTAGGGTTTACAATGAGATGGAGCTTAAAGCTTGAATACTCATTATGTTGTTTGTACAATGTTTAGTAGTTGGCAAGGAACCAAATGCCTTACCGGTTTTACAAGGAAACAAGAAAGAAATTTGTGAGGAAAAGAGGTAAACAAGCTATCTCAATGTAGTTTAAATGCCTTAGGAAAAATGAGCTTGATTTGCTTAATAAAATACCTAAGGAGCCAATGGCAAGTGACCTAGTAAAGTGTTCTCAAGGAGACTAGTAAAAGAACATATGTTTTGGTGTATGTATTTGCAGGTCAGAGGCATTATTGATGTGGGAAATTCAGTGTTTAAGTTTATGCAATTTAAGGGCCTAAGAGCCATGTTATTTAAGGGCCTAAGTGCCAAGCAATTTAAGTTATGCACTATATTGTGATGTAGTGCTAAATGTGTGAAGTTTGTGTATAAAAAAGTGATTGATGGATTTTAGGTGTTCTTGAGTGCTTAATGGTGAAAACTATGAGTTTTGGAGTAATGATGTGCTAAGAGAACCCATGGCAAAATTTGTAAAATGTATAAGGAGTTTTAAGTGCTTGAATGAACTTGGGTGAATTAGGAATTGGTAGGAATGAGTAAATGTCTCACTAAGGAAGAAAATGTGCATTAAAGTGTTCTAAGGTGCTATAAGGATTTAGGCATTGTCTTGGAAGTTCTAGAATCCCAATGAGTGTTATTAGGATGTATTTAAGTCTTGGAGAAGTTTGTTTAAGGTTTGGGTAATGTTGATGAATAAGGAGAGAATGATGTTTAAGTAAGGTTTTGAGAAAAGAATTCAAGAAGTTGTAAAAAGGAGATTTAGTTAGTAAGAAAAGAAGTTGAGAGATGATGTTAAGGTGTAGAGAAACACCTTGGTGTAGTGGTCATTATTGGTGAACTACCACTTAAAAATCTTAAGGAGAAAACATCCCAAGTGCTAAGAATTTGTAAGGAATTTGTGAATGATAAGATGGTTTTGGTGAGTGATTTAAAGAGTTTAGCACATGGCTAAAGGTGTGTTTGATGTGCCAAATGATGTTAGGAAACATTATGAGGCTTTAGGAGAAGTTTGGTGAAATTGGTTAAGTGTTTAAAGACTTGGAAATTGAATGTTTTGCCGTGTCCGAACTTCCGTCCGGACATGGAAGTTCGGACAGGCTCTGTTGGGTAAAGGATTTTCTCATTCTCGAACTGTGTCCGAACTTGGGAAGTCCGGACACAAGTTCGGACGTGACTGTTTCTATCTGGCATTTGCTCTCGAACTGTGTCCGAACTTGGGAAGTCCGGACACAAGTTCGGACGTATGTATGGTTTTCAGTATTGGGTCGCGGCTTGTGTCCGAACTTGGGAAGTCCGGACACAAGTTCGGACAAGGTGTTGTATGGACCAAAAACATTGTTTAAGGTATGGAAATGATGTGTAATGATGGGGATTGATGGTTAATGATGTTTTGAGGTTGTTAAGGACTTGTTAGGTGAGTTTTAATGACAATTAAGTGGGTGAAAAGTTGTAATAAAATGTGAAAGTAAAACAAGTTAAAAAAAGTGAAGTTATGTAACTAAGTTAACGGGGGAAAGTTATAAGCATTAGACATTAAACAATCATGTTACCCCGAAGTTAATAAAAGTATATGTAATGTTATCAGTTGTTCGAGGATCGCTCGAGGAACATAAGTGGATGTGATAAGGTGGACTCCGGTGACAGGTATGGTTTTCTTGCAACCTGTGTCCTACCGGATTACACCGGCTTGTATGCCAATGTGTTTTCTATATGTTTGCCACGTTATGAGATAAATCATGAAACGAGTTTACAGTCGTTATTGTTATTGTATGTTTACGTGCCGATACCGGTAACCTCGAATGCGCTTGAAGGGCTAGTTAACCACTATTAGGTAAACGTAGGAGAACGGTATCCGGTAACAACGTTTCCGACTTAAGGAACGTTCTAACCACGGCTATGCGTGAGTTGGTTATGTGATGTTTGTGTGTGATGTTTGTATGTGAATGTATGACTCTCTCTTCCCTTGTGTATGTCTAACAAGACTTAACCCAATGTTTGTGATTGTTTAATAAAGTTCAAAGTTGAACTTCTAATTAGTGCTAACGGGGGGAGTGAGGAGTCCGGTCTGTTCCGGCCACGCGTGTGAGTATGGGGGTCGTTGTCATAGCAGGTTCGATCCTCTCTGTATGTTATGGTTGTTTTCCAATTTGGTTCCCAACCTTCCCTTTAGCTTAACCAAGGCTATTACTGACTCACGTCGGGCCACAGGGGCATACTATTGTTATGTTTGTTTCGGTGTGCTTGGATCACTATATCCGAGACACCTTGTGTTAAGTTAACCGTTCATTTAACGAGACGGTAACGAGTATGTAACGAGCTTATCATGAGACTGGCAACATTCTCTAGGCTCACCAGTGTATTAACAATGTTTGGGTTGGTTCCTAAGAGAACCTTTCCCGTTATGTTATGTGTTTTGTTGTGATGCAATATCCATTGCGGTATTATGTTGTGCACGTGGAAACGTGCAAAGTGTTGTTAGGTGTTGTATGTAGTGTATATTTTATGTTGTATAATATGGAGTGTGTGGATCATGGATATGATTCCCAGTTTGTGATAAGAGGCGTTTAAGGATGACCCGATTTAAGGGTAAGTGTCGTCTATTAAGGAAGTAGCTCCATTAGAGGAGGAACACTCTAGGGATAATGAATACCAAGAGTGACTTATTAAGTAAGGATATATTATCCGTTGTTGAGCCCATTGAGGCGAAATGTTATGTGATGTGTGTTTATTGTTACATGCATGATTTGAATATAATCAACCGCATGCTAAGACGACAAGTAGTTGTGCGTGAAGCTGGAAGCCGTTCGAGAGTAGGACGGGGTAGTCATTGTACATGGGTATTCATTTAAGTGTATATATACAGTAGGCGTAGTAAGACCGATATTGTTGTCGACATCAGTTTATAAATACTCGGTATAGTTGAAAGGTGCATGTTGTTAATGGAAAGGGATAGTAATGTGTAGTCGCTCGGGAATTTAGCCCATCAGACCGGTACAATGTATATGTATTAGCCTTGTTAGCCACGTGGGTGGTTAACGGCGTGTAACACCAACGAGTTAAGTTATTTGATGAAGTGTGTATTCCGCTGCAGATTATTGTTATGTGTTTGTTGTTGGATGGGGTGTTACAAAAAGTGGTATCAGAGCGATACTTCGCTCTGATGACTGAATTACCGAGCTTAGGAAGTACCGAGTTAGGATTTAAGTACTTTGGGTTAAGGGTTGAGTGATAGCGTGAGAGATACGCTAGATAGGAACTACCAGTGAATACTGGAAACCTACAATATCCTTCCCGCCCTCCACAATCCCTATTTTATAACTTGGGAAAGAATGCCAGAGAGATGGAAGTCCACTCTTACTTGGGAATACCCGATCTGGCTGTTATTAAATACCTTTAGGGTACGGAGAACCTGTCATGCGGTAGATCCCGAAAACTGGGAATCCCGGAGACGGTCTCCATCTGAACAATGTTAACCGCATTTGATAGCGAAGAATGAAGGATTTTGTGTATAAGAGAATAGAATTTCCGGCAACCTGGGTCGACATGCAGAGCAGTCGAGAATAACCAGCTTGCAACCCACCAATCGTGCAACAGGCAAGAAGTAGATTTATGAAACCCGAGACGAGTGTCTACAGAACCACAGTTGATAAATAATACACCAACGGTATACCAACCGACAAGGGAGACTACAAGGTAGTGCCCAAATACGTGGAACGGGCTACAAAGTGAATACAATACTATGAAAAAGAGGGACTCCAAGAGTGGGAGACACCCCAGTTGATGATCGTCATATGAAGACAGTGAGAAGTCACCTAGAAGAGTTATTGTCAAGGCAGTAAGATCAGTGAGGGCCAACAAGGCCACTGGTGACAGTATGGGTAAAGACAATACCATAACCAGTATGTGTTAAACTGATAGCCAGTTAGCATGGCGCACTTGCCATAGCAAGTGCTGCTATAACAGGGCTGTTCGGGAAATTTATAACCACTACAAGTACTTAGTAAAGTACCTCGAAGTTAAGTGTGAACATTATAACCATGGAAGGGCTTAACAGCCTGACCTTTGTAATTGTAAGTACACCAGTCAGCAAGAAGCTAGACTTGGTTAAGGTAAGAAGATGTTGTGGAACCATGAGAATTTTTCTTTCAACCCAGATTTATACAAACCCTTTTCTTTTCAAAACCAAATTTTCTTTCAAACCAACACTTCTTTCCAACCTTCTTTTAAACCAAACCAGTAAGACCAAGGACAGTTCACAAGGATACAACAATGGATAAACTTTCCCTCGATTAAGTTCGGGAAGCAGGGAATGAATATTGTCACGGGACAATATAAGGGAGTTGGCAACAGAATACTTCACCTAGGCGTGTGACGGACACTACGAGTGTACCAACTGAATTGTGGGACGACCGCACTCCGATAGGAGCTTGTGGGCCTGACAGACCTACTTATGGGTTAGTTGGGTAAGTAGCAATGTATCAGTATGGTACCCCATATATGTATACGAGTGGAGTCCGAAACACGGGAAGTAGTCAACTCCGTCTACGGTCAGCAGTATAATTCAAACAAGAGCTAAAGATTACAAGGAATGGTTGAAGTTAAGGAACTCAGTTGAGATAACTAGACTAAAGGAATCAGTGAATTCATTTTCAAGGAAATGTTTTAAGAGTCAGGAGGTGCGAAGTGCACTAACTGTTATGTAAAGACATCACATATGTCTTAAGGATCCTTAGGGATAAACATGTTAGCTGGAACGGTGACCTAGCCTGTACATGGCAAGCAGATGACTAATGTGGACACATTAATGTGCAATGAACGGGATGAAATTCCCAGAATGAGTACCTACACTACAGGAAGTGTTGATCTTCACAGAAAAAGATAATAAACCAGTTAAGAACGCAAACGGCGTGGCTAACGGAATGTACCAATAAGTGTGAGCCAAATGTAATGGCATAACATAGCAACACCCAGGAGCAATCCTTGAGGGGTGTTCGCATCAACAATTGTTGAATGAAATGCATGACAGAAACATAAGGGTTGAAACTAACACCCAGTTTAGACATGAGTTGTCAGGAGACGGACTGACAAACCTAAGGGGAATCCCATGAAAGGAACGTGATGCAACGACTTGTCGTGGAGCCCAATATAATATCCAAACCATGTAATATTGTACAGAGAAGTACATGTGTGTGGACAGCCTACAATGAGCCCAGCTCAAGGCAAATAAGGCTTATAAGCCATAAGCAAGATATGTTATATAAATTCGATTGATGGTAGAAGTTTATGTTGTATAAGTGAATAGAGTGGTAAACGAACCACTGCATTAAGAGTGGGGATACCTCTCGATATTGTGACACCGCAGGAGCGGTAGTTATGTGAATCAAGTTCAAGAAATATGTTAAGGATGGACGACGTTATTATTGAAAGAGAGCAGTTAGCTTAGTAACATGTGTGTATAAAGTGAAACACCGAGCTGAATAATGCCGGCTTGTGACTCGAATGATCGATGCTCAAGGAGCATTCAGTAGTCATCCAAATGAGTGATGAACCATAATACGAATGATGTAAGTATATGCGTGGAAGTTAATGTGACAATGAATACGATGTAAGTTAGTGTTATACAATAAGCACGGTGCACAGTAAGCAACCGTTGTATAAGTGTTGTTAAATAGTGATGTGGCGGATAAGACCAGTTATGAGTTAAATTCAATGGACATGCAAGCAAGTGATGATACACAGACTGGGCAATAAGCCAATGGTCGGTACTATGTGATAAGGAACTCAGTGTGAATTCCTACTGCAATCACATAAGGGATTTACTGTCAAGAGTTTACGCCTCTACACTCTGTATGACTGAGTGTTTTGGTATTGCACTTGCGCAGTAATGATCGAGTGGGATAGCTAGGAATTGGAAACATGTTAATTATGGAGGAATAATGTTATAATGGCCGATGCATAGGAAATGCAAGGCCGCACCAATAAAAAGTACTTGTACAAAACCAAATGTGGAGACATGATTAACAGTAAGTGACTACGGTAGCACTAACTGCCAAATATCGGTATGGAATATACCATAAATGTTGTAAATAGCTGAGAGAGCACTGCACACTAGGTAGTAGCTCAATCTCAACCGACAGTAAGTCGGAAGGGAACAAGTCAATCATTGTGAAATACATAGTGGTATACACAGTAAATTGTTATGGAAGTGGATAGAAAGTGTATAACTCACCGAATTCGCTAATGGTAAGAGGTACCACGCGTCGGTTGAGAAACCATTGTTACCAAGATGAAGGTGACAATTGGGGCTGTACAATACAGTAAGAATAACAAAAGGGAGCAATTAAGCTCTACAGTTACTAGAGTTTCGCAGCAGAAACTAGTGAACCAGTGATTCAAGTGTTGAATGTACATGGTGAACATGAGTGAATGGCTAATTATTAACGCCTAGAAGCCTAACAGGCCAGAATCGAAACCAACTAAGAGTTTAAACAAACTCCAATGATAATTCTTGGTTTAGGAACTAAACCGCTAATATGGTTAAGATCCTCTAATCAGAATCCATTGTGTAATGGACCGCGTGGAAGTTAAGATACTTCACGACGGCAAAACATTTTAAGCTAATGTTTAGTGATTGATTACGTGGGCGTAATCCCTTTTAAGGGGGGTAGAGCGCAAAACCACTTAGTGTATATTACCGTACAAGTGTACGTAGTGTATGTGACTTATATTGTGCATAGCACAAATTATATTATTGTTTGTTGATTGGTGTGTTGTTACGTAAACATACACATTCATTCATGGTTTAATTGTGGTAATTGCGCACAGAAGATGCGAATACCATTGTGATAAGTGTGTGTATTTGTTAACAGTTGTGTGTGATAGTACGAGTGTGGGGAGTAGAGAAACTCCCGGGGGAACAAAAGCCCCGACAGTGTATAAATGTAAAACCAGGTGTTGTATTTTGATAAAATATATGTGTATATACATACTAATAGTGATTCAAGAAAGGGCATGATACCGACATAGAACCTAGTGAGAATAAGATTCCCTAGGCAACAGGATTAAAGTGAGTGGAGGTAACTGATAGACGGAGTTCTATCCCTTGGAGATGTTATGGTCATGACTAGAATGATTTAAAAGATAGAAAATTGGAAATGAGTGATTTATTTGATGCTTGAAAACGAAGTGGGAAGTGGAACTTGATTTGCATGCGATCAAGGGAAGCCGAACACAAATTGGGGTGGAAGGATAGTTCAACACTGATGCTGATCACATCAGGGTTGGATGATTCTTGAAACTCCCTATAAGTGGTCACAAATAACCACGCTAAGAAAAGAAGCAAAGAGCTTAAGTTGGACTTGGAGTTGTGTGTGTTTTCAAAAGGATTTTAAATCGGTATTTATAAAACGTTGATGGATACTTTACATAATTAAAGTCTTCTTACTTAACCTCACAAGGAAATTTTAAACTTAAGTGATTGTTTTAATCTCCCAAAGGCACGGGGACGGAAGGTGTCCATCGCGACCGGGTTCTGCGGGATCACAGTGTGTATGTAAAAGATATTTTTGATTGTTATACGTGCTATGACATGTTGTGTGGTATGTGTAATAAATGTTATTTTGACCTTGATCTCCTAAAAGTGTATGCTATTGAGACCTATGAGTCTAAATGTGTTGTGTTACATAGACCTAAGTGTCTGAAGACTGTTATGTTATGGGGACCTATGTGTCCAAATGTTGTGATGTTACCCAAGACCAGTGAGTCCAAGGGGTTGTTATGTATGTGTAAGTGTTGTTAAGATACCCGGACCATAGAGTCCGAGGTTATCATGTGGATATGTTATGTTATGTGTGGATGTGAATGTGTTGCCCGGACCATTAAGTCCGAGGTTGTGATGTAAAGTGTGTTTGGTTATGGAAGTTTATTTCCAAGTGATTCCTGTGTTCAAATCTAATGATGGTGGAAAGTGTGAACTTCGAGGACGAAGTTCTTTTAAGGGGGTAGATTGAAATACCCCAAACCTTGATATGTGGTTTAAATATCAAACTATGTTATATAAAGGCTAAAAGTGCCTTAGAAACATCAGTGAACAATTTAAAATATAGTAAAGTGCAATAAAGCACTAAGACACAGTATGAGCAAAACATGCTCTAAACTATGAGTGAACTTGGTTAGGACCCAAAGAGCCTACCAAGATTAATAACATTTAATTATGATTTTATAAGGCTAATTAAGTCCTTAGGAAACTTTGTTAGACAATGAAACCAAACAAAACACAAGGAAATACCTTAAAGTCAATAAGAGCAAAATGTGCTCTAAGCTTGGGATAAAGGTGTATAAGACCTAATGGTCATACCTATACCTTAGAAATATGTTAATGAACATATTAAATCAATTACCAAAGAAAACCAAGCTTAAAAACAAGTTAAAACACAAAATGTGCTTTAAGGAGTCTTAGAGCACGTTTTGAAAAATTGTCTTGTAAATGAGTTTTGGATGGCTAAATGTCCATCATTACTCTTAAATATATATGTGTACTATATAGTATCACATTTGGGTGGCTATATCAATGGGAAATCAAAAATTTCACTTCTATGTGCCTTAGTTTGTGAATAGTAACTTTTATAAGCTAGTTGTAACATATAAGTTATAAGTAATTAAATGAGCCAATAAAGACTATATTACCCTTCTAACTAAATGGTGGCCGGTTTTTGTAGTAGTGAGTCACCAAGTTGTAAAAGAAATCAAATAAGTAAAGTAAAGCTTTAAGTAAAGTACTATTTTGCTTTATAACATAAATATCTCCAAAAGCAAACTCATCTTCTCATTTCCTTCTCTTATTTCATTTCACACGGTTTCTTCACCTTCTCCTTTCCTCCATTCACGATTTGCAACAGCTCTCTTCTCCATCTTCATTTCCTTGCCAAATCTAACTCCATGCTCCAAATCAAATTCTAAGACCATATTTGTCTTAGTTAGGTCAAGCTCTACACTTCTACCTTTTCAAATCTTCAAGAGCTCAATTTTGGTGCCATGGAGAATCACCATTGATGGAGCTTGAGCTTGTGTTTCTACACATTATTACTCTCCTTTGCTTCTAGGTAAGGAATCTCAAAGAAAAATCAAGTTTCCTCCAAGTTTTGTGTGTGACCGAAAATATTCATTGATGGAGCTCCTTGTGTTGCTTTGTTCTAGCTCCATTTGAATCTTTCAAGGACTAGGTGGAGTCCTCTCTTCATAGATATTCAAAACCCTCCAAAGATTAAGGTAAAACAACTACATTAATGTTTTGAAGTAATGTAAACCTAGGGTTTACAATGAGATGGAGCTTAAAGCTTGAATACTCATTATGTTGTTTGTACAATGTTTAGTAGTTGGCAAGGAACCAAATGCTTACCGGTTTTACAAGGAAACAAGAAAGAAATTTGTGAGGAAAAGAGGTAAACAAGCTATCTCAATGTAGTTTAAATGCCTTAGGAAAAATGAGCTTGATTTGCTTAATAAAATACCTAAGGAGCCAATGGCAAGTGACCTAGTAAAGTGTTCTCAAGGAGACTAGTAAAAGAACATATGTTTTGGTGTATGTATTTGCAGGTCAGAGGCATTATTGATGTGGGAAATTCAGTGTTTAAGTTTATGCAATTTAAGGGCCTAAGAGCCATGTTATTTAAGGGCCTAAGTGCCAAGCAATTTAAGTTATGCACTATATTGTGATGTAGTGCTAAATGTGTGAAGTTTGTGTATAAAAAGTGATTGATGGATTTTAGGTGTTCTTGAGTGCTTAATGGTGAAAACTATGAGTTTTGGAGTAATGATGTGCTAAGAGAACCCATGGCAAAATTTGTAAAATGTATAAGGAGTTTTAAGTGCTTGAATGAACTTGGGTGAATTAGGAATTGGTAGGAATGAGTAAATGTCTCACTAAGGAAGAAAATGTGCATTAAAGTGTTCTAAGGTGCTATAAGGATTTAGGCATTGTCTTGGAAGTTCTAGAATCCCAATGAGTGTTATTAGGATGTATTTAAGTCTTGGAGAAGTTTGTTTAAGGTTTGGGTAATGTTGATGAATAAGGAGAGAATGATGTTTAAGTAAGGTTTTGAGAAAAGAATTCAAGAAGTTGTAAAAAGGAGATTTAGTTAGTAAGAAAAGAAGTTGAGAGATGATGTTAAGGTGTAGAGAAAACACCTTGGTGTAGTGGTCATTATTGGTGAACTACCACTTAAAAATCTTAAGGAGAAAACATCCCAAGTGCTAAGAATTTGTAAGGAATTTGTGAATGATAAGATGGTTTTGGTGAGTGATTTAAAGAGTTTAGCACATGGCTAAAGGTGTGTTTGATGTGCCAAATGATGTTAGGAAACATTATGAGGCTTTAGGAGAAGTTTGGTGAAATTGGTTAAGTGTTTAAAGACTTGGAAATTGAATGTTTTGCCGTGTCCGAACTTCCGTCCGGACATGGAAGTTCGGACAGGCTCTGTTGGGTAAAGGATTTTCTCATTCTCGAACTGTGTCCGAACTTGGGAAGTCCGGACACAAGTTCGGACGTGACTGTTCTATCTGGCATTTGCTCTCAAACTGTGTCCGAACTTGGGAAGTCCGGACACAAGTTCGGACGTATGTATGGTTTTCAGTATGGGTCGCGGCTTGTGTCCGAACTTGGGAAGTCCGGACACAAGTTCGGACAAGGTGTTGTATGGACCAAAAACATTGTTTAAGGTATGGAAATGATGTGTAATGATGGGGATGATGGTTAATGATGTTTTGAGGTTGTAAGGACTTGTTAGGTGAGTTTTAATGACAATTAAGTGGGTGAAAGTTGTAATAAAATGTGAAAGTAAAACAAGTTAAAAAAGTGAAGTTATGTAACTAAGTTAACGGGGGAAAGGTTATAAGCATAGACATTAAACAATCATGTTACCCCGAAGTAATAAAAGTATATGTAATGTTATCAGTGTTCGAGGATCGCTCGAGGAACATAGTGGATGTGATAAGGGGACTCCGGTGACAGGTATGGTTTTCTTGCAACCTGTGTCCTACGGATACACCGGCTTGTATGCCAATGTGTTTTCTATATGTTTGCCACGTTATGAGATAAATCATGAAACGAGTTTACAGTCGTTATTGTTATTGTATGTTTACGTGCCGATACCGGTAACCTCGAATGCGCTTGAAGGGCTAGTTAACCACTATTAGGTAAACGTAGGAGAACGGTATCCGGTAACAACGTTTCCGACTTAAGGAAGTTCTAACCACGGCTATGCGTGAGTTGGTTATGTGATGTTTGTGTGTGATGTTTGTATGTGAAGTATGACTCTCTTATCCCTTGTGTATGTCTAACAAGACTTAACCAATGTTGTGATTGTTTAATAAAGTTCAAAGTGAACTTAATTAGTGCTAACCGGGGGGAGTGAGGAGTCCGGTCTGTTCCGGCCACGCGTGTGAGTATGGGGGTTGTCATAGCAGGTTCGATCCTCTCTGTATGTTAGGTGTTTTCCAATTTGGTTCCCAACCTTCCCTTTAGCTTAACCAAGGCTATTACTGACTCACGTCGGGCCACAGGGGCATACTATGTTATGTTTGTTTCGGTGTGCTTGGATCACTATATCCGAGACACCTTGTGTTAAGTTAACCGTTCATTTAACGAGACGGTAACGAGTATGTAACGAGCTTATCATGAGACTGGCAACATTCTCTAGGCTCACCAGGTATAACAATGTTTGGTTGGTTCCTAAGAGAACCATTCCCGTTATGTTATGTGTTTGTTGTGATGCAATATCCATTGCGGTATTATGTTGTGCACGTGGAAACGTGCAAAGTGTTGTTAGGTGTGTATGTAGTGTATATTTTATGTTGTATAATATGGAGTGGTGGATCATGGATATGATTCCCAGTTTGTGATAAGAGGCGTTTAAGGATGACCCGATTTAAGGGTAAGTGCCGTCTATTAAGGAAGTAGCTCCATTAGAGGAGGAACACTCTAGGGATAATGAATACCAAGAGTGACTTATTAAGTAAGGATATATTATCCGTTGTTGAGCCCATTGAGGCGAAATGTTAGTGATGTGTGTTTATTGTTACATGCATGATTTGAATATAATCAACCGCATGCTAAGACGACAAGTAGTTGTGCGTGGCCCGGTAGCATGGGGCTGCGGGATTACCATACCAGCAAAGGGCTGAGCCCCTTGGGGGCCACCTTTCTCTTCTTTCCTATTCAGGTACAAGAAGCTGGAAGCCGTTCGAGAGTAGGACGGGGTAGTCATTGTACATGGGTATTCATTTAGTGTATATATAAGTAGGCGTAGTAAGACCGATATTGTTGTCGAAATCAGTTTAAATAATCGGTATAGTTGAAAGGTGCATGTTGTTATGTGTTAATGGAAAGGGATAGTAATGTGTATGCGCTCGGGAAACCAACCCATGACCGGTACAATGTATATGTATTAGCCTTGTTAGCACGGGGTGGTTAACGGCGTCGAGTAACACCAACGAGTTAAGTTATTTGATGAAGTGTGTGTATTCCGCTGCAGATTATGTTATGTGTTTGTTGTTGGATGGGGTGTTACAATTTGGGTCACGTCGACCTTTGGACGGATCCGGACTGTGATAGTCCGGATTTGCGCCGGCTAATTGGTGTTAGGACTGCATGACCAAACTTCGCCTCTTTTTCCGGATTTGTTCCCGTTTGTCGCCGTTGCAATCCTTATGATGTAATTTCTTCATTTCTCTGGGTTTGTCCTATATTTAGCATATAAAATACATCAGTTCTCATCAAAACATCAATCTTAGGAAAAACACATAATAATGGGAAACATTGCCTGAATTGTTACAAATTATAAGGTAATTAAACCCTAAAAAGCCTATATGTTTCACACTTATCAACATCCTCACACTTAAGCTGTTGCTTGTCCTCAAGCAAATAAGGAATAAGAATATCTCTAAAACCGTAAAATAATCTCAACATTGAACAAGTGCAGGGCGAAATCAAACAAAGTGATAAATGAAAGAATAATCTTGCTCTTTAGAGGTGGTTTTCACAAACAGTGAAAGAAGAACAATTTTGTAAAAGCATAGAGAAACTAGATTGTAGAAAACAAGTTATCTTAGCTTGGGACTTTCCACCAATTTTCATTCCTCTAACCTTTGGATGACAAGGGGTGTGAAGTAATGCCTTATTCCGCAATACCTTTCAACACCACGCACTCATGATCAAAATTTAAACTGCAATCAATTTTTCGCCTGCATGAACATTCTTTTTCAAGAGATATAAAACAATTGAATTGTTGCGAATTGTAGAGTTATTCCATAACCCAGACTTTTCTCTCTATCCATGTAACGGTGTTGGGCCAACTATCCCAGATCCTGAGACCTTAGGTAGATAGGTGTTAAGGCACCCTTAAGACTTAATAACCGGATAGACGAGGCCTGCTATTGTTAGGAAAAATTTTGATCAGTGGAGTACCTTGCCTTATCCTTTTCATTCCAAACATACACTTCATTTCCAAAAATCCCAAGCTAAAATAATCTGGTTTCCACGACTAGCAAATCTACCAGATTTTTGTGAAAAGAGAGTATTTAAATTTTTTTTTTCAAACCTCATCGAGCAAAAAGATTCCTACAGTTTTTCACCTGGTTTAATTCCACTTGGTGCACAGGCATTAGAGCAGCAAAAAGCAAGTGTGGCATTAACGAACAATTAGTATGTTTTCAGGGAAAGGTCTTTCCTTCCTCACACTTAAGAGGAGCAATGTCCTCATTGTTCATAGAAAACGCAGTGAAAAGAGCTTTCAAAACATGCTAGAATCATAATAGACGCATATGCAATAAATAACCCTCAATGCAAGAAAGGTGGAACATCAATAAGTAAAATTAGGAACTGAGACTCCCCTGGTGTTATAGATTGAGGAAGGTGTTCTTCCTCACACTTGAAGTTTTTCAGGGGTCGAGATATTCCTCATGAGTCACAGACAGTATGCGTGTCGTCCAGAGCAAAAGTTGCGAGTTTCTAAACAATAAACAAATGCAGTGAGAAACCTAAACAGCAAGAAAAGAGAAGCAAATAATGCACCAATACCCGAAACCGATCGAGCAGCATGTTCTATTTGAACATATTCTGGCACATAGTTGTTCTATGAGAACCAAGCCATAAAACATCCAAACATGGCAAATAATATCAAAAACAGTAGAACATTAACCTAGAAAACAATTGCAATTTTTTTTTTTGTGTCCGGGTCAACTAGGCCGGACGCAGAACCGGACGTCTCATGTCCGGATTTGCGTCCGGCTGGATTTAGCCGGACACGTTGAAAACGTTTTTTTTTTAAAAAAAAAAATAAAAAAAAATAAAAGCAATTAATCTAAAACACCTCATAAAAACATTTCCACAAATAATAAACAAAAATAAAACAAACACAAGAAATGTAGAAATTAAATAGCAAGAGTGTTAAGGACTCCCTGTTCGTGATGAATACTGCCATGGTACTTCCTCACTCTTGAGTTCAGTTTAGCATTAGAATGAAGTACCTGTAAGATTAATCTGCAAAACCAGAAGAACTCAAGTGGAACCAGGCAGAGTTTATTAAAATCGGGGAGTCGGGGCTCATGCTAAAAATTGTAAAAACTCTAAGTA
This sequence comes from Limonium bicolor, assembly GCA_023374045.1. Classification (NCBI taxonomy): domain Eukaryota; kingdom Viridiplantae; phylum Streptophyta; class Magnoliopsida; order Caryophyllales; family Plumbaginaceae; genus Limonium; species Limonium bicolor. The sequence continues at coordinate 345,372,038 of CM041778.1, forward strand.
AAGTAAATCAAGAAAGTGCAAAAAGAAAGTAGAGAGAAGATTTTTTTACTGGTGGGTTGCCTCCCACCAAGCTGCCCATCTTTTCGGTCTTTGGCTAGACCTTGTTTCTGTTCTTTCAGGAGATTCCAGAAGATTGAGCTGGTTTTGAAACCTGGTGGCACGAACTCCGAGAAGCTTCCAAAACATTTTTAGAAGACCTACCAGCATAAAACAGTAGCTGCTCACCTTCTGCATTCAAAGTGATTGTACCATGAGCAACTTCGATTCTAGCATCGGCTGTTGCTAGGAAGGGTCTTCCAAGGATAATAGGGACCGTCGGATCTGCAGCCATGTCGAGTACGACAAAGTCGCAGGGGAAATATAGATGCTTCACCTTAACCATCACATCCTTTGCAATTCCACAAGGGTAAACCATTGAGCGATCTGCTAGCTGAAGCGTCATTCGTGTAGGTTGTAAGTCTCCAATTCCAAGCTTTTCAAATAGAGCGTATGGCATGAGACTAATCGACGCTCCTAAATCAGCAAGAGAGTGGTCGAAGTCAATGTCTCCTATTCTGCATGGAATTGTGAAGCTTCCAGGATCTTTGCATTTCTCTGGTAAGCGCTTCTGTATGATCGCTGAACAAGTCTCTGTGAGCTGAATAGTTCCTGTCTCAACTAACTTTGCCTTATTAGATAAAAGCTTCCTTAAGTACTTGGCATAGTTAGGTACCTTCGCAACTAAATCCACAAAAGGGATATCAACAGATAGTTGACGAAGTAAAGTAAGAAACTTATCAAACTCACTATCCTCCTTGGAACGCTTGGTTTTGTTTGGAAATGGAACTGGAGGAGCAACTTCAACTGTAGGTGGTGTAGGTGAAGGAGATTTGGTAACTTCACAATTCCGCTCATTCTCTAGCACCGGTTGCTCTATGCTCACCACCTGAGGCTCAGTAGCTTTACCTTTACTACTCCTAGTAGTTACCTTCTTTGCTGTTTCTTTTTCCTGCAAAGGACATTTGTTAGCCAAAATATCATCCACCATTGTAGCATAATTTGGCATTAACTTAAGCATATCAGAAAAGGGAATATCTTTAGTTAATTTCTTAAAAATTTTAAGAAATTTTCCATTCCAAGCTTCATCAAGGTCCCTTTTCTTTAACCTGTCAGGAAAAGGAATAGGTTCTTCAAATTTACGATTGGAAACAGAAGAGTAAGGAGGTTGAGTTTTAGGAGACTCCTTCTCCTTGGGTTTTTCAAAAACTTTACTAGAGTCCTCAACTCCTTGTTGAGCAGGTAAAATTGCAGCGACAAGTGGATTGTCTTCTTCCACAACAAACACAGCTTTAGCATACTCTCGAGGATTCTTTTCTGGCTGGCTAGGCAGAGCCCCTGCAGGTCTATCAGAAAAATTTTCATTCAGTTGGGCAATCTGAGTCTCGAGATGTTTGTTGAAGGCTTTCTGCTCCAAGATGAATGTCTTGTTCTCATGGTTTATGATCTCTTGTTGTTCGAGTTTCCTATTGGTCGATAGGATAAACTCCCGCATCATATCCTCCAGACTTGAACTCACACTAGCTGGTTGTTTCTGTGCCTGCTGGTTCTGCATTTGCTGATTTTGATGAGGTCTCTGAAAATTCTGAGTGTTCTGCTGTGGAGGCCTTTGATTGTAGTTATTTCCCTGGAACCTCTGCTGCTGATATCCTTGATTGTTTTGGTTGTTGTAGAAGTTCTCTTGCCTGTTTCCCAGATAGTTTACCTCTTCATTTGGCTGAGAAGTACACTGACACATGTTGGAACTTCTACCACAATACTCACACTGTGGGAAAGAGTCGGTCACAACAGCTGCACTTGACTGAGGGTTCATCATTGCACACATCTTCTCAAATTGTTTAGACATGCTATCCATCCTAGCAGCTAAAAGAGTGTTCGAATCTACCTCATAGATTCCAGCGGTCTTCCTTGGGGGAACCTCAGTAGATGCCCTAGTACCTCCCCACTGATTTGCCGAGTTGGAAAGAGTTTCCAACAGATCTTTTATCCTAGTGATTGGAAGCTCCATGAGGCTTCCTCCTGCACAAGTATCCACCAAAAGACGGCTCTGGGGATCAAGATCTTTGTAGAAGGACTGTAGCACGACTTCCTCTCCCAGACCGTGGTGCGGTACTCTCCGAACAATTCCCTTGAATCTCTCCCAAGCCTCTGAAAGAGTCTCCCCACTGTATTGCTTGAAGTTGGTGATCTCACCTCTCATGGTCAGCATGCGAGATGGTGGGAAGTACTTCGCCAGGAATGTGTTTGCTAGCTCGGTCCAGGAAGTGATACTGTTTGGAGATAAGGAGTTCAACCACTCTGCAGCCCTGTCCCTGAGTGAAAAAGGAAACAAAGTTAGCCTGGCTACCTCTTGAGAAGCTGGTGTTGAACATGCTCCAACCAATCGCAGGAAGGAGGTGAGGTGAACATTTGGATCTTCAGTGACTGTTCCACTAAACTGTGGCGCATTGAGGACCATCGTGACATAATGGGTCTTGAATTGCCATTCGACTCCTTCCGGCAGTGCAGGGATTACTATTGGTGATGTAAGTCCCTCCACGTTCGGACGAGTGTAGTCGTTCATCCTTCTCTCTGCTGATACCGTCCATAAGATTTTCTTCTTCGGAGTCAAAGGTATCCCCTGGTGAGTCCTTGAGAAACACCTCTAGTTCAACTGCAGGCTCCAGTACTAGTCCCTGGCGACTTCTTCTCGCAAGTCGCTCTATATCAGGTACAAGCTCAAATTCAGGGTTTCCTTCAGAACGAGTTTTAACCATAAACAAAAAAATCAGATAGAATAAAATAAAATAAAATAAAAACAAAGCAAAAATTAAACTAAGCAACCGTGCCCCCCGGCAACGGCGCCATAAACTTGTTGGGGTAAAAACCTAACGGCAAGAATACCGGTCGATTATAGCAAGTTTTCCTAGAAGTGTCCCTCCAGGTTATCGAATCCAGGGGAGGCAGCGTTTTAGTTTGATTAATATTTAGATCAAAACAAAGTAAAATAACTCAAGTAACAGGGGGTTTTGTTTGTTTGAATTACTAAGTACTGAAGCAAACTGTAAATAAGAACAAGGGTAATAAATGCAAGAGCAACAGTGAGCAAAACAATGATGTTTTTGAATTAATGGGAAGGAAAATTCCGGTTACTAGTCCTCCAATTTCTTCGGTTCCTTTCTCAGTGTGTTTACCGATATCTAGATTAAAATCCTAGATCAGAATTATTCCACGTTCGGTCTCCCGCTCGGTGGAATCTAATTAACAGCTAATAAATTTTAACTCTCGTTACAAATTTATTAATTGCTAACAGCTTTAAGAATAATCCAGTTTAATGATCAGTTATATCCTAGAGGAATTACCATCTCTAAATTAACCGGTGCTGTTCCTGTTGTCTATTATCTACCGCAGTTCTCACTTATAAGCAGATAAACAGATAAAATCCAGTAATTGGCCAAATCACAAGATTTATAATAATGAATAAGGAACAACACTTTAATCTGTTAAAATGGTAAATCACAAAGATAATGGAACCTCAGAATTTGGATTACATAGCAAACCGAAATTTATAGAAACTACTCAGCCATGGAAATGAAATTACTACAACAATATGTGAATAACATTAAAAGATAGAGAAGAAGAAGAAACTCTGTTTTAAGGTTCGTTGATGGAGTCTCTGTGCACAACCAACAGTTTCCTCTACTCAATCTTCACTTGTTGAAGTCCCAGCTGCTTGATGGAAAATGGTGATATGAATGATACGTGAAAATGGATGGTGAATGGAGTTGAGGTATTTTTTGCTCTCTGCAGAATGTGTATGGTGTGTGATGAAAATGGTGATGGCTAGAACGTGAGAGATGAACTGGAAATGGAGTGTGGAGTACTACTCTCCAGCCAGATTGTGTGTTTTAATGAGAAGGAGAGAGCTCTATTTATAGAGCCTCTGTATTGATACGTAACAACAGTTTATGGTGGTGGAGATGAGGCTGGAATTAGTGAGTGGAATGGTGGGTGGTGTTGCTGGTTTTAGGGAAATAATTTGATTTAGTGGGATTGTGGATAATTGAAAGCAGCAGGAAGGGACAAAATAACAGTGCGGAAGAATACTGGAAAGGATGATTAGTGCATGGGTGGTGGTCTGTTCGAAAGAGAATTTTATTCTCTTTTCTTCCTTTCGCGAGCTTACAGATATCCGCTTCTTGCCATATGGTCCGGGACTTGAGTTCTGTATGAAGTCCCGGACCGTACCATTGAAACAGGTCGAAGGTTTGCTCTGATTTGTGGTCCGGGACTTAGGGTTTGTATAAAGTCCCGGACCATGATGTTAAAACAGGTCGAGAGTCCTTTCCTTGTGTGGTCCGGGACTTAAGTGTGTATAAAGTCCCGGACCATGCTTGAAATTCAGTCGAGATTGATGCTTCATAGTGGTCCGGGACTTAAGTTATGCAACAAGTCCCAGACCATGTCTGTATTTAGGTCGAGATTTAGTTTCTTGATTCCATTTTAGCTTGTTTGATTTGCCATGCATTCCATAAGTGATATGAGTGTGTTTCCTTTGAGATAAAAACCTGAAAAAGCACACAAAAACCATAAAAGAAGATAATTGCAACAAAAACATAAAATTGCTCATAAGATAGGAATTTATCAGTAATGGTAACAGATTAGGTATCAAAAGACCCTTTAGAAATAGATAAATTCCTGACTTATCAACGGGAGTTTAGAGCGCTTCAAGGCTAGGTTAGTAGTTAGAGGGTTCACCCAAAAACACAGATTAGACTATGATTAAACTTTCTCCCCAGTTATCAAACTCACAATTGTCCGTGCCCTAATAATTATAGCCATAAAGAAAGGGTGGACCCTAGACCAACTCGATGTAAACAACGCTTTTCTTCATGAAAACCTTCATGAAGATGTTTACATGAAAATACCCGAGGGTCTAAAGGTCCATGGAGAAAATAAAGTCTACAAACTACATAAGTCTCTCTATGGATTAAAACAAGCCTCTCGCCAATGGTACGAAAGGCTTGCTAATTTCCTCAAAGGCTTAAACTTTCATCAATCTCCAAACGATTATTCACTCTTTATCAAAACTGAAGGGAATAGAATCATATTGTTAGGTGTCTATGTGGATGACATTTTAATCATCGGGAATGATCCTAAAAACATAACATCTTTAAAGAAACAGCTTGACAATGAATTTAAAATAAAAGATCTAGGACGGCTAATTTTTTCCTTGGGATGGAGTTTCTAGAAACCAACAATGGAATCATCATGACCCAACAGCGGTACACCAAGGAAATACTTAATGAATTTCAAATGGAAAACAACAGAACAGCTGTATCACCACTTCCTGTTAACTTGAAACTCATGAAAAATTCTGGCAACAGATTAGAAAACCCAACTATATATTGGAAAACTGAATTTTCTCACAAACACCAGACCAGATATTTCGTATGCTGTCCAATATTTAAGCCAGTTTCTTCAAACTCCTACAACATAACATTTAAAGGGAGCCTATCATGTTCTGTCCTATATTAAGGGAAGAGCCGGTTTTGGTTTGTTCTTTAACAAACAACCTGATTACAGCCTAGAAGCCTATTGCGATTCAGATTGGGCATCATGCCCAATCACACGCAGATCCATCTCAGGATATTACATCCTACTTAGAGGCTCACATCTATGCTGGAAATCAAAGAAATAGACAATAGTTTCTTTATCTTCTGCAGAGGCAGAATATAAGGCAATGCGCCAAGTTACAGGCGAGTTGAGCTGGCTGAGTAGGCTGCTAAATGAACTAGGTATCACCGACATAACACCAATACCTTTAAAATGTGACAACCTTGCAGCTATACACATAGCAAGAAACCCGGTGTCACATGAACGAACAAAACTTATAGAATTGGACTGTCACTTTGTTCGAGAAAAATTACAGGCAGGTTTAATTCAGGTACACCACGTCCCCAGCACACATCAACTTGCAGATTTGATGACTAAACCACTAACAGGAAGGAGCTACCAGAATTCATTCCCATCTCTGGGATTACAATAGAAGTGCGCAGAACCAGGGTGAAATACTCACAGCAGACAAAGAGCACAATTTCATACATAAACTGTACTCTTTGAGGGGGGATATGAGAATACATATATAGGTTTTATATTTCTAGAATGTAACCTAGGATATCTTCTGTATTTTTCATATAATCCCTAGAGTGTATTTAGGACATATGTGTAATTTTTCCTTTCTAATATTCTCACATGTCTACGGTACTACATGTGCAGTATATATACTGCAATATCTCTGTAAACAGACACAAGACATAGGACTCTCCTGTTGCTCTCATAAAACGCTGTTAATCAGCTAATACAGAATATATTTTTCTTTGTCATTTGATATCTCAATCAACACCATTTCACTTTGCTATATTTATTAATTAATATTTTAACTATTGAAAATAAAATATATTGCCCCTAATTTAGGGGGCCCTGTTCTCTTGAGTTGAATGCACCACCCTCTCAGACGACCTTGCAATATGCTGCAAAACAGCCATGTGGAACAGAGCCCTTCTAATTTGACCTCTTTTTCTACCAATTTTAATAATTTCTTTGTAATAAATGATTTTTAGTTTTTGTAAGTACTAATTTTTTTTTAAAAAAATAGATTCTATTTTGTGGTACTTAAACAAATGTATGTTAGTCCTTCTAAATATCATTTAAAAATTATCAATATTTTATGAAAATTTTAATTATTTTATACTACCTCCTATTTTTAATGTAAGTCGTTTAGAGATGAATCTGGATTATTTTTTCAGTCCAGATTTTTCTCCAAAACGACTTACACTTAAAATAGGAGGGAGTATAATTTAATAAAATGTGTTGATATGTATTTACAATTATCTACATTTTTAATAGTATTTTCAAACTTTTTTATACCCTCTCTGTCAATCGCCTTTATCCTATACTTTCTTCTTCTGCGGCCACTATTCGTATGTGAAAAGATCGATCGTGTTTCAATGTGTCAAAGATAGGTTAAGAGATATCAAGGATCAATCTCCAATTCTCCTTTTGTACCTCCCGTTTCAACTGGTTAAAACGCAGGACTTTATGTATATGGTGGCGGTCCGGGACTATGTCTGGGGAACATTCCCGGACCAAGCTAAGAGAAGTCTGAGTGAGATAAAGTGTGTCTGGGTCCAGACAATCATTTAGATATCTCTACAAATCCTTTATCCCTGAGTTCGATTAATCCTGTCCGAGCAACAAGGTTCTTGTCCGTATCCGGACATCTGTATGACTCATATACGTCTATTATGTTAATGTGGTCTAGGGATGTTTCTCTGTTTATAAACCTGGATCACACCAAAAAATACACAATAGCTTCATCTTGGGGTTGGTTCGGGTATGTATGTTCGAACACATGTCTAGACCAGCCTTGAAATCCACGAGAGAAGACATTTTTGCTTCTGTCTGGTACCATTCTGACCCTTAAGCTCTCGTCATGCACTCCTGGACCTTTTCTTGATCATGTTCACCTGTTTAAGCATAAAAACCACGTGTAAGGGACGTTCTTAATATTTAATATAATATAACACTTAAGTGGGGAAAATTATTGCATTATTTCCTAAATTAATAGTCAATTTGAGCACATACAGGACATGAGAAAATCATACGTTACACTATGGTTTAACTTTACCGTGTCACCACACATTGTTCGGTTCACACTTGATCCACTGATAACATTCCAAATGTTCTTATTAACATGAAGGTATTACGGTGTAACACCCCTACCGCTAATACCGTCATTACTGTACAATACTTACCTTCACAGCGGATACTCCATACACAACGGCGGGTGTACAATGCCGTTAGTCACCCATGTGACTAACAAGGCGAGTTACAATACTACATACTATCGGTCTGATGAATTGAACATACCGAGTACTCTACACAATACAATACCTTCCCTTGCATACTCAACCATAATTCAATTACAACTTCCAATACATTACTATACCGAGTCTACTTAAATTACCGATACAGTTTGGAACTTCCAATTTTCGCAATACATTACAATTACAATCCCTATTATACAACTACCCATGCTTACGTAAAAGTCCCCGTCCTACTCTTTCGAACGGTGGTCAGCTTCGAGTACCTGCACACTAAAAACGTTCCCCCTAGGGGGTCAGCTTACGCTGAATATGAATTTCGCATATACCGTATGCTAACCGCGGTACGCCGACTACTTGGGGTCGGATATACATGGAGTTCATTTTACATGCATACATACATACATACTCATGCTACAACAATACAATCCACAATACCTACATACACATACAAGGTCCAATGCTTACTAAGGAAGACGATTCGATAGTCAACTGTTCGTATTAGTTATTTATTCATTACTCTTTCGTTGCGTTACTCATTACTCTGTTCGTACGGGTTCGGCATTCGCTACTCTACTCATACTCACCCCTTACTCTTGCATACTCATCACTCCATGTTCAATACCTTACTCGCACACGATCCTTATTCTGTACTTGTTACTATACTTGTGCATACTCACTACTCAATACTCCATACTTACTCATACGTACTCAATACTCAATACTTACTCATACATACTCAATACTCGGTACTCATTACGTACTCATACTCACTTCTTACTCAGTACTCAATACTTTACTCATACATACGCAATACTCATTACTCATTACTTTGGCCTCTGGGCGGAGTCATACACAAGACTCGCCACCGGACCTACAATACGAGGGCTATACGCTTAGCTCCTCAAATACTCAAATGTCCATTTTTACCGGACTACTCAAATTCCCAACACTCTTCTCTCAGAGTATATTACAATCTCATGGATCAGCCTAGAAGTATCTCTCTTAATAACCTCCACTAGCTTAGGGAATTACCACCTTCTAGTATCCTCAGATTTAAGGGTTTCCCCAACGTATCGAATACTCTCATGTTCGGGACATTACTTACATCAGTCGGGTCCTCTCATAATGGGTCGACTAATTGCTAAGGGGTTTGGAGATCCCTCATCATTCTTTACTACTCTCATGGTTCATGTCTTGCACCAAGATTAATTCCTCTAATAGAGGTTACTTATATACTTCCACTACTTATTATTTGTGGATTATTCATTTCGGTTCTCCTACCGTTATTGGAAGGTTATTACTTCCGTACCCTCTCTCACATTCTAGTGAGTTCATAGGTTTGCGTTATCGTTTATTGATCCGTTAGTTTAGTGCGTTGCTACTGTTCCATTAGTTTACAACATGACTCTTACTACGAGTCGCTACACAACAAGACTCATCTATGAGTCAGTCTACGCACTAAGTGAAGCCACACAATCAGTCAAGAAGGGTTAGCTCATACAACATACAACAGGACACACAATGAAAGACAATAAACCGTTTTCATACTTTAGTCTTGATTAGTCGGCATACAGCACACAAATCAACGTAACTCGGTTAGCATACGGGGCATGAGAAAATCATACCTTTCACCGGGGTTAGCTCTACCATGTGTTCCCTCGTTCCTTGGTTCACACTTGTTCCACTGATAATGTTCCAACATTGTTATTAATACTATACTCTTACGATACACAAATAATTACTACTCCCGTACTTACCCCGTTATCCCGGTGTACTTAATGTTCTCATACTCTCAACCTACTTGGTTACTTTTCATACTTGTTTTCCTACTCATATACTTACTTTCTTACCTTTACTACTTCATTTATAGCGTACTACTACATATATATGCATATATGTATACAAGCATATACATATATATATATGATTACTATAATCATATAGTAAAACATTTTTTTTTGTTTTTGACTCGACCGACCTTGCAAGTCCGGTCCCCAAGGTCGGTCCAAGTCAGTAAGTTTCGATACGGCAAAATTCCAGACTCGAACGACCTTGCAAGTCCAGTCGCAAGTCCGGTCCATTCTAGTAGCTTTCATTACGGGGATTTTTCTGGCCGACCGATCCTGCAAGTCCGGTCGCAGGTCCGGTCTGTTCCAGAAGGTTTCAGACGGGGAAATTTTCTGGTCCGACCAAACTTGCAAGTCCGGTCGCAAGTCCGGTCCATTCCAGAAGGTTCCCGTCTTTGTGATTCTGGGCTCGACCGAACTTGCAAGTCCGGTCGCAAGTCCGGTCCGGCCCAGTACTTCAGGTTAAAAGTCTGTTTTCGGTTCTATACTTTGCCCATTGTTTCCCCAATCTTCCTACATGTAATCCCACATGTTTTAGCACCATTTAGGCTCCCTAAAATACCTTAACTCGTCCACCAAATCCATTACTAAATCCATCAATCAATTTACACCATTATCCTCACTTCTTTTCCAACACATGTAGTAGTTTTCTTTACACTTATGCTACAGATTTTAAAACTCAATCCTCTCATCCAATACTTCCTCAACCAATGCCATTCCTAGCATCCTAATTACCTTTCCAAGCAAACACAATACCTATACCCAAGTCCAACATTCATTTTACTAAGCCTTGCACTCCAATTCTTCCTAATTCCTCCAATGAAATCCAATACCTCTTGCTACAGATTTTACATGCTTCATCCTCATTCCCCAATTACCAATCCATGGTTATTAAACATCTTTACTAACCCCAATACATCCCTTGGTTCTCCCATTCACCAAGTCATTTCTTAATACACAATTCCTATTAAAATTTCGCCATAGTTCACCTACTTTCCTTACATCCTCAAATACACATTCTCTCATCAAATTCAACCTAAAGCTAGCCACACCCAACAAGGGTCCTACCAGAACACAAGGTTCATACAAAATTTCTCCAAAGCATATACACAATTCTCCAAGCCCAATACAATGCATTAACATAAATACGTGGCACTTTGGCCCTTACTTTGCAATTCAACTTCACAACTTCCTCCAATACCAAGCAAGCAAATTTTCTCACATGTTTTGGGTTCATTGATTCACTTACCCTTCCCAATATCCTAATACATATAGATAGTGTATTAAGATAGGTTTTTCTTACCTTGAGATCACAATTCTTCTTTTAAGTTCTCCACCTCTCCTCTTCTTCCTTCTCGGTCAAGTTGGGCCATGGGGTTACCAAACCCCAAGCCAACATTCAAGAACACCAAATAGATACAATTAAACTCCTTAACCCATTGGATAACTCTAATTCAATGAAAGCTTAAATGCCATAAGTTAGGGTTTTACCTTGGAGTTTCAAGAGAGGTTTTTAAACCTTGAATACAAAGGAGAGTTCCTCCACCATTGGAGAGTTGAACCAAGCTCAAACAAAGGAGAAAACAAGACATTACAAGAGGGGGCAAAATCGGCCACTATAGAGAGTGAGGAAAAATGGATTTTTCTTGAAACTTTTTACCTTAGGAGGAAGAGGAGACTCCAAGCTTCGATTTGGTACCATTTCCTCTTCAAATGGGCAAAACCCATGGAGATGAAGTTGCTCATTTTCGGATTTTGAAAAAGATAGAAATGTAGAGCTTGAAGAGGGGAGTTCAAATATGTATTTTATTTTACATTTGGAGCTCAAATGGAGCTAGAGCATGAGGTAGAAGGTGGAGTTGCCATGGGAGCATTCTTGAGCTCTCAAAAATCGGCTGCAAGGGGAAGAAGAAGAAGAGGGTTCTGCAGAGAGGGGGGGACTCCACCGTGAGAGAGGGAAAGGAATTGGAGAGAGAGATGAGGGAATTAAGGAATTAAGAAGAGAGAGAGGACTACTTTTTACTTTTTGTTACTTTTACCTTTTGCTTTTTGATTTACTTATTTGTTACTTGTGTGTGTGTGAGAGAGAGGGCTGTTTACACCAGTAAAGACCGGCCCCCACTGTTATACTAGCTGGAGCGTTTTTCGTCTTTTACAGAAAACGCTCGTTGTTTTACCCGGTTTTGATACTATTCCCTAACCGGGCCTGTTTTCCGGAATTTTCTTGTTTCTTTATTTTTATTGGTTATTAAGCTTCCGTTAATGCTTAATAATAGTTGTTTAATGATTTACAATTTTTATGGGTTCGTTTAACCACTTAAAATCACGTTTTCGGGTTTTCTCGAATAACGTGCGCTAAAGCTCTATTAGCGTTTTTAATACCTTATTTGGATCCGTTTTCTTCGGGAATCATTCCCATATACTAATTAGGCATTAATAAGCCTTAGGAATCCTTATAATACTCTAACCGAGGTCTCTTACCTCCTATGGTTATTTAACGCTTACTTTAGTGTTTTCCACTTTCTAAGCGTTTTCTCATTTCTTTTGGATTTATTTTCTTGACCAAAATTACTTAGGCACTATTAGGCCCTTAAATACCATATTAAAATATTCTAATCACCATATTTAAGTTCGGTGTATTTCATACGGTATGTAAATAACTACTACTCCTGTACTTACCCCGTTATCCTGTTATCTCGGTTTTACTCTTGTTAATTTAAGTTCTCACTTCTCAATCACTTCTAGCACTTGTTTATCCTTTTAAGGACATTTACATGTCACCAAAAAAGTCCTAAAAACATCTAAAACCAATACAAATCAATCCCCATCATTAGGACCCCTTAAAACACTCTCGGGACAATTCTGGAGGTGGTCCGGGACTTAGTCCAGACCCTAAGTCCCGGACCAACACATTCTGTAACTTTTGGCCATTTTTCTACTCTGGTCCGGGACCTTGTCCCCATCTTAAGTCCCGGACCAAGCCTAGACTTGTATTCTCGGCACAGATTTAAGTGTGGTCCGGGACTTTGTCCAAGGACTAAGTCCCAGACCCTACTAAAAAGTTGTCAAATTGTAATTTTTCAATCCCATTTCAACCCCTAATTCACACCCAATCTTTCCTAATCCTTTCACATGTTTTTTAACATGTTCAACCACCTCAAAACATACTCTAAACCTCCTCAAATCATTGGTCCAATCCTTACCCCAATTCTTGTTCAATTTCACAAATTCCAATTCTCACCTTTTTGCATTTTGCACACTTATGCATTTCTAAACTTCTCTTGGCACTTTGCACTTTGTTCTCACTCCATTTGACCATTCCAATTCCTTCCTAGACAAATGCATTAGCTATACCCAAGTTCAACTCTTATTTTCAAAGTCTTGCGCACTAGTTCTTTCCTAGCTATTGCAATGTACTAAACATCCATCTGCTACAGATTTTAACTCTTCCTTTTCCAACCCTCCTATCCACATTCAAGGGTGGTTAGTTAACCAACTCAATCCCTAACAACACTTAGTTAAACCTAGGTCATTCTTCACTCATAAAAACACTCAAACCACTTAGATTTCTACACAAATTTTGCCACAGTTTCCCCACAATTCTAGCATACTCGAATTCATCAATTCTCACCTAAACCAATCCAAAACTAACCACACCCATAGAGGGTCCTACCAGCACACAAACTCAATCAAAATCTCATAAATCAACAATATAACACAATCTCAATTCTCTAGGCTCCAAGGCCTTTAGTTCAAACAAAATTCACAAATTCCTGCTAATCACTACAAACACATTCCCAGTTCAGATTTCAATTCACATTTGGGTTCATTCATTTATTTACCCATCCCAAATTCTAAGGCTATAAAAATAAACTTTAAGGTAAGTTTTTTACCTTAATCTTCCAAGTCCCTTTCGATTCTCCTCTTCCTTTCCTCCACTTCTCTTGACTCAAAATCAGCCAAGGGAAATGTTGTTTCCCAATTCCAACCCAACAATCAAATAAGGAAATGAGTGTAAGTAAAAACACTAAACTCATTAATTAAAATGCTTAAGGCACTAAGATTGGTCATTACCTTGGAAACCCTAGAAATGGGTTTTTGCCATGAATTAATGGAGGAGCTTCAATCCACCATTGGAGACTTGGAGAATAGCTTAAAACAAGAAAATAGCAAGGCACCACGAGAGGCCAAAATCGGTCACAAGGAGAATGAAGAAGGAAATGGATTTTTGTTGAATCTTTTTACCTTAAATGTGAGGGGAGACTCCAAGCTTCAAGAACATGTAGTTTTCTCTTCAAATGGCCAACACCCATGGAGGTCAACTTTCTCCATTTGGGATTTTGAAAAGAGAGAATGATAGAGCTTGGTGAGAGGAGCAAGAATATGTACTTATTTTTGTGTTTGGAGCTTTAATGAAGCTTGTACAATGAGAGGAAGATGGAGTAGCCATGGATGAACTTCAAAAACGTTCCAGCAGAATAGAGAGGGGAAAAATCAGTAGAGAATGAGAAGGAAGCGGAAGAAAGGAGAATGAGAGGAGAGAGAGGGTGAAGTGCTTTTTATTTACTTTTCTCCTTTCATTTTTTGCTTTTCACTTTTTGACTCATTTGACTAATGAGCTAGTTATTAGCTAGGAGAGGGTGTTAAATACCCCTAAGAAAATTGGCCCCTCTTAATTAACCCATCTAGGGGAATTTTCGCCTTTTACAAGAAACGCTCGTTAATTTACCCGGTTTAGCACTATTCACTAACCGGGCCCGTTTTCCGGATTTTTCTCGTTTCTTTAATTTTAATGGTTCTTAAGCTTCCATTAATGTTTAATTATAGTTATTTGATTGACTACCACTCAAAGTCACGTTTTTGGGTTTTCTCGAAAAACATGCTCTAAAGCTTCATTAGCGTTTTTAATCCATTTTATGGATCCGTTTTCTTCGGGAATTGTTCTTGTATATTAATTAGGCCTAACTAAGCCTTAGGAATCCTTATAGGACCCTAACCAAGGTCGTATTCCTCCTATGGTCACGTAACGCTCATTTTTGCATTTTATGCTTTTTAAGCGTTTTCTCTTTTCTTTTGGATTTATTTTCTTCACCAAAATTCTTTAGGCACTATTAGGCCCTAAAATACCATATTAGAATTATTTAATCACCATTTTTAAGTTCGGGGTATTTCAATCTACCCCCTTAAAGAACTTTTCCCTCAAAGTTGGTGAATCTAATATTATTACTCACATAGGTACTCTGTGCTAAGGTTATAACCTCTATATAACCTCACAGACTCCAAGGTCTGATTCAATGTATACCACACATCCACACAACATGTCACTGCATGCATAGCAATAAAAAATATTCTTTGCCAATCTCTCAATGGGGTCCATCCGAAGATAAAGAAGGCACACATGTCCTCTCCCATATCAAGTGATCCCTCAGGTACCGGTCATGTTTGAACACTTACACTTTCTGGTTCACGGCCATCATGACTTCAGGCACTTACGCTCTCTGGCCCTATGGTCCTTTGGTTCTGATCAAATTCATTTGCACATCTAGAGATCCTCAGGCAGTTAATGGTCATCCACACTGACACAGGACTTCTCTACGTCCCGCTGCCCTTGGAAAAATACAAAAAACACACTACAAACGTCCTACCGGTTACTTAGTACCATTGCTCGTCCGTTGTAGTGGTTTCAAAACTAATTATCACTCCCACCGGCTCACACACTAGCCTTACTTCCCGGGTTCAACCCGATACCGGTGCCTAGCCGTGGGAAGATCCAACTAGCACCCGTGCGAGCGGTTTTAAAACCAGTCCTCATTCTCAATTTGAAGAAAACCACTTGTGCCAACATCAGTTTGGAAATTCATTTTGAAAACTTAATACAACTCCAAAATTCCAATTAATGATAATCACACCTATTACTAGCGTTATTACTTGTGACCACTTGTAGGGAGTTTTAGGAGTCATTCGACCCCAATGTGATCAGCATTGGTGTTGAACTATCATTCCACCCCAATTTGTGTTCAGTTTCCCTTGATCGCTAGCAAACCAAGTTCCACCCCCACTCAATTTCACACAAACAAATAGTCAATCATTATTTCATTTTCTATCTTTTCACTCTTTCTACTCATAATCACACTAGTAGAAAAAATGTTTTTAATGACGGCGTTTAAACCACGGTTAAATGGAAAACCGTGGTTTAAAGTTTATAAACCACGGTTCTAATAGAAACTGTCGTTTAAGGTGCATACAAGAGCGCATATACCACGGTTTTTCCGGAACCGTCGTATATAGGTTAGTTTTATACCACGGTTTTCAGGTCAACTGTGGTATATAGTACATGCCGGAGTCAATATACCGCGGTTCTTGGAGAACCGTCGTATATAGGGTTTCTATATACCACAGTTTTGTCAAAACCGTCGTTTTTAGTCGTGGTCAAAAAACTTTATATGACGGTTCCTTGTTAGAACCGTGGTATATAGTCTACGCGGGAATTCAAATTTTCGCCGAAAATGAACGCGCTCTTTCACTTTCTCTTATATATATTTTCTCCTCACTCTTTACAACCTAATGCTCACTCTTCTCCTCCTTCTTCTTCTTCTTCTTTACTTCTTCTTCTGCGCGCCTCTGTAATTTTTTCAACCCACCGGCGAACATGCATGCTCTTCGCCATACTGGAAAACAAGGAACACATGTTGTGCCTCTGTAATTTTTTCAAACCAAACCGGCGAACAAACAGGACATGCTCTGCGCCTCTGTAATAAATCGCCGGCGAACAATGTTTTTCACGGTAATTTTGTGCAACCCTAACCGGCGCTTCGCCCGCTCTCTCATCTCTTTCACGGTAATTTTGCAACCTACCGATGAACAAGGAACATAATGTAAACTTCACTCATTATTTAGCAACCCTAATACACAAACAAGTAACATACATGTTCTGGCTTGTTCATTCTCTTCTATTTGCGCTCTCTGTTGAGAAATATCGGAGGCAGCGGCGCTAAAGCGCCGGTGAATTGGAAAAAAAATCGCAGACTATAAACCACGGTTCTACATATAACCGTGGTTTATTGTTGATTTCTATAGACTTTATACCACGGTTTTAAGTAAAACCGTCATTTATAATGCACTATATACCACGGTTCAGACTCACAACCGTGGTATAAAGTCAGTGAATGTTTGCGGGAGAAGGGGTCTTAAACGACGGTTTCGAGAAACCGTGGTTTTTTCGCTCACTTTAAACCACGGTTACGAACCGTGGTATATCTCAATTTGTGAATATACAACGCGAGCATAAACCACGGTTCCTAACCGTGGTATATAGGCCAAATAACCGTGGTTAAAAACATTTTTTCCACTAGTGTCACAAAGACATACATTTTTCAGTTTCTAGAATTCTTTTCCTCACTTATTAATCATCTCATCGATTATTACTTAAGTTATCTCCAAATACTTTACCTAAGAAATTCAATACATATTATAACTCCAATTAGTTTTCAATCCTCCAATCATTCACAAGTAAAATCAAATCAAGTCACCTAGGAAACCCAATTCCCACTAGGTTCAACATTGGTTTCATATTGATTTATTCTCATCATATCTCCCAAACATACTCATTTCTCAACTCCAGTTTCATACCGACTCATATCTCATAACATTACCAATTGGGGTTCTCATTCCCCTGGTGTTATACCCAAAATTTTAACCCCCTCGGAATAGTCTCTAAGGCATACGTGTTACAAAGGGCAACACGGTCAAAAATCACTAAGGCGGGATTTTTCAAGGACATTTTCAGGATTTTCTATTTTCATATGACTTGTTCATTATCTCTAAACACCTCCAAATATCATAGTCATTATGAAAGGTATTTCATGATTTTCTGATAATATATATTCTGGAAATTTAGCTTTTAATTCATATTATAAACTAATTTCTTTAATAATTAACACATGAAATAGCCTCAAAATAGAAATAAAAAAAGGTTTCCAAAAGTTAAAATAAAATTGTCACATGGTTAGCATGACCACATATAGTTGTAAATCTGAAATTGTTTTGTTTGGAACCTTGACCCGAAATTTAAAAGAGATATTTAATAATTTTTGTAATTTTCTCTCTCCTTTGGAAAATACCTAAATCAAATCCAAATGTCATGACATTTTATCACAAGATAGAGAATGAATTTTAAAGACTAATACCGTTGGAATTTTGTTACTGCGACATTCCAATCGTAAGTTATGAATTATGGGAGATTCCAGATTGTAAGATTTTTATCTAATCGGTTATTTATCGAAATAACCTGATTCCATCTCTCAAAATTCTTAAACTTTGTTTTTTATCTTCGGTTAAAATTTCAGAATTTTTATCGACCTGTAGCATGTTTTAAAAAATCAGATTCTCTTAGAGCACAAAATCAGGATTTTAGATAAAATTTTTATTCTATCAACATGGCCTTGCTCTTTCTATAAAAGGACCATCCAAAAATTACCTAGGGAAGAGGAGAACACCTCAATAGTCATAAAACACAGCCACCAACCTTCTCTCACGTTTTTGCACTCTCGACCCTCAAATCTATACTGAAACTCTACTGAAATCTCCCAAAACCACTAAAAACACAATCTTTCTATCCCAATCAGATTTTAAGCATCAAAAACACACAAAAACACCACAAAAACAGAAGAAACATGTCGTCAACAACATAAAGAAGGAGTCAGAAGCTCAATTCGAAGTCAATCCAGAACCGGCATCAACGAAGCACCAAAAGATTCTTGATGTGAAGAGTCTCATTAAATCCGAATGTAAAACAGGTTGAAATCATGTTTTTTTTACTTTATTCAACTTTAACTATTATGTGGGTTAAAATTTGGAGTCGAATTAACTTTTTACCGCTTCTGAATTAACGTTTGTTTTCGCTTCTGCCCAATAACGTATTTGCTAAGTTTCGTGTTTAATTCAAATTCAAATTGAAAAATTTTGATCACTAACATGTTTAGAATCTTTCTGGCTATCCACCCATAAATTGTGAGCCAAAAACACCACCGGGAACCGCCCAAACGCCGCTGTCCGAGGGCGGTCCGCACCCACAGACGCTATGTCCGAGGTCCCGAACGCCTAGTCCGGGGTCCGGACGCCCCAGGACGGTGGCGGGATAGTTTTATTTTCAAAATTTAGGGTTTTAACGGTACATGTCTGGGCCCACGGATAGCCTGTCCGTGGCCCCAGACTTTTTCAAAATTTTGTTTTCTGTTTAATTCGACTTTTATTCTCACATAGGTTAATTAGGGTCCATGGGTACGGACATTAGGTCCGTGGCTACGGACAGAAACAAAATTTGACCTATTTCTGCCTCTGAAACCCTAGTTTAGGTAGTTTTAATTTTTACTTTAATTTTCTGTCAAAAAATGTTGAACATACAAAAAAATCAGAAGCGCGCACTTAGGTTTAAGCGACTCATAATAAGCCATAATTAAACTAAGTAGAGGAAAAACGACTTCGGGGGTAATGAAAGTAATTGAACCCTAATTAAGTCAAATATCAAGCCCCCGAACCCGAACTTTCCTTTTCCTAATTTGATCTAGGTTAAAATTAGGTGGTGCCTCATAATAGGTTCCAGTGAGCTAGCTTAGGTTTTAATAATTATGGTTATATGACTTAGTTATTAAACTTAGGTTATTAGTGGACCTAAAACCCAATCAGATCCTAATCAACTCAAATCAACATAGGATATGGTTTAAAAGTCAAGGCTCACAGACTAGCGACTCTACTGGGGTTAAATTCTTAATATTAACTTGTTTAATTTTAAGAAAGAGGGCTTAACTCGAAAATGTTTATTTACGGCTTTCATTATTTTGTTTGTTTACTTTTTGTGCGTAATTTAAATTTTTGCACCTTTGCATCATATGAGAGCGAGGGTCCACGCAAACTAGTTCCACCCCGGGACCCATTTGAGGGTCGCCTGTCAGGGACTCACACCTTTTAGGTGATGTGAATAAGTATGGGAAAAGAGGAGGGTGTCGTCTAACCACATCCCCTTAATACCTGGGCTTTAGCCTCAAGCATTTTCCTGGCAGTGTCCTTACCTAGCCTTGTTTGGTCATCTAAAGACCCGACCGTAGACGCACACCTTTAAGTGATGTGAAAAAAAGTGGGGAAGCCCAAAGAGAATAGCGTGCAAGCCCTATTCCTTTGTGGTGACCTAGGCCCATGCCCAAGCACCTCTCCGGATCGATCCATACCCAAATTGGTTGAAGCGTCTAGTGAGGACATGTTGAACTTGTCTGAGACCTTGTTTGCTTGTAAGATCGACCTACTACCAAGCCTAGAAATTGATAGGAACTTCTCCTACATCAACTCAGCCCAACCCGAATTGGTAGCTTTATTGTTTGCGGCCCAGAGGCCCTGTTTGGTTTAATATGTGAGTCATTTGGGCTTCGGCCCAAAAGTTTAGACTTAGGTGATTTCTCTTTCAGCCTAATTTGAATTATCAATTTAGTTCAAGGCCAATAAAAAACAAATCTTCCTAAAGCAGTCCATAAGACATGAAAATCAATCAGGCTTTTCCATTCCGGCCCAAGGCCCATTCTAGTCTAGGTAAACTTTTTGTTCGGGCCCTGGCCCAAAGTCCTAGATCTAGGAGTCATACCTTTTAGGCCCACTCAAAACCATTTGTTTAGGTTTCAACCCATTCGAATTCAAGATAGTTTTCGTAACTCATTCATTCTAGTTTCTGGCCTCAAGGCCCAACAGGAACATCAAACAAATCTTAGACTTCAAAGTTTCTCTCTCGGTCCAGTGGCCCATTCACAGTTCATGTGGCTTCCTTCAACCTGTATGCATCACTTCCAGATTAAGGGCATCCAGGCCCACACATCCATTCTAGTCTAGAAGTCCCTCTGGCCTATATGTCTTACTTCAATCCCAAATCATTTCGGCCCAAGAGCCATAATCCTAAATCATTCCGGCTGAAGTGCCACATTCTCAAACATATTCTGGCCCAAGCGCCACATTCCCAAACACATTCAGGCCTAAGCGCCACATCCTCAAACACTTTTTGGCCCAAGCGCCACATTTTTAAACACTTTCTGGCCCAAGTGCCACACTCTCTAAACATTTCGGCCCAAGCCTCACATCTTCACAACATTCTGGCCCAAGTGCCACAATCTCACAATACATTCCGGCCCTAGTGCCGTGTTCTCATAGCATTCCGGCCCAAGTGCCAACCCACTTATAAATCATTCTGGCCTGTGTGCCTCACTTTCAATTCATCCAGGTTCGATTGCCTATCCACATCCATGAAATCATCCAGTCCCAAGTGCCAATCCCCATTCATGAAACCGTTTCCACTCATGCACCTCACATTCAATTTGTAAAAGATTCGAGCCCAAATAGTGAAGTGGGGTTCCACCACGCGTAGTAACCAAGTGGCTAGCAAAAGATACATGCCGCCTGCGGAGACAACAAAAGAACCTCCTACTGGTCCCAAGATCGGACCCTCGCGTCCAGAGAGCCATTCTTTGGGTAGACTGCTGAAGAACGATAAACCATATGGTTTTCCCCACCAGAGAAGCGAAGTAAGGCACTCTCTGGTAGACTGGAAGTAACTATTTGGTAAAAGGAATAAATTATAGGAAAAACTTGTGTATTGGAGAATATTCTAGAATAGTGTAGGCCCACAGAAACGATTATACTCTATAGGGGGGCCTATAAATAAGAGTCATAAGCTATGTAAAGGCACGCTTTGATCGATACATCGTTGGGCATTCTCTTTGCAACTTTTATCTGAACACAATTTCCACTCAATCTCATTTGGCGCCGTCTGTAGGACGCGAACGTCGAAAGACAACCGCGATCTAATCCACAGAGTCACGTTTCTTGTTCGACCATGGCACCACGATCAAGCAAAGGGAGGGGGAAGATGGCTGCAACCGGAGAAAACTCGTTCTCAAAGGAAGACCTCACCGATCTGATGAGGAGTTTTGCGCAGGAAGTTAATGAGAAGATCGCTGAAAGCAACGAACGATTCCAACAAGAGCTGACGGATAGAGATCTAGAGCATCAGAAGAAAATCGACGAAATGGCGAGTGTAATTGAGAGTCTGAAGGCGAAGAACGGATCAAAGAGTGAAGAAAGCCGGAAAGAGAAGTCACCGCCAAAAGATGTAGAGGAGGACCTCATCGACATGCCGCTGTATCCCTTCACCGAAAATATTCGGAAGGCGAAGCTCCCGCCGTTCTTCGTCGCCCCGACAATAGAGAAGTACGATAGAACCGGGGACCCTGCTCAACATATCAAGAAGTTCATCTTCGCGATGAACACTCAAGGGATCAGCTCCCAGGCGCTCTGCAATTTATTTCCAGGATCACTTGCTAAAAGAGATCTAAATTGGATTTCCTCTCAGAAACCACAATCCATCTCAAGCTTCAAACAGCTTACAGAGGAATTTCAAATTTACTTTGCAGCGAGTAAAAAGATCCAGAAAGATACGATTGAGTTAATGGACGTCAGGCAAAGGAGGGGAGAAACGGTGAAAGAGTACAGCGAACGTTTCCATAAACAAGTAGCTGAGGTAGACGATGTGGATGAAAAAATACTAGTAAAAGCTTTTGGAAATGGGTTGGCGAATCCAAGATTGGTAGGGAAAATTGCTACCAAAGCACCGCAAACTCACGGGGAGCTAGCAGAAATGTTGCACGATTTCTTAAAATCGGAAATTGCGGAAAATAAGGCAAAGGAATTGGCTAATAGTTTCAAACTGGCAAACGAGAAGAAGCAAGGAGGAGCGCTGTCTGTTGGCGCGAGCTATGGGGAGACGTCTGCTTTGAAATCTTGGGGAGCAAGATACAAGCCGTATGGGAAGGATCCGATCGCAACTTCCTATACTGGAGGCAAGCCAACATATGGGGCAAAAGCTATTACTATCGTTCCAGGGAGGTATGCAGCCGCGGTAAGGGAAGGCTATCTTCCGCCCCCTAAGAAACCTACCTCAGGAGAAAACACATTGGCGTATTGTGAATTCCACGGGCACTACAACCACATGACGACCAATTGTGTGACATTGTCAAGGGAACTGAACAAGATTGATGAGCAAAAAAGGAAACAAGAAAAGCATAGACAAAAGCTTCCAAACAACAAAAGAGTAATAGCGACCACCAGAACCGATCTCGTTACGGGCATAGCAGAGGAGGCATGAAGGACGAGGATCACCCCGAGTTATACCATAGCAAATCTTTTGATTTTGGGGTCATAACTGGTTTGTTCTCAGAAAAAGGGCCATTCACGGCAAAAAAAAAAAGAAAAGGCACGTACACGAAGTCCATGAGAAGCTACCGGAGAAGAAGGTTCAGAAGAGGGAACCCTTACCGCCTATCTACTTCACGAGGAGGACGAGGTGGGAGTTTACTACCCCCATAACGATCCTCTTGTCATTCGGGCTCAAATCAATGATAGGATGGTAGGAAACATCCTTGTTGACAGCGGAGTAGGAGCAAATGTGATCTCCCTAGCAGCGTTCCAGAAACTGGAAATCCCGGACGAAAAGATCAAACCATTCACTGCTACTTTTGAAGGGTTCATCGGAGGAATCACGGCTCAGGCCAACGGAAGTATCGATGTCACAATGATGTTAGGCCAAAAGGATGACCGGAGAACGGAAAAAATAACTTTGTACATCATGCGAGACCTGTCCGGGTACAACATCTACTTGGGACGACCCGGAATCAACGCTTTCGGAGCTGTTTGTAGCACCTATTATCTCAAGCTCAAATACTTAACAAGGACCGGAAGGTTGGTATGCATCCCCGGGAGCCAGAAAATAGCAAGAGTATGCGAAGTACGGATCACCGAGGACTTTCCGGAGGAGGACGTAGTCAAAGAGGTTGGCTCCAGTCGAGAATACGAAGAGGGAGAGGCTAGAGCCCGGATGCTCAAGAAACCTCAGGGAAGGTAGTGGTACCGGCAGAACAACCGAAAGAGGTACCCCTAAATACTGATTCATGAGATTGAGTGGAACTTGTGTTCAGATAAAAGTTGCAAAGAGAATGCCTAACGTTGTATCGATCAAAGCGTGCCTTCTTACATAGCTTATGACTCTTATTTATAGGACCCCTATAGAGTATAACCGTTTCTGTGGGCCTACACTATTCTAGAATATTCTCCAATACACAAGTTTTTCCTATAATTTATTCCTTTTACCGAATAGTTACTTCCAGTCTACCGGAGAGTGCCTTACTTCGCTTCGCTGGTGGGGAAAACCATATGGTTTATCGTTCTTCCGCAGTCTACCCAAAGAATGGCTCTCCGGACGCGAGGGTCCGATCTTGGGACCGGTAGGAGGTTCTTTTGTTGTCTCCGCAGGCGGCATGTATCTTTTGCTAGCCACTTGGTTACTGCGCGTGGTGGAACCCCACTTCATCAGTCCCACAAGATCTTTTCTTGTTCTCCAAGGAGATCTTCTTGTTGTTTAAAATTTTGGCGTTCTGCTCCACTCCTCATAGTCCCACAAGACCTTTTTTTTTAAATAAAGGAAAGAGGTCTTAGAATTGTTTCTTCTCTTTTTTTCCTGATTTCCTACCGTTGGAAATCTACCGGAGGCCCAGCGACGTGCTGTGCTTTAACTATCGCCGCCTCACCTTCTGAAGCTATTTTTCCTAACACACTTGCAGTAGTAGGCTATGATTACTTTCTGGTAGAGCGTGCCCAATTTCCTCCTATTTAAGGCCATTCTTCTCCCTTCTTCTCTTCCCTCCGCTTTTTCAAACTTTCGAACTTCTCTGAGTCTTCACACTTATCCTTCATTTTCTTCCTTGCTTCCTGACCTTGATCTTTCGTTTTCTTGCTTATATAGTGGTCAGTTTCCTTCCTCTTCTCTTTCCTGCTCCCCAATTCCTCGCTTTCTTGTTCTTGCGTCCTCTCCCTCTCGTGCCTCTCCCTGCCCTTTGCTCGCCTGAATCTCCGCCTTTCTCTGTTTGTAATGGACCTGTCAAACCCAAGCTCTTCCATTCCGGTGCCGGCGGGATCGACACTTTTTGTTGACGGGGAGAACTGCGTCCTGGAAGACTCTGCTATCACAACCGAAGACATCTGCGGGGACTACCCTCGTCTGGGCACCGGTTCCAGTCTTTCCCTATTTTACCTTTGGATTTAATGAGACTCTTCACATCGGGTATCTTTTGGTGCTTCGTTGATGCCGGTTCTAGATTGACTTCGAATTGAGCTTTTGACTCCTTCTTCTATATGTTGTTAAGGACGTGTTTCTTTTGTTTTTGTAATTTTTTTTTGTGTTTTTGATGCTTGAAAATCTAATTAGGATAGAAGATAGTGTTTTTAGTGGTTTTGGGGAGATTTCAACAGAGTTTTGGTATAGATTTGAGGGTCAAGAGTGCAAAAACGTGAAGAGAAGGTTGGTGGCTGTGTTTTCTAACTATTGGGGTGTTCTCCTCTGCCTTAGATCATTTTTGGAAGGTTCTTTTATAGAAAGAGCAAGGCCATGTTGATAGAACAATTTTTTTATCTAAAATCCTGATTTTGTGCTCTAAGAGAATCTGATTTTTTAAAACATGATACATGTCGATAAAAATTCTGAAATTTCAACCGAAGATAAAAGGCGATTTTTAAGAATTTTGAGAGTTGGAATCGGGTTATTTCGATAAAGAACCGATTAGATAAAAATCTTACAATATGGAACCTCCCATAATTCATAACTTACGATTAGAAAGTCGAAATAACGAAATTCAAACGGTATTAGTCTTTACAAATCATTCTCTAACTTTTACTAAAATTTCATGACATTTGGACTTGATTTGGGTATTTTCCAAATGAGAGAGAAAATTGCAAAAATGATTTAATTTCTCTTTTAAATTTCGGGCCAAGGTTCCAAACAAAACAATTTCAGGTTTACAACTGTATGTGGTCATGCTAACCATGTGACAATTTTATTTTAATTTTTGGAAACCTTTTTTATTTCTATTTTGAGGCTATTTCATGTGTTAATTATTAAAGAAATTAGCTTATAATATGAATTAAAAGCTAAATTTCCAGAATAGATATTATCAGAAAATCATGAAATAACTTTCATAATGAGTATGATATTCGGAGGTGTTTGGAGATAATGAACAAGTCATATGAAAATAGAAAATCTTGAAAATGTCCTTGGAAAATCCCGCCTTGGTGCGTTTTGACCGTTTTGCCCTTTGTAACACATATGCCTTAGAGACTATTCCGAGGGGGTTAAAATTTTGGGTATAACAGATTATCCCCCATCAACTAGGCTTTGTAATGAAGATGAAAAGACTAGTTGATGCTTGAGTGATACCCCAAAATTTTGGATCCTTAAAGACCTCGTATGCCGTTTGAAATCTAGTGGGTTGTGTCGAGCTATTCGAAGGCGCTGACTACCTAAAGGAGAAGGAGATGTTGTTGAACTATTCGAAGGCGCCAACTACCTGAATTGATGATATGTTGTCGAGCTATTCTAAGGCGCTGACTACCTAAAGTGATAAAAATGATGTCAAACTATTCTAAGGCGTTGACTACCTAAAGTGATGAAAATGATGTCAAGCTATTCTAAGGCGTTGACTACCTAAAAATGGTGAAAATGATGTCAAGCTTTTCTAAGGTGTTGATTACCTAAAAGTGAAAAAATGAAATAATGTCAAGCGATTCTAAGGTGTTGACTACCTAAAATGAATGAAAAGAAGTCAAGCTATTCTAAGGCGTTGACTACCTATAATCAACGAAACGATGTCAAGCTATTCTAAGGCGTTGACTACCTAAAAGCAAAAATGAAGTAATGTCGAGCTATTCTAAGGTGTCGACTACCTAAAAGTGAAGACTAGATGGTTTGCTGATATGCTAACGATGCTGATGGTGCTGATGATGCTCGGATGCTTCTGGGGATTGACACCCATGCCAATGCTCCTGGCTGGACCCATTGTGGACTTATTTCCATTGCCCCCAAGCCGGTGTGCAGGGATAACTCCTGGTAAAAACCCTGGGGACTTATTGCCATCGCCCACCATTCGTTGATCATAAAATAAGTTGACATCGCACAGGAGGATTTATTGTCATCACCTCGCCAACTTTTCTATCGCCAGGTCTTATGCCGTGCCTGGATAATGTAGATGGATGATATGAAGATGATGCAAATGTAGATGATATGAAAATGATGCAAATGTAGATAATGAAAATGATGCAAATGTAGATGATATGGATGATATGAAAATGATGCTCGGATGCTTCTAGGGACCAAAACCCGTTCCAATGCTCCTTGTGGGTATACTATGGGGGCTTATAGCCTCTATCCACCAACTGGGGTGCTGAGATAACCTCTAGATCACCAAGGGGACTTATTGCCACCGCCCTCTAGTTGTTTCTCCCTTAAAGTCTACATGAAGATGGGGACTTATTGCCCCTGGCCCGTTGACACTTGGTCTCATACTTGTCTTGCACTGGTTTCGCACTGAATGAAGATGAGGTCTCGCACTGAATGAAGATGAGGTCTCACACTGAATGAAGATGAGGTCTCACACTGAAGAGAATGATGGTCTCACACTGAAGAGAATGATGGGTCTCGCACTGATTTTGGGTCTCGAACTAAAAATGAGTTGGAAAGATAATGGTCTCGTGCAAATGCTTGTGGTGAAAACCAATTGTAAAAGGGCCAAACGTGGCGATGATGAGGTGTATGCAAAAGTTTGTAAAATGCAATCACAGTGCATGTAAAATACTTGTTCAAAGCAAGAAACCGTTGAAAAATGTGCCAAACATGGCAATGATGAGAATTAAAAATTGTTCAAAGTAAGAAATTGCTGGAAAATGTGCCAAACATGACAATGATGAGATTTAAAATTGTTCAAAGCAAGAAATTGCTAGAAAATGTGTCAAATATGGCAATGATGAGAATTGAAAGTTGTTCAAAGCAAGAAATTGCTAGAAAATGTGCCAAACGCGGCAAAGCTTGGAAAAACTCTACTGAAAAAGGAAAGTGTAATAATCATTTCCTGACTAAGAATTTTAGATTTGCATTTTGTTTCTTAGAAGATGAACATGCTACCAGTGGGGTGCGGTGTTTGATGTGGAGAGCTTTTGAGTGATGATCAAGGCATATATGTGGTGTATGATGTGAAGTTAAGGGCTTATGTGGGCCTGTGTAGTGGTGGCGTGGAGGTAAGGGCTTATGTGAGCCTGTGTGGTGAAGTGGCGTTTGTGTGGAGGTAAGGGCTTATGTGGGCATGAGGTGTTTGATGTGGAGGTAAGGGCTTATGTGTGCCTGTGGTGGGATGGTGGTGCTCAAGCTTTAGGTTTCAATTAGTGTTACCATGGCAATTGTTGGAATCAACAATTGCCCCCAGTATTTTTCCTTAGGACAATTTGTGCTAGAGTTCATGGCAATCGATTGGAACGATCGATTGCCCCCAGTATTTTCTTTGATTAAATGTGCGAACGAGTCTCATCCCCACAGGGTCAAGCTTATGTTTTGATTTGGTGCTTCCTAACGTTCATTCGACGTGTTTGGTGTTTACACTCGTTTCTCACTTACGGTCACAACTTCTAGACCATTGAATTTGATATTTGATGAATTTACGCATTCGATCTATTACTTTCATGTGATTGGATACACAACTACGAAGTTGGAAGTCTTTGAGGCTTATAATGTGGCCATGGGGTGTGATGGAAGACAGTGGGACCATGGAGGGATGTTTGAGGTATGTGGAGCGTAAAGGGGTGACCAAAGCTGCACCTTGCATCTTCTCTTGGATTGAAGTCATCTAGCTGCTTTGTGTTGACGTTGTTTTCGAGCTTCTGGACTTGGACTTTTGAAGTTGTACTTTACACCATTTCTCTTCTCTTTGTCATTTGGATTTCTTTGAGGCACTTCGGGTTTGCCTTTTTTCTTTATCCTTTCTTGACTTTGCCCTCGGGGTTCTTGTGTCTCCCGGTTTTAGGTTTTGAGAGCTGTTTTGATATGAGCTCTTTAGATCTTGTGTCACTTTGGGACCATTTGCGGATTGCTTTGTCATGTTGATAACGGCATTGCTTCTTTGGAGTGATGAAAACATTATCTGAGAGTCGGACTCCTTGCTTCCTTCGATCACCGGGTCGGAAATTCATCATTGGCTGGGTTATTTTGTAAAGCTTTGTAATATCGAAAAAGGGATATAAGAAAGGCTCAATGGGGGTGCCTAGGGTTTAATTTCAGGGTTCACAAGATTTTCGGCTATGTGGTGTTGTACCTAGGTGCTTCGTCATTCTTGATAGTTGTGTATCCGCTCTTTGTTACTTTTCGCAGGTCTAAGAGTAAATTTACAAATTATCTCATTCGGTCAGAGTTACGCCGTTTACCTCACCTTTGAATGTGGACTCACTGGAGTCGTGTAAAAATGACTCGCTCATTCACTCATGGTTTTTCCGCTCAAGACACTCTCGCGAGATTTTCACTCCAAAACTTGTTCACACATTTAAACGAAAGATGAAAGATGTGAACTTAAACTCAGATTGCCCCCAATATTGATTTAGGGTTTATGACAACAATTTAAAAGATGTGGATTTAGAACCGCTTTGTGGGTTGTTTGGATGTCTTGGGATAAGCTGTGGGGTTTGGCAAGGCATGTTCAAAATTTTTGAAAGTAAATACAAGTCTTTGCATTCCCTTGCCGGGAAATGATTACTTCATGAACCATTTTCTCAAAAGAAACTTGTGTGAAATAGAATTTTTTTTACCATTTAGACCTGAAAAAGTCATCCATTTGTGAACATGAGGAAGAAAATGATTTAACAAAATCGATGCTTTTTATTAGTGGTTTGAAAACGATAATTCTTTGAAAACTTTGAGTGATGCATTTGAAAGATGAATGTTTTAGCAAGTTATGCAGTAGAATGCATATGAACTTTAAGCCTTCTATTGAATTCGAACTCTGCCGAACCATCTGGCGCCTGCATGCTGAAAACTCGAGCTCTTGACCATTGGGATGTCGCTGGAATGACCGTGATCGCCTTCTTCTTGAAATCTTATTAGGCTCTATGAAATACCTGAACTAGGAATGCCTATTTGGGCCCGAATCTTTTACAAATTGAATGTGAGGTGCATGAGTGGAAACGGTTTCATGAATGGGGATTGGCACTTGGGACTGGATGATTTCATGGTTGTGGATAGGCAATCAAACCTGGATGAATTGAAAGTGAGACACACAGGCCAGAATGATTTATAAGTGGGTTGGCACTTGGGCCGGAATGCTATGAGAACACGGCACTAGGGCCGGAATGTATTGTGAGATTGTGGCACTTGGGCTAGAATGTTGTGAAGATGTGAGGCTTGGGCCGAAATGTTTAGAGAGTGTGGCACTTGGGCCAGAAAGTGTTTGAAAATGTGGCGCTTGGGCCAAAAAGTGTTTGAGGATGTGGCGCTTAGGCCTGAATGTGCTTGGGAATGTGGCGCATGGGCCAGAATATGTTTGAGAATGTGGCACTTCAGCCGAAATGATTTAGGATTGTGGCTCTTGGGCCAAAATGATTTGGGATTAAAGTAAGACATATAGGCCAGAGGGACTTCTAGACTAGAATGGATGTGCCCGGGCGGAGGTCGAGAGGTTGCTGGAAGCCGGTTTTATTAGAAAAGTTTTTTATCCAAAATGGCTATCAAATGTAGTTTTGGTTAAAAAGGCAAACGGAAAATGGAGAATGTGTGTGGATTTCACAGATTTGAATAAAGCCTGTCCGAAAGATTTCTATCCTTTACCATCCATAGATAAACTTGTAGCGGCAACAACGCAGAGTAGTGTGATGAGCTTTTTAGATGCGTTCTCCGGGTATAGCCAAATAATGATGAACAAAAATGACCAGGAGAAAACATCCTTTGTCACCTCAACCGGTATTTTTTGCTACAAGGTCATGCCATTTGGATCAAAAAATGCAGGGGCAACTTTTCAACGAATGATTGACGAAGTATTCCGGGAACAGTTATCCCGAAATGTGGAAGCATATGTGGATGATATAGTAGTAAGGAGTAATTCTATAGCCCAACACATGGAAGACCTTGAGGAAACCTTCAACACCTTGGATAAATACAAGATCAAGTTAAATCCTGAAAAATGCGTCTTCGGGATCACTCAGGGAAAGTTTTTGGGATTTATAGTCGGGCAGAGAGGAATCGAGGTTGATCCGGAAAAAACTCAAGCGGTTCTCAACCTTCCGCAACCAAGAAACATCAAAGATGTGCAAGCCCTGAATGGAAGGCTCACTGCTCTAAGTAGATTTTGCTCCAAGCTTCAAGAAAAATCTATCCCATTTTTTAACGTCCTCCGGAAAAATAAAAAGTTCCAGTGGGATACAGAGTGTA
This sequence comes from Limonium bicolor, assembly GCA_023374045.1. Classification (NCBI taxonomy): domain Eukaryota; kingdom Viridiplantae; phylum Streptophyta; class Magnoliopsida; order Caryophyllales; family Plumbaginaceae; genus Limonium; species Limonium bicolor. The sequence continues at coordinate 345,403,108 of CM041778.1, forward strand.
TAAACGCTTTCGAACGAATCAAGAAAATGCTTCAGGAACTTCCAAAGCTTGGCGTTCCGTCACCAGGCCAGGATCCGCAAGCAAATGGCCAGGTCGAAAATACTAACGGACAAATTGTGAAGGCTCTGAAAAGAAAGTTGGAAGGGAAAAGAGGAAAGTGGGCGGAGGTGTTACCGCAAGTCTTATGGGCTAACAGGACAACTGTCAAGGGGCCAACCGGTGAAACTCCTTATAGGTTGACGTACGGTCTGGAGGCGGTGGTACCGGCGGAAATTATGATACCATCAAAAAGGATTGAAGGATACGAAGAAGAAGAGAACAACGAAAGCATCCGAAATGAGTTGGACGTCTTGGATGAAAAGCGAATGATCGCTGATTTAAAAAATCAATATGACAAGTTAAGAATTGAACGTCATTTCAATAAAAGGGTAAGGGAACGGTCTTTTTCCATGGGTGACTTGGTGATTCGGGAAGTAAAGCAACCAGAAAAATTGCAACCTCAGTGGGAAGGCCCATATATCGTTCAAGCTAAGACAGACCGAGCATCTTATAGGCTCCGAAATATGGACGGGAGTGATCTGCCACATTCTTGGCACGCTGAATGCCTCAAGAAGTTCTATGTGTAACCTCTTTCTGGCTATAAGTTAACAGACTATTTGTTGATGTCGCAGGAATTATCTCATATGGATGTCCGACGATCTCACCATCAGTAGTGATGAAGTATTTTACCTGACAACCTCAGTTGTCCCGTTTTGGATATTTACTTACAAAATTTTTTAGGGGGTTAACCACCCTCTAGTAATAATATATAAAGTTTTCAAACAAAAACAAAAGCATTGCAAAGACAATTTCTCTCTTACTCAAAGGCGGGGAACAAAGAGTTTTAAGAAATAAAAAGAAAGACAAAGAATATGATCGACGATCTCACCATCAGCGATGATAGAGTGTTTTGTATCCGACGATCTAACCATCAACTATGGTAGTGTATTTCATCGACGATCTCATGTCTTGAAGACAAAAGAGTGTTAAACCGACGATCTCACCGTCTCGAAGTCGGTAGAGTGTTAAATCCACGATCTCACCATGTGTACAGTGGCAGAGTGTGTAAGTGTAACTAAAGGGTTACCGAAAGAAATCTTGGCAAAAATAAAAAGCAGTTCAAAAATTCTTCGTTAACGAAAGTCCCCGACTTTCGGGAGACCGGTCGCTCCGGTCATGCCCGAAAGGTCCGGCCGTTCCATTAAAATAGGGGAATATGATTTACAAAGCAGAAGTACACCGGGACAAAAAATATGGTAACTGTAACAAAAAATAATAATAAAAGAGTTTATGATGCAGGCCCTGCAGGATCCTCTGCAAGCTTCTCGGATTCTTGCGTCTGCTTCTTAGGAGTTGAGGTGCTTCCTCCGGAGTCTTCCTTGTTCTCGCCTACCGGAACAAGAGCAGCATCGCTACGGGCTCGCACAATGGCTGATCCCATAAAAGATGGGGCAAAACATGTGTTCCCTGCGGGCCGTGAGAACCTCACCAGCTCTTCGAGGTATCCGGTAGAACGAGCAAGTGCTTCGAATTCTAGGCTATCGTAAAGAGCTTCGTCCATGGGTTGTTGCTTCTCGGAGAAGAACTCGGATACAACTCGTTGGCTCTCCCCGACGAATTTACAGCACTGAGAAGAGAGTGTCTCTTTGAGACCTGAAACAGTACGGTCCTTCGTTTGGAGTTCCACTGCGTCTCTTTGAGAGCCCCCTTTAACTTCGCAACCTGGCTCTCGTAGGATAAGGCAAGACTCCGGTATCGTTCCCTCTCCGACTCCGAAGTGATCAATGAAGCTTTAAGACCAGACACCTTCTTAAGCCAAAAGTCGGAACTTCTGGCAGTCTCCGACGAAGGACTTGGATTTTCTGCATAAATTACAAAGGACTAACAGAATAATATGAAAGAGAAGAAAAAATGGAAGCTTTTGGTGATACGAAGATTACCGGAAGCCGTTTTCTTCTGTGCTTCCAGCTCTTCCTCAAGCTCTTTAATTCGAAAAGTTGCCTGCGCAAGCTTTTCCCTCTCCGTTCAAGGCTGACCTTGAGATCATTCTGTTTGGCCTCAGCTGCTTGTAAGAGTTGGTTCTTTTTTTCCAACTCTGATTCAAAGGAAGACCGAAGATCCTCACTAGTTCTCCGGACCTCTTCAGCAACCTTCCGAACGTCTTCAGCTTCCTCTTCCAATATCCTCCTCTGATCGTCAAAAGAAGCCTGCAACCTGTTGACAACATCCTCTTGGGCGATGGACACAGCTTCTTGGAGTTCCTCCCGGAGGGCGACCTTTTCATCTTCAAATTGAGCCTGCGCTCGTTTAAGGATTTCTCGAGCCTTGGCCTTCTCCTCGTCAGCAGCTCTCTTATATTTCTCCGCTCGGGCCTCGAAGGAGTGAAGGGCTTGGGAAGAGTATTGAGACTGGGTCTCAATGCATTGGGCCAGCGCCATGGCCTAAAAAGCAAAGGTATCAGAATAAAAAACAAAAGGTAATACAAAGTAAATATATATGAAGAAGTCAAACCTGAATTAAGGCACTCCAGAGGCGGTCAAAAGCCTCTCCCCTCGGAATAGAGTGGCGGACGATGGCGTCAGAGCTACCCTCCCCAATCCGGAGTTTTTGTTTTAGGGGAGTCGGATGAGAAGCAGGCGCAAAGATGCCATTGTCATTTTCGCCACCTCCGCAGCAGTGTGTAACGCCCATATTTAACATAAATGCAGCGGAAAGTAAAATACTAAGGCGATTACAGATCATCGGGTTCCAAACACCCGACACCAAACCTCACCAATTACAACTTATAAATCATAAATGCTACGGTCTGAACTCGAGAAAACATAACAAGAGCAAGATATAAAAACTATCCACAATTCCTAATTCCCATCCTCTCATACTCTTCGTGGCCACCTGTATAAAAATACGTACCTGCAGATAAAACCAAGCAGCCCACCCCGGGAGGGTGAGTCAGTTCCCTGGAATGGAACTGGTACAACTCTCCAAAAACAAAAGTTTAAAAACATAACTCTTAATAAACAATAACTTGAAGTCAAATGCTTAAAACAAGAACAGAAGAACAAGACACATCCAAATCACCAAGTCATAGGTACAAGTCAAGGATAGAGATAAATAACAGGAAGGTAAGGTTAACCAATAAAAAAAAAAACCACACCATAAGTTAGTGAACATCCATTGCTTGTGTTAGATTAAGTTCCAATTAGGAGTAGCAAGACCCAATAGTCACAAGGACTAGAAATGGAAGAAGAGATCCAAGAACCATAACTCAGAGTGGAATGAAACCAATTGGAAGAGATGGCTCCGTTGCCAATTACGTCCATTTTGGGACAGGGATATACACCCCTCGCTGTTAACTACGTCCGATAGGACAGGGGATATACAGCCCCTCGCAGTTTACAACGTCCTATTGGACAGGGGATATACAGCCCCTCGCTGTTTACCGGTGAAGATGTGCGCACATCACAACAAAACTCAGCTCATAGTTGAAATGATATCCAGTCGTCGAAAAAAGGATTTACCAAGATCGACATTCCCATATTCCCACTAGATTAATAACTGCACAAGTGTAATGCCAAAACACTCAGTCCTACAGAGTGCAGAGGCGTAAACCCTCAGCAGTTAATATCCAATGCGGTAACCAGATAAGAAGAACCAATAATCATATGAGTTGTACATTTAAGGCTCAGTTAGTCACATCAAGCTGAGTTAGCCACACATCAGTTTCCTTTCGAGATTCAAGCTCAGTTAGCGTTTCTCAAAACATTCTATAAAGTTCGTCACCAAAAGTATCTGAGTACGAGAAATCGTACCTGGTTAATGCTGTAGCAGTCCTAGTAGACTCGTGCAAACATTCAACACACTCTGAGGAATATTAAAGGTAGTATATCATCAATAACTTGTAGCCTAAGTTAAACTTAAATAAATTCCTCACTCTTATTTCTAAGTCTCAATTGTCTTTTAAGCCCTCACTTAAATGTTATGTATAACCTTTGATTTATCTTAGAATGTTGTATAGCTCAAGGTTGTAAGACCAAGGAATATATTTTATTAACACTTGTTAATTGTTCCACTCTTATCCACTTTACTAGTACTCAACCTTAATTCTCACATTCAAGTGTTTTGAGACCCTTATATCATAAGTGCATTTTATATTATTCATTTAATCTTAGAATCTCAATAATAATCCTTAAGTTCAATACATTTATTCTTACTTCAGGATAAACAACGCACTATGACCTACAATGGGTTTATCTTAGAATACTATACTATTACTTCGCGATGTAACGATTATGTATTTTATCAATATCTACTAGATAATTCATTATGATTAAGTTTTCCCCTTAACTTAAGTAAGATCTACATCCTGTATATTGGAATCATAGTGTTATAGATGCATTTTAGTATAACTTAATTGAGCTACTAAACTCAATTATCATATCCTTAGTTCAAAATGACATTTTATTACAACCGTCTAATAATCTTGTTATAAGATGTTAAATTACTTTCAATCTTGAAATAACTATATTATAATTTACTTAGACTTATCGAACTCTTACATTTAGTATTCAGAAAGTATATTATTTGCTTTATCATTAACTATATAATAAAGTGTTTTAAGATAACCTTTTACGTATCCTTACTTACATTTAATTCCCTATCTGTTTTATTTTTACACACATTCCCTCTATAGACTATGTATAATCCTTTTACACTAAATTTTAATAAACTTATGTCTTAAATACATTTTTCATATTGTTTACAAAACCTAAAGTTTCAAAGGAATAACTTAATAAATTAATCTCCTTTATTATGTTTTAGGATGAACATTATATCTTAACATAAGGTAAAATTTTATCTAAGAATTAAATCCTCATTCATAAGTGAAATTGTCAATTATTTAATAAGATAATCTATTCTTAAAAATTCTCGTATTTAATATTAAAATAACATATTAATATTTCTAGTGCCGTAAAGTATATCAATATAATACCTTATGTACTCAGTTCCACCTGATTAAAGGTTCAAGGTTGTAAATATCTAGTTTCTATTTACAAACCTTTTTTTAAGTTTTAACTACTAAATACATCACTTAATTATAAACTCACATTCTGAATATTGGTAATAAGCGTAATTAATATAGTTTCTCCAGTTTTAAGAAACTCAAGGATTATTTAGATTAATTCCTAATCTTAGTTTAATATAGTTTTATATCCTAATCCTTTTAATGATCTTATCTTGAAACATTAAGTTATTATTCAATATTATAAATGTTATGAAAGGATTAAATCTAGGCTTATTAATCCACTTCACAATTAGATGTAAAAGTGTTTATTTTGTTTATTATTAATTATATAATAAGATTTATTCGTTTAACATCTTATGTAATCCAATTACAAATTTTCCTAATTCTTAACTTATTAATTACTTAACCCAATTATAGATTTACATTATGGTCGCTGACTAATAATATACATGTATTTTAATACGGTTTATATAAATCTTAGAAATTCAAAGGTAACTCTTTAAGCTTAATTTCATAATCATAATTTAATACTACTCTTATAATACTCTATTAATAGTATCACGTATAGATTTAGTTTAACTTAGCAATTCCCTCATATTCTATTTTCCATAGGTATTTTATTCCTCTTGTTTATTCTTTCGTTATCTATATATTAAGATTTATTTAAGACATTCTTTACATAACTTTACTATACTTAATTACTCCTACTAACATATATACATATCTTCATCAATATGTGGTTTATAATATAAAGTATTTCCCTTTGTTACAATTCAGTATATTATTTCTATAGTATAAAGTTAACAAAGTAAGTTAATTAAATTCCTTGATTTAACCTAAGAATATTTTATTTCTTTTATTTCTTTACTTCGCTTAAAAGATTATACTTAAAATATTTATTAACATTCTGTATTAAATGTTAGTTTAGTCTTCGTATGTTATTCCCAACCTATAAAGTTCATTAATCAATATACTTTAAAAACCGTAGATTATAACATATCTTATGAAAAACAGAATTACAATTTTTAGACCTATTCCCTCTTGTCTAAAAATTCTCAAATTTAATATATAGTAACTATGATATTTTAGACATATTATAAAATTTTTATTTCCTAAAAATTGCTTTATTAAATACCTAAGTTGATTCTTACAAGGCCGTAACTTATAAAAAACTTAACTTACGTTTTTTAACTCCAACTTTATATTAATTTATATCAAAACTAAATATACTCTATAATTCACACTTGTATAAAATCTCATTTCAAAATTCATTCGGGAAGATCATTAAATTAGTCAAACAAGGTTCAACCTTACCTAGATTCATTATTTCATGTGCAGTCCAAGATGCCAACTTCGCAGATCTGGTTCTCACAACCTAAAGCGATTAAATCCAAGGTCTTTATCAATTTTAAAAGAGGAATCATAGCTCTACACATGGGTGAAAGAATCATTGAAACGGAGCACTGTGGAGAAAGTTATAGACTCTTCAAGATTCGAGTTTACCACTGAAATTCTGGGTTGCTATTGTGTTATGACCCGAGTTGCCTACTTCGGACGCTTTATGCTCCCAAATGAGGACGATTCAGCTTTAGCTGCCTTAAGGAAAGTTGAAGAAGAGTTAAAGAGCTTTCCAACAAGGTATGGTTCATTAATTTTCGTTCAAGGATGAGAAAGTTATGATAGGGACAAAAATCGGATTTACCATATGTTTCTGAAAATTCTGGGCAGAACTGAATCAGGTGACGAACTTTAGACGCGTTTCTGTACCAATTGGTTGTGATTCAGCCTTCGATGTCAAATACAAGTTGAGGAATCCATGATCTTTAAAACGAGCTATGGAACAACGATTTGGATCCAGAACAAGAGAGTTTATGATCTCACAAGATCTGGGTTTACCTAGTCGATTTTCTGGAAAAATCTGGGCAAGAACACGACCTGATCGTGGCAGCTACTTTAGACGCCTTAATCTTTCAAACGATTGAACTAGCTCGAGGTTCCTTCATAAGAGTTGTAGAGCAATTTAAGTTCTTCACGAGGTATGGTTGTGATTTTCCTTCACAAACAAAAAGATACGATTGAGCAAAGTTTACCTCATCAACTGGAATTTCCAGATTTCTGGGTTGCAGTATCTCGGGTAGGCAACTTTCGATTGAATTTGTGATGGATTTGGGAAGATTTAGGTTGAGTGTGAATAATGGTTAGAAAGAAGAATGATAGGAGAATCGAATGCAAAATACGGCATCCAAAACGGTGGAGTAATGGCTGAGTTATAAGTGTCTAAAGATTGACCCTTGCCATGGCAAACTGACGAGAAAACTTAACGTTTCAGTGGTATTTTCAAGTGACGGGGCGCGGCACGTGTCCCGAGGCGCGCGGCTGAGTCAGCCAGCCTTTGACACGTCAGCGACCTCCAAAATTTTGGCTCTAAACTTCAAATTATCATAACTTTGGCTAGGATGATCCGTTTTTAACGTTCTTTTTATCAATCTTCTTGGTTTTTCATAAGTTTTTATTGATATAGGTTTCAAAGGCTGGTTTGACCATTCTAAAAAAGTCAACCCTAGCAAGGCTTTAGAAGCTTTAAGGTTTCTATGATTTTATTTTGACTTTTAAGACTCAAATCAATGTTCCAAATATTTTTAAAATCTTTATAATATAATTGGAGGGTCTTGAAAATTTTCCATGATTTATTGACTTATAAATCATATTATTAAATTCATAATACTATGTAATAATATATAGTAATCTAATATTTAATAGTATTCTTTAGGATTAAATAGAAGAAATTCCCTAATTTAATTTTCATAATTCCATACAATAATTTAATATTTAATAGTACTATAAATGGTTTAATAAAAGAAATCCCCTAAATTAATTTAAATTAATTTAGGGTATTTCACAGTGGACTAGAGGGTCTTGTACCTCATTCCACGGACGTATGGAAGACGAGGAACCGGGTTTCCCCGGTGATAGCCCCAGTCCAGTTTTGAGGACGGACCGTAGAACGAAGGATCAGCTCGCGGGGGGGGGGGATCTGTCGCCCGCATGCTTGCTCTTGGCTCCGGACTGAGGAGCCTCTTGGGAAGGGGCGTCGGACGACTCCGAGGAAGGGCTACCCTCCGCATGGTCCTCGACGATACCTTTGCCTTTACCGGGCGGGATTTCGCGAGCCTTTTTTTCCTCCGGAGCACCACCTTCCTTTATTACAACTCCGCGCATGGGTCGTCGCGCCCATTCAGGCTCAGGGTCTGCGGAGGGAGGAGCAGCAGCTACGAGAAACAAAGTCATAAGTAATCAAACAAATACAAAGTTAAAGCAAAAGGAAAAAAGGCTGAGGAAAGGTATACTGGTGGAAAAAATGGAATCTGTATTTTGAGTTAAAGCTTCATCTACGCAAAAAAAAAAGCCATACAGGTCAGGGAAGAGGGATGATATGGGAGTTAAATCCACATCTTTTTTAACTCCACTCGGACTGCAGACAGGAGTGGACACGGGAGTACCTGTTTCCGAAGGGACAACAGCAAGGGGACCGGTGGAACCAGTTTCGGTAACATGCTTTTCCCTTCGTACTAATTTTATTTTTGATTATTCAACTTTCTTGGGCCCCTCGGGGGCTTTCCTCTTAGCACCAGTAGTTTTGCTACCGGAAGGAGCAGGTAGGGCTCCCTTTTTCTCTTCAGTGGCCCGATAATCAACAAGCTCCCAGCTGTACCGGAGGGAGAATTTTCCGCCCGTTTGGAGGAAAGCTGCGGAACAAAGGGGAGTAAGAAAAACGTCCAAAAGTTAATAAAAAAGGGCACTCAGATCAGATACGTATGGTCAATTTTCCTCCGGGTCTTGTCCAGTTTCTCTTCGGAGAGGAAGAAGGTGATGGGATGAAGCGCCGACGAACTTAGCCTCTTGAGTATGTCTCCGATTGGAGAAGAACTGCCTGAAGAGGGTAACGGAGCGGCAAGCTGCCCCTTAGCTATATCTCAGATGTAGGAGACTCCAATAAAAGTCCCCCTCGGTGGGTAAAAGACGAACCAGTTGGAGGACCAGCCGCTCTCCAGACTCACACGCTTGAAGAAGGAATACCCAGACGTGGCCAGGATGGATATGTCCTCCTCCGTGGTAGTTGTGTTCACCCTGGTTGTGAAAAAATTCACAAACTCCCGCGCGTCAGGAGTAATGTCGTTCTCCGCGCAGACAGTAAGAAAGGCGTGCAGACAGCCTAGGGCGTTGGGATTCAGATGAGCAAGAGTACATCACCGACGTGAAAGAAGACCAAGAACAAAGGGGTGCGGAGGAAACCGCAGGCCATGGTGAAGATGTTCCTGATACACAAGGAAACCATCTCCAAAGCAGTTGAAGGGATGCACCGTCGGCTCCGGCACGCAAATCTTCGACCCCAGTGGGATTTGCACGCCTTTCATAAGTTTCCTCAAGTCTTTCATTGAAATCATGTTTTTTTTTACTTTGTTCAACTTTAACTACTCTGTGTTAAAATTTGGAGTCGAATTGACTCTTTACCGCTTCTGAATTAACATTTGTTTTCGCTTTTGCCCAATAACTTGTTTGCTAAGTTTCGTGTTTAATTTGAATTCAAATTGAAAACTTTTGATCACTAATGTGTTTAGAATCTTTCAGGCTATCTACCCATAAATTTGGAGCCAAAAACACCACCGGGAACCGCCCAAACGCCGCCGTCCGAGGGCGGTCCGCACTCACGGACGCTATGTCCGGGGTCCCGAATGCCTAGTTCGTAAGCCCGGACGCCCCCGGACAGTGGCGGGACAGTTTTATTTTCAAAATTTAGAGTTTTAACGGTACATGTCTGGGCCCACGGACAGCCTGTCTGTGGCCTCGGACTTTTTCAAAATTTTGTTTTCTATTTAATTCGACTATTATTCTCACATAGGTTAATTAGGGTCCGTGGGTACGGACAGAAACAAAATTTGACCTAATTCTGCCTCCGAAACCCTAGTATAGGTAGTTTTAATTTTTACTTTAATTTTCTGTCAAAAAATGTTAAAAATACAAAAAAAATCAGAAGCACACACTTAGGTTAAAACGACTCGTAATAAGCCATAATTAAACTAAGTAGAGGAAAAACGACTTCAAGGGTAATGAAAGTAATTGAACCCTAATTAAGTCTAATATCAAGCCCCCGAATCCGAATTTTCCTTTCCTGTAACACCCCAACTACAACAATACACTTAATAGCCATTTGCAGTGGAAAACATACTTCATCACATTACTTACTCGTTGGTGTTACACGCCGTTAGCCACGTGGCTAATACATATACATCGTATCGGTCTGATGGACCAGATTCCCGAGCAACTACACATTACCATCCTTTTCTATTACTAACATTCAATATACATAAACATTCCAACTGTACCGAGTATTTACCAATTGATGCCGATAACAATTTCGGTCTTACTACACCTACAATTCATACACAATGTAAATGGCTACCCATGTATAAACAACTACCCCGTCCTACTCTCGAATGGCTTCCAGCTCCTTGTACCTGAAATAGGAAAGTGAAGAAAGGGTGGCCCCCAGGGGCTCAGCACCTTTGCTGGTATGGTAATCCCGCAGCCCGCATGCTACCGGGCCACGCACAAACTAATTATCGTCTAAGCATGCGGTTGATTATATTTGAATCATGCATGAAAACCATAAACACATAACACATTTCATACCCACAACAACGGGGCTCAAACAAACAGTCAACACATCTACAGTCATTAGATCACTCATTGTGTTCCTTAACCCTAGAGGGTTTCTCCCCTAATGGAGCTATTTCCTTAATAGACGACACTTATCCACTAATCGGGTTATCCTCAAATGCCTCTTATTATAAACTGGGATTCATATCCATGATCCACACACTCCATATAACAACTCATTTCATGTTTCAACGTACACACAACATAACATCGCAATAGGAATTGCAGTACAACAACAACACATAACATAACGGGAACGGTTCTCTTTAGGTACCAACCCAAACATAGTTAGTTCACTTGTAGAGCCTAGAGAATGTTGCCAAACTCATGATAAGCTCGTTACATAACTCGTTACCGTCCTGTTAGATGAACGGATAACTTAATCCCAAGGTGCGTCGAATATAGTAATCCAAGCACACCGAACAAACATAGTATGCCCCTGTGGCCCGACGTGAGTCAGTAAAATAGCTTTGGTTAAGCTAAAGGGAAGATTGGAAACCAAATTGGAAAACAATCATAACATACAAAGAGAATCGAACCGGTTATGACATCGACTCCCATACTCACACGCGTGGCCGAAACAGACCGGACTCCTCACTCCCCAGTTAGCACTTGTTAGAAGTCTCATTATTGGACTTAGTACATTAATTCACACTTAGGTGGTTAGGGCTAGTCAGACAGACACAAGGGTAGTGAACATATTAACACGCACAAACAAACGCATAACTAACTCATGCATAGCCATGGTTAGAACGTTCCTTAGGTTGGAAACGTTATTACCGGATACCGTTCTCTTACGTTTACCTAATATTGGTTAACTAGCCTTTCATACGCATTCGAGGTTACCGGTATCGGTACGCAAACACACAACAACAACGACTGTAAACTCGTTTCATGATTTATCTTATAACGTGGCAAACATACAGAAAAACACATTGGCATACAAGCCGGTGTAATCCGGTAGGACACAGGTTGCAAGAAAACCATACCTGTCACCAAGGTCCACTATATTGTGTCCTCCTAGGTTCCTCGAACAAATCCCGTACAACTGGTAACATCACAATTACTTTCATTAACATTGGAGTAACATGATTGCTTAACGTCTAATGCGCCTATAGTTACCCCGTCATCCCGTTATATTTAATTTTACACTTGTGATCTTAAGTTCACAACTCTCACATCAAACCTAACACTTGTTTACACACTTTAAGACCTTTACATGTCACCAAACAAGGCCTAAACATCATCTAAAACCATTATCAATCAATCCCCCATCATTAGGAGCCTTAAACAAATTTTTTTCTTCATCTCTGGTCTGGACCGCCCCTCTGGGGCGGTCCCAGGGGCGGTCCACAACAGAAACTACTTTGCCTGCACTGGACCTCCCCACAGGGGCGGTCCCTAGGGGCGGTCCACAGCAGACCCCATTTTAAAAAGTGTTTTTCTCCTCATTTTGAACTCCAAATTCACCCAAATCTTTTCCCAATCATTACACAATCTTTCCACATGTTTCCTACATGTTTAAACACCTTAAAACAAGCACTAAACCTTCCTAAATCATCACTAACTTGTTACTCAACTTTTACTAAGTCCTTAACACTTAGAACACATTTTTTTTCTTACACTTGTAACTTGTATTCTTGCCTAAACTTCACCTAACTAACCAAGTGTTCCCTCACTACCTTATAATCATCTTTTTAAGCATCATTTGCACTACACTCATCCCCTTTACACACACTCCTCAAGTCTTTCCCACAAGTTCATAATGAAACCTTCACAAGGCATTACACTTCCATTGTTCACCAAACTTTGCACACGACTTTACCACACCTCCACCATGACCTTGGTGTATCTAGAAATTATCCATTAGTTCTCTAAATCTCCAAGACTATGCCCAAGGCATCTTAACACTTAAGAATACCTTAATTCACTTTCTTTCATCATCTTAACACTTAACAATTCCTAGTACAATCTAGGTCACCAAATCTCATTAGAATACATAAACTCCTTTGTTTATCAACTAAATTTTGCCATAGCTTCTCTTGTATCACCTTACACCAAAACACATAGTTTTCCACCATTATACAACCAAGAACACTAAATCTCTTAATACACATTCCTTACACACAAACATATTGTTTTTCATCCTTTAACCACCAAAGATATCCATCTTCACAAGAGATGTTTTTTTACACACAACTAAACCTTTAGACAACACTACATCACAATATAGTGCACAAACTTAAATTGCTTGGCACTTAGGCCCTTAAATTGCATAAACCTTAAACACTGAATTTCCCACATAATAATGCCTTCAACCTGCAAATACACACAACAATGCTCCCATGTCTTTTTAGTCCACCTAGTGGATAGTTTTCTAGCTCATTTCCCATTGGCTTTTTAGGTTATTTATTAAGCAAATATAGCTCAATTTCCTAGTACAATAACCCACATTAAGAGAGGTCATTTACCTCTTTGTTTTCCAAGCTTTCTCACTTGTTTTCTCTTGTTCTTTCTTGGTTGAAAATCGGCAAGGAGCTTTTATCACTTGTCAATCTTCTAACCAATACACATATAAGGGTAATGAGCATTAAGTTTAATACTCAAACTCATCATAATTAAACCCTAGGTTTACATAAGTGTCTTAAAACACTAAAATTTAATGATTACCTTTGGAATTTGAAAGAGAACTTGAATAAGTATCAAGATAGGACTCCACCTAGCCCTTTGAAGTTTGAAATTAAGCTACACAAAGACAAGAGAAAACACCATTACTAGGCGATTCTCGGCCACACACAAAAACAAGTGGAAACATTAATTTTCTTTAGTTTTCCCCACCTTGAAGCAAAGAGAATGACAAGGCATGAAAATATGAGCTCAAGCTCCTTCAATGGTGAATCTTCATGGCACCAAAAGTAGTTCTTGAAGATTTGAAAAGATAGGAAGGAAGAGCTTACTCTAACTAAGACAACGGTAGTCTCGGAATTAAATTCGGAGCATGGAATCATAAGTTACAAGTAAAAGGAGATGGAGAATGACTACTTGCTGTAGCAAAACGAGAATGGAGAAGGGAGGATGAGGTTGGAGACGGTGGGAATCAAAAAGAAAGAAGAGGAAGTGAGGAGAGAGGTAAGTTTTGGAGATATTTAAGTTATAAAGCAAAAGTAACCCTTTTACTTACTTTTCTTTCTTTCTTTTAATTGGCTAGCCAAGTGTGATGACTCACACCCCTAAAACCGTGGCCCCTTACATAGAGAGATGTATATGGTCTTTTTTGACCATCTAAACAACTTATGTTGACTTATGACTTAAACTAGCACTATTTAAGCACTATTCACAAACTAAGGCACATATTTGTGAAATTTTTGATTTCCCATTGATCTAGACTTCCTAATGTGATACTAAGTAGTACACATGTTTATTAAAGAGTAATGATGGACATTTAGCCACTCAAAACTTTTACAAGACAATTTTTCAAAAATGTGCTTTAAGGCTCCTTAAAGCACATTTTGTGTTTTAACTTGTTTTCAAGCTTGGTTTTCTTTATTAATTGATTTAATATGCTCATTAACACATAAATAAGGTCTTGGTAAGGTTATTATGTCTTAACCAAACTTATCCCAAGCTTAGAGCACATTTTCGCCAATATTGGCTTTAAGGTATTTATTTGTGTTTTGTTTGGTTTAATTGTCTACCAAAGTTTCCTAAGGACTTAATTAGCCTTATTAAATCATAAGTGAATGTTATAAAGTCTTGGTAGGCTCTTTGGGTCCTAACCAAGTTCATTCCAAGCTTAGAGTATGTTTTTGCTCAAACTGTGTTTATGGTATTTTATTGTTTTTACTAAGGTTTAAATTGTTCACCATTGTTTCTAAGGCAATTTTTAGCCTTTAAATACCATATTTTAATATTTCAAGTTCATATCAAGGTTTGGGGTATTTCAATCTACCCCCCTTAAAAGAACTTCATCCTCGAAGTTCACACTTCCCACGCATCATTTAGATTAGAACACAGGGATTACTTGCAAATAAAACTTCCATAACCAAACATACTTACATCACAACCTCGGACTTAACGGTCCGGGTAACATATACACATCCATACATAACATAACACACTTACATGTTAACCTCGGACTTAACGGTCCGGGTACCTTAACAACATTTGCAATTGCATAACAATCCTTAGACTCTCAGATCTGGGTAACATAACAACATTCGGACTCATAGGCCCGGGTAACATAACCAAATTCAGAACTCAACCACATTAGGACTCAAGGTCAAAATAATATTTATTACATATACCACATAACATGTCTTAGCTTGTATAGCAACCAAAAATACTTTTTATATACACTGTGATCCCGCAGATTCCTTTGGGAGATCAAAACAATCACTTAATCTTTAACATATATACTTCTCATGTCACCGGTCCGAAGACGAAGGCTCGTATGTCCTCAGCTCATGAGCAAGTATTACAAACATATCCTTATTAGGTTAAGTAGGGGAACTTTCTTTAATTAAGGTATCAATCAAAGGTTTAGAAAATACCAACTGGAAATCCTTTTGAAAACGCATACAACTCCAAGTCCAACTTATGCTCTTTGCTTCTTTTCCTAGCGTGGTTATTTGTGACCACTTAAAGGGAGCTTCAAGAATCATCCAACCCTGATGTGATCAGCATCAGTGTTGAACTATCCTTCCACCCCAATTTGTGTTCGGCTTCCCTTGATCACATGCAAATCAAGTTCCACCTCCCACTTCATTTTCAAGCATCAAATAATACACCCATTTCCAATTTTCTATCTTTTTTTATCAATCTAGTCATAATCATTACATCTCCAAAGGATAGAACTCCGTCTATCAGTTATCTCCATTCACTTTTAATCAATTTCCTAGGGAATTTAATTCTTACTAGGTTCTATATCGATTTCATACCCCTTCATAACTCACAATACTGTATATATACATATACTTTATCAAAATACAACACACGGTTTTACATTTATACACTGTCAGGGTTTTAGTTCCCCGGGAGTTTCTTTACTCCCTTATACTTGTACTCTCACACACAACTGCTAACAAAATAAACACACTTATCACAATGGTATTCGCATCTCCTGTGCGCAATTACCACACTTAAACCATGAATGAATGCGTATGTTTATGTAACGCACGCACCAATCATCAAAACAAATTATTTTGTGCTATGCACAACATAGTTCGCGTACACTTGTACGGTAAAACACACTAAGCGGTTTTGCGCTCTACCCCCCTTAAAAAGGGATTACACCCACGTAATCAATCACTGAACATTGGCTTAAAATGTTCTGCCATCGTGAAGTATTTTAGCTTGCACGCGGTCTGTTATGCAATGTGTTCTGGTTAAGGGCCTTAACCATATTGGTGGTTTAGTCTCTAAACCAAGAATTCTCATTGGAGTTTGCTTTAACTCTTAACTGGTTTCGATTCTGGCCTGTTAGGCTTCTAGGCATTAATAATTAGCCATTTATTCGTATTCACTATGCACATTCGGTATCTGAAGCACGGGTCCATTGGCCTCTGCTGCACAACTCTGATAACTTTAGAGCTTAGCTTGCCCCGTTCGTTATTCTTACTGTATTGTACATCTCCCATTCATCACCTTTATCTTGGTAATAATGGTTTCTCAACCGACGCGTGGTATCCCTTACCGTGAGTGAATTCAGTGAGTTACAAACTTTTCTATCCACCTCCATGACAACTTACTGTGCATACTGCTTTGTATTTCTCAATGATTGACCTGATTCCTTCCAATTTACTGTCAGTTGAGATTGAGCTACTGCCTAATGTGTAGTGCTCTCTAGGTTAATTCCCACACTTGAGGTACATTCCATACCAATATTTGGTATTTAGTGCTATTGTAGTCCCTTGTTTCTAGTCACGCGTCCACATATGGTTCTGTACAAGTATTCTTTCATTGGTGCGACCTTGCATTTCCTATGCATCGGACGTTATAGCGTTATAAGTCTCTTTCTACTTCCACCACAATTAACATTTCTCAAGTCCTAGCTATCCCACTCGATCATTACTGCGCAAGTGCATTACTAAAACACTCAGCCATACAGAGTGCAGAGGCGTAAACTCTTGGCAACAAATCTCTTATGCGATTGACCATTGTTTTTCACTGAGATTCTTATTTCGTAGTACTAGCTACTGGCTTACTGCCTGGTTCATTTGTTAACACTTACCGTTGTATCTCCATTGGGTTTAACTCATAACTCTGCTCATTCGCCATTTTATCATTTAACAATACTTATACAACGGTCGCTTATTGCGCACCGTATCATTACTCATTATACAACATCAACTTACATTGCATCCGCTATTATATTAGCTTCCGCCATTACACTGTGTTTCGCCACTTATTTGGCTGTTTGCTGGATACGCTATTCTTCGAGTCCTTATGCTCCTTGAGCGTTGTTCACTACACATTTAGCATCACACACCTATGGTGGTTGCTATTAAACTTATTACTCTTCCAGTCTCCACAACTAGTATAACACTTCTTTTCGTATTTTTCTTATTCAAATCACTCTTGGGTAACAACCACATGGTCAATCCCTAACATATTTATTGAACTTGGTTCGCATAACTACCGCTCCTGCGGTCTCACAATATCCAGAGGTATCCCCACTCTTAATGCAGTGGTTCGTTCTCCACTCTATTCACTTATACAACATAAACTTCTGCAATCGATCCAATTTATATAACACATTTTGTTCGTGACTTATAAGCCTTATTGCCTCGAGCTCTGCTCATTGTAGGCTGTCCACACACGTTTACTTCCCTGTACACACACGTTTACTTCCCTGTACACACACGTTTACTTCCCTGTACACACACGTTTACTTCCCTGTACAATATTATATGGTTTAGAGGTTGCATTGGGCTCCATGACAAGGTCGTTGTATCACGCTTCCTTTCATGGGATGCCCCTTAGGAATGTCAGTCTACCTGCTAATGACTTATGTTTAAACTAAGTGTTAGTTTCAACCTTTGCGTTTCTGTCACGTTATTTCGTTCAATGATTGTTGATGCAAACACCCTTCAAGGATTGCTCCTGGGTATTGCCAAGTTATGCCATTACATCTGGCTTGCACCTTTTGGTATGTTTAGTTAACTACGCCGTTTTACGTTCTTAGCTGGGTTAACTATCCTCTTCTGTGAAGATTGATATTCCTTGTAGTCCAGGCGATCATTTCGGGAGTTCCATCCCGTTCGTTGCACATTAATGTGTCCGCATTAGGCATCTGCCTTGCCATGTATAGGCTGGGTCACCATCCCAGCTATCATGTTTATCCCCTGTGACTTTTGAGACACATGGGATGTCTTTATTTACTTGTCAGTGCACTTCGTGTTTCCTGACTCTTAAACATTTCCTTGAAATAAGTTCACTAGTTCCTTTAGTCTCTTTAACTTAACTGAGTTCCTTTACTTCAACCATTCTCGGTAATCCGTTGCTCTGTTTGACCTTTACTGCTGACCGTAGTATGGAGTCGACTACTCCCGTGTCCCGGACTCTACTCGTATACATATGTGGGGTACCATACTGATACATTGCTACTTACCCGACTAACCCATAAGTAGGTCTATTAGGCCCACAAGCTCCTAACGGAGTGCGGTCGTCCCACATTTCAGTTGGTACACTCGTAGTGTCCGTCACACGCCTAGGTGAAGTATTCTGTTGTCAACTCCCTTATATTGTCCTGTGACAATATGCATTATGTGCTTCCCAAACTTAATCAAGGGAAAGTCTATCCACTGTTGTATTACCATGAACTCAATCCATTCCCTCGGGTTGTTACCCTTGGGTTTACCGGTTTCCTTTCCGGTTATTCAAAAGTAAACTGGGTATAACTTACCTACCGTGTGGCACTGAGGCCGGTGTAGGTCCTCTGGTTTGGTTTTTAAAAGAAGGTAGAAAATGAGTATGGGTTTGAAAGAAAATTTGGTTTTGAAAGAAAAGAGTTTGGAATAAATCTGAGTTTGAAAGAAAAATTCTCGTGGTTCACAATGTCTTCTTGCCTTAGCCAAATCTAGCTTCTTGCTTACTGGTGTACTTCCAATTACAAAGGTTAGGCTGTTAAGCCTTCCACAGTTATGATGATCACACTTAACTTCGTGGCACTTTACCAAGTACTTTGTAGTTGTTAAAACTTTCCCGACAGCCCTGTTATAGCAGCACTTGCCATGGCAAGTGCGCCATGCTAACTGGCTATCGGTTCAACACACACCGGTTGCGGTATCATTTTTACCCGCACTGTCATCAGTGGCCTTGTTGGCCCTCACTTGATCTTACAATCTTAACAATAAATCCTCTGGGCGACTCCTTACTGTCTTCACATGATAATCATTAACTGGGGTGTTCCCCATTCTTGGAGTCCCCTTCTACCTAGTATTGTATCCTCCTCGTAGACCGTTCCATGCATTTGTCGTGGTTACTGAGACTTGTCTCTTGTTTGGGTACTACGTTGTAGTTCATTAGTCGGTTGGTATACCGTTGGCAACATTATTTAATAATCACGGTCCCGTAGACACGCGTCTCGGGTTCCATTACTTCACTTCTTGCCTGTTGCACGGTTAGTGCGTTGCAAGCTGGTTGTTCTCGACTGCTCGGCATGTCGACCCAGGTTGCCGGAAATTCCATTCTTCTATACACAGATTCTTCATTCTTCGCTATTAAATGCGGTTAACATTGTTCAGACGGAAACCGTCTCCGGGATTCCCACTTCTCGGGATCTACCGTATGACAGGTTCTCCGTACCTTTAGAGGTACTTAATAACAGCCAGATGGGGTTTTCCCGAGTAAGAGAGGACTTTCATCTCTCTGGTGTTCTTTCCCAAGTTATAAAACAGGGATTGTGGAGGGCGGGAAGGATATAGTAGGTTTCCAGTATTCACTGATGGTTCCTAACTAGCATATCTCTCACGCTATCACTCAACCCTTAACCCAAAGTACTAAAATCCTAACTCGGTACTTCCTAAGCTCGGTAATTCAGTCATCAGAGCGATACTTCGCTCTGATACCACTTTTTGTAACACCCCAACTACAACAATACACTTAATAGCCATTTGCAGCGGAAAACATACTTCATCACATTACTTACTCGTTGGTGTTACACGCCGTTAGCCACCCACGTGGCTAACAAGGCTAATACATATACATTGTATCGGTCTGATGGACCAGATTCCCGAGCAACTAAACATTACCATCCTTTTCTATTACTAACATTCAATATACATAAACATTCCAACTGTACCGAGTATTTACCAATTGATGCCGATAACAATTTTGGTCTTACTACACCTACAATTCATACACAATGTAAATGGCTACCCATGTATAAACAACTACCCCGTCCTACTCTCGAACGGCTTCCAGCTCCTTGTACCTGAAATAGGAAAGTGAAGAAAGGGTGGCCCCCCAGGGGCTCAGCACCTTTGCTGGTATGGTAATCCCGCAGCCCGCATGCTACCGGGCCACGCACAACTAATTGTCGTCTAAGCATGCGGTTGATTATATTTGAATCATGCATGAAAACCATAAACACATAACACATTTCATACCCACAACAACGGGGCTCAAACAAACAGTCAACACATCTACACTCATTAGATCACTCATTGTGTTCCTTAACCCTAGAGGGTTTCTCCCCTAATGGAGCTATTTCCTTAATAGACGACACTTATCCACTAATCGGGTTATCCTCAAACGCCTCTTCTTATAAACTGGGATTCATATCCATGATCCACACACTCCACATAACAACTCATTTCATGTTTCAACGTACACACAACATAACATCGCAATAGGAATTGTAGTACAACAACAACACATAACATAACGGGAACGGTTCTCTTTAGGTACCGACCCAAACATAGTTAGTTCACTTGTAGAGCCTAGAGAATGTTGCCAAACTCATGATAAGCTCGTTAAATAACTCTTTACCGTCCTGTTAGATGAACGGATAACTTAATCCCAAGGTGCGTTGAATATAGTAATCCAAGCACACCGAACAAACATAGTATGCCCCTGTGGCCCGACGTGAGTCAGTAAAATAGCTTTGGTTAAGCTAAAGGGAAGATTGGAAACCAAATTGGAAAACAATCATAACATACAAAGAGAATCGAACCGGTTATGACATCGACTCCCATACTCACACGCGTGGCCGGAACAGACCGGACTCCTCACTCCCCAGTTAGCACTTGTTAGAAGTCTCATTATTGGACTTAATACATTAATTCACACTTAGGTGCTTAGGTCTAGTCAGACAGACACAAGGGTAGTGAACATATTAACACGCACAAACAAACACATAACTAACTCACGCATAGCCGTGGTTAGAACGTTCCTTAGGTTGGAAACGTTATTACCGGATACCGTTCTCTTACGTTTACCTAATATTGGTTAACTAGCCTTTCATACGCATTCGAGGTTACCGGTATCGGTACGCCAACACACAACAACAACGACTGTAAACTCGTTTCATGATTTATCTTATAACGTGGCAAACATACAGAAAAACACATTGGCATACAAGCCGGTGTAATCCGGTAGGACACAGGTTGCAAGAAAACCATACCTGTCACCAAGGTCCACTATATTGTGTCCTCCTAGGTTCCTCGAACAAATCCCGTACAACTGGTAACATCACAATTACTTTCATTAACATTGGAGTAACATGATTGCTTAACGTCTAATGCGCCCATAGTTACCCCGTCATCCCGTTATATTTAATTTTACACTTGTGATCTTAAGTTCACAACTCTCACATCAAACCTAACACTTGTTTACACACTTTAAGACCTTTACGTGTCACCAAACAAGGCCTAAACATCATCTAAAACCATTATCATTCAATCCCCCATCATTAGGAGCCTTAAACAAATTTTTTTCTTCATCTCTGGTCTGGACCGCCCCTCTGGGGCGGTCCCAGGGGCGGTCCACAACAGAAACTACTTTGCCTGCGCTGGACCTCCCCACAGGGGTGGTCCCTAGGGGCGGTCCACAGCAGACCCCATTTTAAAAAGTGTTTTTCTCCTCATTTTGAACTCCAAATTCACCCAAATCTTTTCCCAATCATTACACAATCTTTCCACATGTTTCCTACATGTTTAAACACCTTAAAACAAGCACTAAACCTTCCTAAATCATCACTAACTTGTTACTCAACTTTTACTAAGTCCTTAACACTTAGAACACATTTTTTTCTTACACTTGTAACTTGTATTCTTGCCTAAAACTTCACCTAACCAAAGTGTTCCCTCACTACCTTATAATCATCTTTTTAAGCATCATTTGCACTACACTCATCCCCTTTACACACACTCCTCAAGTCTTTCCCACAAGTTCATAATTAAACCTTCACAAGGCATTACACTTCCATTGTTCACCAAACTTTGCACACGACTTTACCACACCTCCACCATGACCTTGGTGTATCTAGAAATTATCCATTAGTTCTCTAAATCTCCAAGACTATGCCCAAGGCATCTTAACACTTAAGAACACCTTAATTCACTTTCTTTCATCATCTTAACACTTAACAATTCCTAGTACAATCTAGGTCACCAAATCTCATTAGAATACATAAACTCCTTTGTTTATCAACTAAATTTTGCCATAGCTTCTCTTGTATCACCTTACACCAAAACACATAGTTTTCCACCATTATACAACCAAGAACACTAAATCTCTTAATACACATTCCTTACACAAAACATATTGTTTTTCATCCTTTAACCACCAAAGATATCCATCTTCACAAGAGATGTTTTTTTACACACAACTAAACCTTTAGACAACACTACATCACAATATAGTGCACAAACTTAAATTGCTTGGCACTTAGGCCCTTAAATTGCATAAACCTTAAACACTGAATTTCCCACATAATAATGCCTTCAACCTGCAAATACACACAACAATGCTCCCATGTCTTTTTAGTCCACCTAGTGGATAGTTTTCTAGCTCATTTCCCATTGGCTCTTTAGGTTATTTATTAAGCAAATATAGCTCAATTTCCTAGTACAATAACCCACATTAAGAGAGGTCATTTACCTCTTTGTTTTCCAAGCTTTCTCACTTGTTTTCTCTTGTTCTTTCTTGGTTGAAAATCGGCAAGGAGCTTTTATCACTTGTCAATCTTCTAACCAATACACATATAAGGGTAATGAGCATTAAGTTTAATACTCAAACTCATAATTAAACCCTAGGTTTACATAAGTGTCTTAAAACACTAAAATTTAATGATTACCTTTGGAATTTGAAAGAGAACTTGAATAAGTATCAAGATAGGACTCCACCTAGCCCTTTGAAGTTTGAAATGAAGCTACACAAAGACAAGAGAAAACACCATTACTAGGCGATTCTCGGCCACACACAAAAACAAGTGGAAACATTAATTTTCTTTAGTTTTCCCCACCTTGAAGCAAAGGAGAATGACAAGGCATGAAAATATGAGCTCAAGCTCCTTCAATGGTGAATCTTCATGGCACCAAAATTTAGTTCTTGAATTTGAAAAGATAGGAATGAAGAGCTTACTCTAACTAAGACAACGGTAGTCTCGGAATTAAATTCGGAGCATGGAATCATAAGTTACAAGTAAAAGGAGATGGAGAATGACTACTTGCTGTAGCAAAACGAGAATGGAGAAGGGAGGATGAGGTTGGAGACGGTGGGAATCAAAAAAGAAAAGAAGAGGAAGTGAGGAGAGAGGTAAGTTTTGGAGATATTTAAGTTATAAAGCAAAAGTAACCCTTTTACTTACTTTTCTTTCTTTCTTTTAATTGGCTAGCCAAGTGTGATGACTCACACCCCTAAAACCGTGGCCCCTTACATATTAGAGATGTATATGGTCTTTGTTGACCATCTAAACAACTTATGTTGACTTATGACTTAAACTAGCACTATTTAAGCACTATTCACAAACTAAGGCACATATTTGTGAAATTTTTGATTTCCCATTGATCTAGACTTCCTAATGTGATACTAAGTAGTACACATGTTTATTAAAGAGTAATGATGGACATTTAGCCACTCAAAACTCATTTACAAGACAATTTTTTCAAAAATGTGCTTTAAGGCTCCTTAAAGCACATTTTGTGTTTTAACTTGTTTTCAAGCTTGGTTTTCTTTATTAATTGATTTAATATGTTCATTAACACATAAATAAGGTCTTGGTAAGGTTATTATGTCTTAACCAAACTTATCCCAAGCTTAGAGCACATTTTCGTCAATATTGGCTTTAAGGTATTTATTTGTGTTTTGTTTGGTTTAATTGTCTACCAAAGTTTCCTAAGGACTTAATTAGCCTTATTAAATCATAAGTGAATGTTATAAAGTCTTGTAGGCTCTTTGGGTCCTAACCAAGTTCATTCCAAGCTTAGAGTATGTTTTTGCTCAAACTGTGTTTATGGTATTGTATTGTTTTTACTAAGGTGTAATTTGTTCACCATTGTTTCTAAGGCACTTTTTAGCCTTTAAATACCATATTTTAATATTTAAACTTCATATCAAGGTTTGGGGTATTTCATTTCCAAATTTGATCTAGGTTAAAATTAGGTGGCGACTCATAATAGGTTCCAGTGAGCTAACTTAGGTTTTAATAATTATGGTTATATGACTTAGATATTAAACTTAGGTTATAAGTGGACCTAAAACCAGATCAGATCCTAATCAACTCGAATCAACATAGGATATGGTTTAAAATCGAGGCTCACACCTGGAGTTTCTCTACTCCTTCCCACTTCTAATCTCATAAATAACCATATTTACAGAATGAGTGGATGCATATGTTTATGTAACATAAGTACCAATCATCTAAACAATTCCTTTTGCGCTATGCGCACTGTAGTTTACGCACTTATCACGTAAAATATACACTTTGCAGTTTTCACTCTACCCCCCTTAAAAGGGATTACGCTCGCGTAATCTACCATGTGTCAATATTAGACATTAATTGGTTTAAGGCGTTCAGCCATCATGGAGTGTCTCAGCTTCCATGCGGTCTATTGTACAATGCTGTTTGGTCAAAGGGTCTTAACCATATTGTTGGTTTAGTCCCTGCACCAAGAATTCTCATTGGAGTTTGTTTAACTCATGACCGGGTTTTGTTCTAGCCTAAGAGACTTCTAGGCATTGATGATTAGCCATTCATTCACTAGGTATATTTAAACCTTAGAATTCTGGGCCCACTAGCTTCTACTGCGCGACCCTGATAATTTGGGGTTTGTTCGCCCTTCTCGTTATGTTAATGTGTTATACATCACCTTTTTATCCCTTTTTATCTTGGGAATAAGGTTTCTCCGTCAAGCATGGTATTACCTACCGTACACGAACTCAATGAGTTATAGATTTTCTATCCAGCTCTATGGAAATATATTATATGTACTATTGTGTACTCGCACGATTGTTCACTTGGTCCTTCCGACATTCTGTCGGTTGAGGTTGAGCCACTACTTAGCATGTAGTGCTTCCTCCATTATTAGTGGCTTCTGAATTATGCCCACTTATCTTGTTCGGTACAAGTGTTCTTTACTTGTATGACCTTGCATTTTCTATGCATCAGTCCTTATGACTTTCATAAGTTTCTTCCACTTTATTTCGGCGGAATTCACTTCTTGTGATTGTTGGTGTGTCCAACATTCATCGTGCTTGTTTGGCCAAAGGCCGCACAGTTCGTTTCTAAGCTCTCGCTTAACTGGCTTGTGCCATGTTCATTGGTGTGTTTGTACGCTTTCCGTATTCAACACGTTTGATTATTTATCAATTGGGTACTCTTGTCCTGAAGTTTATTACTTCATTTATCTTTTTTATTCTCTTAGGATACAATTCCAGTTCCTTATGCTACTGCAATAGGAATGAACATTGCCTCCTCTGTGAGGTCTTTTATCCCTTGGTACAGATTTCCGGCTTGTTGCCCGGTCTGTCTACCATCTCTTATTTAGCATCTCCATGTCATTGTGTGATCATTCAGATACACTGGTCGCCTGTTGCGCACTATGTTCGTATTTCCATGACTGTGGTTTCCATGGCATCAGCTATTACATTAGCTTCTGCTCATGTATTTCTACCATATATACTATGGTTCGCCGTTTACTTAGCTGATTATAGAATAAATTATTTTTTATCTCCTTGAGCGTTATTTAATTCCTACTTCTTGTTATACACATAAGTGTTTCACCTTGTTCTAATTATCGCTTGGCAATGACTATGTGCTCAAGCTTCACTACATTAGTAGTTCTGGAAGAGATGTATTTCAGGCATCCCCTGATGGATCCTCTGATGACATTCTCTTCTTTGGAATATGGTCTCAGAATAACGAGTGGTATCCTCGCTTGTTAGTTATTAAATAATCTTTACTAGTGTCATTTCCGGCAATTCCCTTATGATTTCATATAGGTTTTGCAACCGTTAGACTTACGTATTGTAGTTGTTGACGGCTTACATGCCACATTTCCTAGAGCGCTACTCATCATAGGCTGTTCACAAGCATTGCTTCCCCATATACCATCAAATGGCTTGGAGGTAATATTGGGCTCCATGATAAGATCATCGTGTCACGCTTCCGTTCATTGGAGACCCCTTTCATATCTTGATTCTAATTAATGCCCTTTGTCAATTCAAGGTATTCCCGGTTAAGTAGGACCCCTTTGGTGTTTTAACCGAGCGTTCGTTTAGCTCTTGTGCTTTGAGCATGACATTTCATTCTACATCCTTCAAGGATTGCTCCTAGGTGTTGTTAAGTGATGCCATTTCATTTGGCTCACACTTTGGATATGTTCAGTTTATTACCCCGCTTGTGGTTTTGGATTTCAAATTGTCCCGTTTGGGGTTATAACGTCTCCCGTTCTTAGGGTAGACTGTTAAGATTTTCTCTTTTATATTCTTGGTTGGGTTTAATGTCTTTATCTATGAAGAACAATATTTCCTGATAGTCTTGGTGGTTGTCATGGGAATCCCATCCCGTTCGTTGACCATTGATGTGATAACATTAGGCATTTTCCTTAGTGTGCTTAGACTGGGTATTCATTCCAGCTAACATGCTTGCTTCTGGATTCTCGAGGCATATCCAATGTCCTTACTCAATTGTTAGTGCTTCTCGCACTTCTTAACTCTTAATCATCCTCCTAGAGTGGGTTCTTGACTCCTTTAGCTTTTGGGTTTATCTGAGCTCTTTCGATCGTTCGAGGTGTCCTACCCTTCCAGTTCGAATTTACCTTGTGGTCCGTAGTACGGAGTTAACTACTTCCCTTGTTTCGTACACTACATGTATACATACATGGGGTACCTTATTGATACCACTAGTAGAATGTAGTTTTTGGTAACATCAAAAAATTGTTACCAAAAATCTAAATCGTTACTAATTTGAGTTATTATAATGAAAAAAGTCGTTACATGTCGTTACACATGATGATGTAACTAAAGATCAATTTATTTACTGTAACGACTTTTATTCGTTACTAAAAATTATATCGTTACTAAAAAATATGATTTTGTAACAAATATATCGTTACTGTAGTCTCAATTTTTAAATCTTTAATACTATCTTTGGTAACAAAATACTTGTTACTAATAACAACTATGATAACGATTTTAAATCGTTACCAGAACCTTTGTAACAAAAAATCTGATTTCTACTAGTGTACATTGCAACTTACCTGACTAACTCATATGTGGGTCTGTCAGGCCCACAAGCCCGTATCGAAGTGCGGTCGTCCCACATCTCGTTTTTGTACACTCGCAGTGCTCGTCACCCGCCTAGGTGAAGTATTCTATTGCCAACTCCTCTTGTATCATTCTATGATAACTTACCGTAATTCCTCTGGTTTGGTTTTAAAATCTACGGTTTAAAAGAAATATTTGGGTTTGAAAGAAAAGTTTGTGTTTGAAATAATTTTTTTCATGGTGTTACCATGTTTGGGGTCTTGACCAAGTCTAGCTTCCCACTAACGGGTATGTTTGTTAACACGATGGTCAGGCGTTAGGCCTTTCCAAGGTTTCGTCTTCAAGTGCCTAGGATTGGTGATCATGTATAAACTTCAACTGTCATAGTGGTACATTAGTAAGTACTTGTTGGTCGTTAAGAGTTTCCCAACGGCCTTGTTGTTGCTGCACTTGCCCTGGCAAGTGCACGGGTAGGTTATTTTTTCGGTTAGCTTACACCGGTTACGGCATTGTTCCCATCCATATTGGTAGCTTTATTAGCTCTTTCTGATCTTTTGATCTTAGAGATCAACTCCGAGTAGCTTCTTAGTGTTCTTGACATGGTGGTCATTAAGTCGGGTGTTCCTCCATTCTTAAGGATCCTGTTCGTTAGTTCTGTCTGAACTATGTTATTAGGGTATTACGGCCTGTCGGCGTTGTAGGTTGGGAGTTATCCGACCTTGACTAATTCCTCAGTCTGTTTGTATACCGTTAACGGTATTTCCAAGCGTTGGCAGTCCGCAGACCCTCTTGTCTCGGGTTTATTATTCCGCTCTGTT
Source organism: Limonium bicolor (assembly GCA_023374045.1). Classification (NCBI taxonomy): domain Eukaryota; kingdom Viridiplantae; phylum Streptophyta; class Magnoliopsida; order Caryophyllales; family Plumbaginaceae; genus Limonium; species Limonium bicolor. The sequence goes on from CM041778.1 coordinate 345,431,416, forward strand.
CGCTACATTGCGTGGTTGTGCTTTCCTTCTTGCTGGCTATGCATGGTTCTCACGACTATGAAGAACGTCGCCCCATGATGCCATAAATTTCATTATCCTATTGTTTGGATTCTCAATCTACCACTAATAAGCGCGGTTATTATCGTTCAACAGGAACGTTCTGGGATTTCCAGTTCTTGGAATCAACCGTATGACTGGTTCTTTCCATCTCTATAACGTTCTTGTCCCAACTTTATAACTTGGGATGTGGTGGGCGGGTATGGTTATTGCAGGTTTCCGGTTCTCACGGAAGTTCCTAACTAGCGTACCTCTCACGCTAACACTCAACCCTTAGCCCTAAGTCTCTAATTCCTAATTCGGTATTTCATAAACTCAGTATTTCAATCATCAGAGTGAAGTACTGATACCACTTTTTGTAACACCCCTACCGCTAATCCAATCATTATCTCCTAATCTGTCACAATCACTAACATCAAAGCAGTGGAAATCAAACTACAACGGTGGGTGATACAATGCCGTTAGTCACCCACGTGACTAACAAGGCCAAATCCAAACAAAATAGTATCGGTCTGATGAATTAGCATACCGAGTAATCTGTACAAATGATACATTACATTCCTTAATCAAATCACAATCCAAATACAACTTCAATATACTATACAAATAAACCTTATTCCCATTCTATACAGAGTATCTATAATCCTCAAGTTTGCCGATAACAATTCGGACTACAATTCAACATTACAATTAAGTACAACTTTCATTAATCATCTACCCATACTTATACATCAACCCCATCTTACACTCTCGGACGGTGATCGGCTTCAAAGTACCTGCCAAGTAAAAATGGTGCCCCAAGGGGCTCAGCAAATTGCTGGTATGAAATTCGCATACCCCGTTGTGAGCCTCCATTTTTAAACCCTATCCTATGCTGATTTATGTTGATTAGGATCTAGTCGGGTTTTAGGTCCACGTATAACCTAAGATTAATAACTATGTCATATAACATTAATTATTAAACCCTAAGTTAGCTCACGGGAACCTAATTAGAGTCGCCACCTAATTTTAACCTAGATCAAATTAGGAAAGGAGAATCGGGTTCGGGGGCTTGATATTTGACTTAATTAGGGTTCAAATTACTTTCATTACCCCTAGAAGTCATTTTTCCTCTACTTAGTTTAATCATGGCTTATTATGAGTCATTTTTAACCTAAGTGCACAAACTTCTATTTTTTTTTATTTTTAACCTTTTTTGACAGAAAATTAAAGTGAAAATTAAAATACCTAAACTAAGGTTTCGGAGGCAGAATTAGGTCAAATTTTAATTATGTTCGTAGCCACGGACCTAATGTCCGAGACCACGGACCCCAATTGAATTACATGATTACGAAAACGGAACTAAAATAAAAACGTAAACTTGAAAAGTCCGGGGCCACAGACAGGGCGTCCGTGGGCCGGACATGCACCGTTAAAAACCCTAATGTTTGAAAAATTGAAAATAAAAAATCCCGCCACCGTTCGGGGGCATCCGGGCTTACGAACATTGCGTCTGAGACCCCGGACATAGCGTCCGTGGGTGTAGACCGCCCTCGGACGGCGGCGTTTGGGCGGTTCCTAGTGGTGTTTTTGGCTCAATATTTATAGGTAGGTAGCCTGAAAGATTCTAAACATGTTAGTAATCAGAATGTTTCAATTTGAAGTCGAATTAAACACGAAACTTAGCAAACAAGTTATTGGACAGAAGCGAAAACAAACGTTAATTCAGAATCAATAAAAAGTCAATTCGACTCCAAATTTTAACACAGAGTAATTAAAGTCGTAAAAAGTGAGAAAGATATGATTTCAACCTATTTTACCTTCGGATTTAATGAGACTCTTCACATCGGGGATCTTTTGGTGCTTCATTGATGCCGGTTCTGGATTGACTTTGAATTGAGCTTCTGAATCCTTCTTCTTTGAATCGGTTCTGTATTTATGGTGTTTTGGTGCTTGGAATTTCAATGGGAGAAGAAAGGATGAGTTTTTGGTGATTTCGGCAGTGTTTCGGTATTGATTTGGGGCTTAGAAGTGTAAAAACATGGGGAGAAGGTTTGTGGCTGTGTTTTCTGACTTTGGAAGTGTTCTTCTCCGCCCTAGGTCGTTTTTGGAAGGTCCTTTTATAGAAAGAGCAAGGCCATGTTGATAGAACAAATTTTTTATCTAAAATCCTGATTTTTTGCTCTAAGAGAATCTGATTTTTTTAAACATGCAACAGGTCGATAAAAATTCTGAAATTTTAACCAAAGATAAAAGACGATTTTTAGGATGTTTGAGAGTTGGAATCAGGTTATTTCGATAAATAACCGATTAGATAAAAATCATACTATCTGGAATCTCCCATAATTCATAACTTACGATTGGAAAGTCTAAATAACGAAATTCCAAAGGTTTTAGTCTTTAAAAATCATTCTCTATCTTGTGATAAAATTTCATGACATTTGGACTTGATTTGAGTATTTTCCAAAGGAGAGAGAAAATTGTAAAAATGATTGAATTTCTCTTTTAAATTTCGGGCCAAGGTTTCAAACAAAACAATTTCAGGTTTACAACTGTATGTGGTCATGCTTACCATGTGACCATTTTATTTTAATTTTTGGAAACCTTTTTTATTTCTATTTTGAGGCTATTTCATGTGGTAATTATTAAAGAAATTAGCTTATAATATGAATTAAAAGCTAAATTTCCAGAATAAATATTATCAAAAAATCATGAAATACCTTTCATAATGACTATGATATTTGGAAGTGTTTGGAGACAATGAACAAGTCATATGAAAATACAAAATCCCGAAAATGTCCTTGGAAAATCCCGCCTTGGTGCTTTTTGACCGTTTTGCCCTTTGTAACATGTATGCCTTAGAGACTATTCCGAGGTGGTTAAAATTTTGGGTATAACAGATTGCCCCCCGTTAAATAGGCTTTGTAATGAAGATGAAAAGACTAGTTGATGCTCGAGTGAAACCCCAAAATTTTGGATCTTAAAAGACCCCGCATGCAGTTGAAAATCGGCAAATTGTGTCGAGCTGTTCTACAGCGCTGACTACCTATGAGTAAAATGAAAGGATGTCAAGTGATTTTATGGCGTCGACCACCTAAAGGTAAAAATGAAGTAATGTTGGACTATTCTAAGGCGTCGACTACCTATAAGGATGATATGATGCCAGGCTATTCTAAGGCGTTGACTACCTATAATGAATGAGATGATGTCAAGCTGTTCTAAGGTGTTAACTACCTATAATGAATGAAATGATTTCAAGCTATTATAAGGCATTGACTACCTATAATGAATGAAATGATGTCAAGCTATTCTAAGGCGTTGACTTCCTATAATGATTGAAAATATGTCAAGCTATTCTAAGGCGTTGACTACCTATAATGAATAAAATGATGTCAAACTATTCTAAGGCATTGAGTACCTATAATGAATGAAATGATGTCAAGCTATTCTAAGGCGTTGACTACCTATAATGAAATAAAGTATGCCGAACATTCTAAGGTGTCGGGAACCTGTAATGCAAATGTAGAAGTCATGCAGAAGTAGATGATATGATGATGATATGCTGATGAAGATCACATGATGGTACGCTGATGATGCTCAGATGCTTTTGGGGAGCGAAACCCGCCAAACCTAGTTGCTTGTGGAGACTGAGATCTGACTAACTCAGTTGCTTATGGAGATTGAGATCCGACTAACTCAGTTGCTTATGGAGACCGAGATCCGACTAACTTAGTTGCTTATGGAGACTGAGATCCATCTAACTCAGTTGCTTATGGAGACTGAGGTCCATCTAACTCAGTTGCTTATGGAGACTGTGATCCATCTAACTCAGTTGCTTACGGAGACTGAGATCCGACTAACTCAGTTGCTTATGGAGACTGAGATCCATCTAACTCAGTTGCTTATGGAGACTGAGATCCATCTAATTCAGTTGCTTATGGGGACCGCGATCTGTCAACTCAGTTGCTTATGGAGACTGAGATCCGTCCTACTCGGTTGCTTATGGAGACCGAGACCCGTTCTACTCTTGACTAGGCTAATTGAGGGATGCAGTATGTTTGATGATGCAAAGATGCGAAGTATGTTTTTATGCAAATGATTGTGACAAAAAGCAAATTGTCAAAGTTCCAAACATGGAAATGAAGAGGTTTACGCGGGTATTGCAAAAAGAAAATGAAGTGCTTGTAAAGACTGAAAATTGTCCAAAGTAAGAAATTGCTGGAAATATGCCAAACATCGCGATGATGTAGATTGAAAATTGTCCAAAGCAAGAATGGCGATGATGTAGATTTGTCGAAAGCAAGAAATTGCTCGGAATATGTCAAACATGGCGATGATGCAAATTTGTCGAAAGCAAGAAATTGCTAGGAATATGCCAAACATGGTGATGATGCAGATTTGTTCAAATCAAGAAATTTCTAGGAATATGCCATACATGGTGATGATGCAGATTAAAAATTGTTCAAAGAAAGAAATTTGCTGTAAAATGTGCCAAACATGGCAATGATGAGTGAAAGTTGTTCAAAGCAAGAAATTACTGGAAAATGTGCCAAACATGGCAATGATGAGAATTGAAAATTGTTTAAAGCAAGAAATTACTGGAAAATGTACCAAAAATGGCAATGATGAGAATTGAAAGTTCTTCAAAGCAAGAAATAGCTGAAAAATGTGCCAAACATGGCAATAATGAGAATTGAAAATTGTTCAAAGCAAGAAATTGCTGGAAAAAGTGCCAAACGCGGTAAAGCTTGGGAAAAACTCTACTGAAAAAGGAAAGTGAAATAATCATTTCCTGACTAAGAATTTCATATTTGCATTTTGTTTCTTAGAAGATGAACATGCCACTAGTGGAGTGTGGTGCTAAAGGCTTTTGCTGGTTTTTAGGATATATGATAAACGTGGGATTAGGTTGTGATTTTGGATGGTGGTCAGGGTTATGACGGGCCTGATGTTTTTGTGGGGGTAAGGCTAATGACGGGCTTGAGAGTGTGTGTGTGGAGGTTAGAGCTTATGTGTGCCTGTGGTGTTTGATGTGGAGGTAAGGGCTTAAGTGTACCTGTAGTGGGATGGAGGTGCTCAAGCTTCGGGTTTCAATTAGTGCTGTCATGGAAATTGTTGGAACCAACAATTGCCCCCAGTATTTTTCCTTAAGACAATCTGAGCTAGAGTTCATGGCAATCGATCGTTCCGATCGATTGCCCCTAGTATTTTCTTTGATTAAACATGCAAACATGAAATACCCCGTAATTAATAATAATGATTAATTAGGCTAATAAGTAATTTAGAAGCTTAATTATGTCTAAATAATCATGAGGGAACAAATCCTGAAGAAAACGGATCCTTAAAACGGATTAAAAACGCTAACGAACCTTAAAGCACGTTTTTCGAGGAAACCGGGAGAATGTGACTTTAAGCAGGTCAAGTAGAATCGTAACAATTTTAGTCAACTAAATAGTCATTAATAAACATTAGTGAAGGTTTAGGACCAATAAAATTAATAAAACGAGAAAATAGTAAAAACTGTCGAAAACGGGAAGTTGTGGGGTAGAAACATAAATAACTCAAACTAGTGTGTTCACTATTAAAATAAAAATGCAAAGTGTGTGTGTGTGCAGTGGGGTGGCCGATTTTGAGCCCCTCTCTCTCACACTCCCTTATTTTAATTGTTGCTTATGTACAAGAGGACAAAACAAATAAAAAGTAAACAAGTTACTTTAGTTACTCTCTCTCCTATTTTCTCATTTCCTCACCTCTCTGCCGTACTCATCTCCCTCTCTTTCTCTATTTTCTTCCTTCTCCAACCGGTAACAATGGAGAATTGAGCAAACCCACACCAACACTCACTTCTCTTCTCTTGTTAACCCATCAAACCTTCACCAAAAATTACAAAAACTATACCATTGTGTTCCTCTCACCAAGGAGAACACTAGCCTCTTTTCAAAATTCGAAAACAAGCATTTTCATCTCCATGGGTATTCTTGCTTTGGAGCTTCAAGACCACCATTAGAAGCCCCTTCTTCACCTCTTGGGTTTAAGGTAAAAAGAAATCTAAAAGCACCATCTTTTCTTGCTCTTATTCTCAAAATAGAAATTTCTAAGTGGTGAACTCCTATCCCTTTTGTTCCAGCCGATTTTGGCATTGTTGGAAGAGTAGAAATATTGCCCTTGTGCTACTCTAAGCTTCACCTACTCCTTTGCAAGGTAATGACTTCCTAATTAAACCCTAGAAATTTACTTTAAAACATTAATATAATCTAAGGGCTAGTTAGAATTGAATGGTGGTGTGTAATGGTTGTAGTGTAGAGTATGAATCTTCATAGCTGTTTGGAAAAGAGGAAAAGAAAGAAAAAAGGAAGAAGAAAGAAGAAGAAAAGAAAAACTAGAAGAAGAACAAGGTAAATTATGCTCATCTTTGTATAGTTTTGTAATGGTTATGTAACAGATTTTTAGTAGTGTAAATGGGTAGTGTAAAATGGTAATGAGTAATAGAATAATGTGGAAGAAGAACTGAATTGTGTTGAAGCTTAAAAGACATTTTAAAACTTGTTAAAGCATAGTTGAGAATGGGATGTTGTGTGCAGGAATTTATTGAGTGTTTAATGTTTAGTATGGTGTTGGAGAGCTATGTATTGTTGTTGTTTATTAACAGGTGAGATGGATGAGAATGTGAGTGAAAATGATGTGGTGAGAGTGTAAAAATATAGGGGAGGCTATGGCAAATTTTACCTAGAAACTAGAGAACTTAAGGGTTTAACTAGGTAGGAATTACACTTTGAAAACAGATTTTATAAGGAGCTAGTTAGTGGGTAAGTTATGAGAGGTGTGTAATGCATTAGAAGCTTTAGAAATAACATTAGAAGAGGGAGCTATAGGTGGAGAAAGTGAGAGTCAAAATCTGTAGCAAAATACAATAGAGGGAAGATAGTGTAAGTGTTGAAATGGAAGTTGGAAAACAAGTGTGTAAATTGGTATAGGATTGGGTAATGAGTTAATGGATGAGTAAACATGATTTAGAGTGTTTAATTAGTGCTAAAACATGTTGGGATGTGTGTAGGAAGATTGGGGAAGAGATGGGTAAGAAAGGAAATGAAAAACAAAACCTGTAGGTGAATTCTGCTACCGACCGACCCGGAGGTTGGATCGGTCGGTGGGTCGGTCGGAGCATAGACAACGGGACTGAAACTTTCTGGAATGGACCGGCCCAGAGGAGTATGGGTCGGTCGGAATAGTTCTGGGCCGGTCGGGAGAATTTCAGAGGACAGAAACTTACTGGAATGGACCGACCCAAGGGGTGGGGTCGGTCGGTGGGTCGGTCAACCCAAAACTTAAAAATATATATATATAATTATAATAAGTATATATATGTATACCCACATATACATATGTACATATATATAAGAACACCATTGTTAAGTAAGGAAATAAACTTAAGGTAATGAAGAGTAAGTAAACAATTTGTAAGTGTAAGAATTGAAAAGACTTAGTAAGTATGAGTTAGGAAACGTAATAGGAATACAAGTTGAGTTAATTATAGATAATTAATCCCTCGATCACATGTATGTTATAGGACTTGATTTGTGAACACCGGAGGAAAGTCGGTTACAAGTACAACGGTGAACGGGTATGAATTCCTCATGCCCCATATGCTACCTTGGTTACTCTGATTTGTGTGTTGTGTGCTAATTGATCACCAAATAAGATAAACGCACGAATCGGACATATTATGCTTACTTGTGATTATCATGAGATTGTTCCTTGTTTGGATATTTCCTTAAATCATAGTTTGTATAATTCATGGAATGTATGGATGGATATGAGTGTGTGTATGTATGATATATTGTATTGTGACCGAATGTGATTGTGATTGGACTTCTAACTGATTCCTAACAAGCTAACCAATCTAACTTAAATTGGTAATTAAATTGGAATGAGTAGAAGTCCGATATAGTTTCGGCCACGTGTGAGGATGCGAAGTCACAAGAGGTTGGCTCTAATTCCTGACTCCTTAACTGGTCCACGGCCCAAACCCCTTAAATGGGTAGCATCCTGGATTGGTGAGTCAAGTAAATCCCGGTGGTGGGACGGTGTAGTCCCCGGGCCGAAGGTCATACCGACTTAACATGAGTAAAAGTAAGTAAGTAAGAATGAGTAAATGTAACACCCCTACTCGATCCAAATGTGGTCTCGCAACTCAACAGCATATATATATACATGTCACAGCGGAATTCTTTACACTCCAGGACCTTGCCACGGTCTGACTACAGAATATACCGAACATTAGCACATAACAACCTTAACCAAATACATATTCTTCTTACAATCCTCTCACATCCTATACATCTTACTAACTCGTTTGCCATACGAGTGTACATGCACAACTCGTAGGCCACACTTAATCCTTAACACTTGTATCCTCTTCTTACCCCCACGACGGCCGCCTCCGGATGTACACCTGTGTAGTAAAAACAGCCCCCAAAGCGGGTCAGCACGAATGCTGGTACGATCCTCTCATGGCCCCCAAGCTAACGTGGCTACGACGACTAATTGTCGATAGCATGGAGGTTGATTAGATGCACAACATAATAGTAAGTGCAGTAAACAACAAACCAACAATGAACAATCAAAGTTCACACACAATGAACGACTTAAATGCGTTCCCTTAATTAGAGAGTTGTTTATTTAACTCCTTAAGTAATGTTCCATCTTAACCTTAGTCCATCCTTATCTCACCTCAATCTTAGTCTTAACTTAATCTTAGAAACCACCATCCTTTAATAAGGAGTGGATGTAGCTTATCTTAATCTTAATAATACAAACCATCCTTTAAAGAGGAATGGTTGCAACTCATCTTAACCTTACCTTAATCTTAATCTCAGAATACAAACCGTTCCTGGAAGGGAATGGTTGTAGCTTAATTCGAACCTGGGATTTAGGTGATCCCACCGCACCATTTTAATGCCACCTACTCTGGACGGGAGTCCAGCGTAGCTGAGCCGGCAACCGGCCCTAGGCTACAAGTCCAAAGACAAGTCCTTAAGCGGAGGGCGGATCTGATTCAGATACCGTCCCCCTTTTTCCTTAGCATGCATGACCGGAGATCGGTCCCGGGTTTCCTCACTCAAGTTCCAGTTAGTAATAGTCTCAAGACCATGTTTGTTGGTTAACCTCTTCCGGTTTATATCAACCCATATTAGGGAGCATTCCTTAGTCTCACTCAATTCCTTACTAAACGTTGGTTAGTAAGTTCCCACGATATGTTGTGTTAGTTTTCAAACATCACAACAATACAATAATCATAATATTCCGGTTGCATGCTTTATCTTGTTTAGTGAGCACACAAAACAAATAGCACACAAGCCGAGGGACACCTCGTTAGCAAGCAGGTCACAAGAAGAACTGTACCGTTCACCATTGGTCGTTCGGTTGCTTACTCTCTTCCGGAGTCCAAATTCCCAAGTCCTAAAACATTCATTCAGTTTTAGGTTGTTAATCACTTAACTTAACCCAACTTACTTAACTTACTTAACCCTTAATGATTCCCACCTAACACCTCTTAAGTCTTACAACTTAATCTTACAAACTTAACCTTAAACTTTTTAAGTTTATACTTAATTAACTTAATCCCTTAAGTTCTTAGGGTCTTAATCATTACCACCCTACCAAAGGTACACTTATTACCTATTACCATCCTTAGAATTCAAATTTTTTTTTTTTTATTTTTAGGCTCGACCGAACTTCCGACCGACCTTACCTAAGGTCGGTCCATTCCAGAACATATTACCGCTTGAAAATTCTACCCCGACCGACCTTGCAAGTCCGGTCCCAAGGTCGGTCCATTCCCGAGAGTTTCCCCGTGGGATATTTAAGCCCGACCGAACTTGCCAAGTTCGGTCCCATGTTCGGTCGATTCCAGAGACTCAATTCCTTCACAAATTACAAGCCCGACCGAACTTGCAAGTCCGGTCCCCAAGTTCGGTCGGTTCCAGAAACTTTCTCCGGCAGTGTAAACTGAGCTCGACCGACCTTGCAGGTCCGGTCCCAAGGTCGGTCGGCTCCAGAACCTTATTTCTAAATTCCCATTTGACTCCAAACTTCTCCACAAGTTCCCCCATGTGTCGTAATACCATTTAGGCACTTAAACTCACCTTAGAACTTCCACCAAACTCTCCAAAACAACTTCCAAAGATCTTCTCAAACATTTACTAAATTCTTACAAACACTCATAACATTTGTCATATAATTCCTTACATTTCCAACACGTACATTTTGTCTAAAACTTTAACTATCCCAAGTGTTTTTTCAACCCATATAACTCCTCCTTAACATCATTGCACTCCATCTTGCTAGTTAAACCTTCCAAGGTCATCTTGCATGTCCATGCACATTTTCTCTTTTCATTTGTTACTCATCACTCCTAAACTCTTGAGCTTACTTATACATTCTTTTATTCACTTACTCACCTTCCTCATGATCACACGCTCTTTTACATTCCTAGTCATTTCCTTGACGTTTGACAACATTTCCTACACCTTTCTCTTCCATCACCTAAGTCCACTTATTACAATCTAACTAAATCTCATTAGTCCTCTACTAAATCATCACACTTACACAAGCTATCCAAACTCCTCATTGTTTTATTCTCTAGTTCATACCTAAATCACCTTAAAGTATACACCTTTCCATCCAAATTTCGCCATAGTCCTCTAGTATCTTATCATGCCCAAGCAAATTATTTTTCCTCATTCAACCATCTCACACATCAAGTTCTTTCTCATCATATCTCATCACCCCAAATCAACTCATCATAACAAACTCAATATATTGCAATAATCTTAAATTGCATAGCACTAAGGCTCTTAAATGACATGGCTCTTAGGCCCTTAAATAACTTAAACTTAAACATGAATTCCCACATATAAAAGCCTTCAACCTGCAAATACACCCATCAATCCCATGGTAGATATAATGCTCTTAAAATCCGTCTCAAACTTATATTACTAACTCATTCCATTGGCTCCTTAGTCACAAGTTCACAAGCTTATTTAAGTTCTTTTTCTCAGGTTATATAACCCAATACACAATGTAAGCTCTAAGCCACATTGGTACCCACCTAAACTCATCCCTTAAAACTTAAACCACCATTAGGTAAGCATTTTACCTTGTTTTCTCAAGCTTATCTTAACTTCCTCCTTAGACCTTCTTCTTGCATGAATCTCGGCCACCACTTAAATTCCCCTTGCCAATGTTCTAATCAATATTCAATGACTCATATGAGTACTAAACAATACACTAACCTCAAGGAATGAAAACCTAGGTTAGAAATGTGTTCTAAGGCATAAAAGTGGTGATTACCTTTGAAGTCTCAAAGTAGACTTGGGCATTGAATGAAATAGGACCTCCACTAGTCCTTGGTGAATAAATCAAGCTAGAACAAGGCATAAAAACAAAGCCCCATGAGAAGGAATTTTCGGCCATGTAGAAGAAGTGGTGGAAACATGGTTTTTCTTACATTTTCTTTACCTTAAGAGAATGGAGAAGCCAATGAGCTCTTCAAACTTGATTTTCCTCCATCAATGGAGTTTTCCCATGGCACCAAACTTGAGCTTTGAAAGATTTGAAAAGATGGAAAGATAGGTCTGGCCTAACTAAGAGAATCTATACTTAGTTTTGATTTGGAGCAAAGATGAACTCTTGGTGAGCATTTGAAGGTGGAGCACCATGAATGAGCTCTCTCGGTTTTGGAGCAAGAGAAGGGAATAAGAAACCGTGGGAAGAAGGGAAATGAAGAGAGAGAAGAAGAAAAGTGGGCTAATAAGATATTTGCTTTAATAAAGCAAATAGTACTCCTTTTACTTATCTCTTCTTTTCTTCCTTATTTGACTACTTATGGTGACTCATCCTCCCTTAGAAAACCGGCCCCCTATCTTAAATAAGGCTAGTCATGGTCTTTGTTGACCAACTAATTAGCTTATATTGATTAAAACTTAAACTAGTCACTATTTAGCACTATTCACTAATTAGTGCACATATTTCTGAAATTTTTGATTTCCCATTGATTTAGGCTTCCTAATGTGATACTAATTAGTACACATGTTGATTAAAGAGTAATGATGGACATTTAGCCACTCAAAACTCAATTCTAAGACAATTTCTCAAAAATGTGCTTTAAGACTTCTTAAAGCACATTTTGTGTTTTAACTTGTTTTTGAGCTTGGTTTTCTTTGCTAATTGATTTAAAATGTCCATTAGCATAATACTAAAGTCTTATCATGATATTTGGGTACTCACCCAAGTCTCTCCAAGCTTAGAGCACATTTTTGCCCTAATTGCCCTTAAGGCACTTTTTGTGTTTTCCTTGGTTTAAATTGTCTGCCAATCTTTCTAAGGCATATTCTAGCCTTACTACATCATAATTTGATGTTTACTTAGCATATAGGTTTGGGGTATTTCAGTAAACAAGTATGGTAAAGTAAGTAAGTAAAGTAAGAGTAAGTAATGTGTAATGAGTAAAAGAGTAAATTGCATTCGATTAACCCGGATGCGTAATTTGGCTAACCCTTGTGAAGGTAAGTATTGTGTGTGCTATTGTATAGTTGTTTGGATTGTGCATTGTATTGAGCATGATTGTATGATGTATGTAAAGCATGTATGTATGAAATTAATGAACCGCATGTACAGTCTTGACATAAATAGTCGGCGTACCCTAGTTAGCATGTGGTATATGCGGAGTTTATGCGCAGCTTTTGTTGAGCCCCTTGGGGTGATGTTTTTACTACACGCAGGTCCTCGAGACGGGTGAAGATGATGAAGAGATTAAGCTTGTTTTTCTTTGTTGGTAATTGGTGAAATGTGAATGGTGTACTATGTTGTTCATGGCTGTAGGTTTTTGTTAGCCGGTGTACCATAGGGTACACCCTTTTGGATAATGAAGGATTGTGGGAGGGTATAGATGAGTAGCTTGTAGAAACTCATTCATTTTTGGTAGACTTGAAAAGGGATGTAAATAAATACTTGGAATACTCGGTAATCCAGCAATGTAAATATGTTGTCTTTTGTATTGGTATGGAATGTAGTAGCTCGGTATACTTAGGCATCAGACCGTAACTGTAGGTAGCGTAAGCCTTGCTAGCCGTATGGGCTGTTAGCGGCGTTGTATCACCCGCCGTAGTAGTAGTATTTCCGCTGCGACATAGTATGATTAATGGGACGATTAGACGGTAAGTATAGGATTAACGGTAGGGGTGTTACAAAACAAGTCTCATCCTCACATGGTCAAGGCTTATGTCTTGATGTGGTGCTTTCTAACCTTTACTCGACGTGTTTGGTGTTTACACTCATTTCTCATTTATGGTCACAACTTCTAGACCATTGAATTTGATATTTGATGGATTTACACATTTGATCTGTTACTTTCACGTGATTAGATACACAATTACCAAGTCGGAAGTCTTTAAAGCTTATAACGTGGCCATGGGGTGTGATGAAAGACAACGGGAACTTGGAGGGATATTTGAGGTATGTAGAGTTAAAAGGGGTGACCAAAGCTGTACCTTGCTTCTTCTCTCGGATTCATCTTCCTTGTGTTGAAGTCGTCTAGCTGCTTCGTGTTGACGTTGCTTTCGAGCTTCCGGACTTGAACTTTTGAAGTTGTTTTTACATCATTTCTCTTCTTTTTGTCATTTGGATTTCTTCGAGGCATTTCGGGTTTGCCTTTTTGTTTTATCCTTTCTTGACTTTGCCTTTGGGGTTCTTGTGTCTCCCGGATTTTGAGTTTCAAGAGCTGTTTTGATGTGAGCTCTTTGGATCCTGTGTCACTCTTGGACCATTTGTGGATCACTTCATCATGCTGATAATGGCATTGCTTCTTTGGACTTATGAGAACATTATCTGAGAGTTGGGCTCCTTGCTTCCTTTGGTCACCGGGTTGGATATTCATCATTAGCTGGCTCGTTTTGTGGAACTTTGTAATATCGAAAAGGGATATATGAAAGGCTCAGCGGGGGTGCCTAGGGTTTAATGTGAGGGTTCACAAGCTTTTGGCTATATGGTGTTGTACCTAGGTGCTTTGTCATTCCTGATAGTTGTGTATCAGTTCTTTGTTACTTTTCACAGGTCTAAGTGTAAATCTACAAATTATCTCCTTCGATCGGAGTTATGCCGTTTACCTTACCTTTGAATGTGGTCTCACCGGATTCGTACAAAGATGACACACTCATTCGCTCATGGTTTTCTGCTAAAGACACTCTTGTGAATTTTCACTCGAATACTTGTTCACATGTTTAGATTAAAGATGACAAACTTAAGCTCAAATTTCCCCCAGTATTGATTTGGGGTTTTATGACAACACTTTAACAGATGTAGAATTTGGACCGCTTTGTGGATTGTTTCGGACGTTCTATGATGGTGTTTGGACGGACATGTTTCACCCTTTTAGAAGTAAAAAGACGAATCGTCTTGTTCTATTGCCAGAAGATGATTGTTTCATGTGCCTTTATCAAAAGACATACTCAAACCATTTTTTATTTTGTTAGAGAAAAAGCATTTATTTACGAAACATTTGTACATGACTTTCTTAAAGAGGTGAAGGATGCAAAAGTTTTATTAATGGAAAATAAATTGAACAATACTAAGTACATACATCGAAAAGCTACTCAAAGTATACTAAAAAGGAAAACTAAATGGAAACAAAACATCCTAAAGTTTAAACTAGGAACTGTGAATTTAAAGTTATTTCTAACAAAAACATTCGCTAAATACCGTCACATTGAAATCCCTGGTCAAAGAGGTCCTGGATCGTGTGCCTCAAAGCCTTGCAATCATCGGTCGTGTCGTGGCCGGGTAATTGGTGGTATTGACAGAATTCACTAAGGTTCCTTCCTTTTTGAGGGACCCCAGGTCGTGGGGGGTAAAAGGTTGTAGCATGTTTCGCTCCTGGAGGTTTTTGAATGCCTGGCCTAACGGCTGGCCGATGTCTGTGAACTCTCTCTGACGGAGTTTCTTTCTAGGTGGCTCTACTGCTCCAATGGCCCAACCCGACTCTCTTAGCCTTCGAACGGTGTTTACCTCATGCTGCCTAGTTTTCTTTTGGATGCTAGCTGTTGTCCTTGAACCATTTCCGGTGTTTTCTAGAGTTCCCAAGCTTTAATTCTCCCTTATGGATCAATTCCTCTAGGACACCAACTTGTCCCATCAGCAAGTCGAAATTAGGAAAGTATGTGAATTTCAGCTTGTAACGCCCCTATTTAAAATAAATATAGCAGAATAAAACTCTAATGGCGATTACAGATCATCGGGTTCCAAACACCCGGTACAAAACCTCACCAATTACTACTTACAAATGCTACAGTCTGAACTCGAGAAAACATAATAAAAGCAACATATTCAAACTCTCCACAATCCCTAATTTCCATCCCAATCACTCATACTCTTCGTGGCCACCTGTATAACATTCGTACCTGCAAGATGAAACCAAGCAGCCCACCCCGGGAGGGGTGAGTCAGTTCCCTGGAATGGAACTAGTACAATTCTCTAAAACAATAAATTAAAATATAATTCTTCAAATAAAATAGTAACATGAAAACAAACTCTTAAAAGTAAAACAGAGAAAAAGCACTTCAAACAATCAAGTTAAAGAGAAAAGAAAACAAGGTAACATAGAGATAAAGAACATCCAAACCAAGTCATCCACTTAAGAGGCCACACCATAAAGTTAGTAAGCACCCATCTTTGATGTTAGAACCAATTCTGGTTAAGAAGAGAAAGACTCAGGTAGTCACAAAGGACTAGGAGTGATATGAATATCCATAACCCGTGGTAGACAGTTTATGTCTCCACCATTTCAGAAAGTTGATGTCTATAGACAAACATACTCAAGGGTGGAATAAAACCAATTGGGAGAGAAGGCCCCCACTACCAGATATAAATGTCCATATGGACGAGGGATATACAGCCCCCTGCTATCATACACGTCCTTTTTGGACAAGGGATATACAGCCCTTTGTTGTTACTGGAGAAGACGCGCGCACGTCAGAGCAAAGACTCAGCTCATGGATGAAACGACATCCAGAGTCAAAAGAAGAATTTACCAAGTTTGACATTTCCCATATTCCCACTAGATTAATAACTGCATGAGTGCAATACCAAAACACTCAGTCCTACAGAGTGTAGAGGCGTAAACCCTCAGCAGCTAATATCTAATGAGACAACCAGATAAGAGCAAGCAATGATCATGTGAGTTGTACATTCAAGACTCAGTTAGTCACATCAAGCTGAGTTAGTCACACAAACATTTTCCTTTTGAAATCCATTCAATGTTAGTTAGCGTTTTCCAAAACATTCCATAAAGTCTGTTAGCAAAAGTATCTGAGTACGGGAAATCGTACCTGGTTAATGTTGTAGCAGTTCTAGATGACTTGTGCAAATATTCAACAATACTCTGAGGAATATTAAAGGTAGTCTAACTGCTGGATAGAAATTTGTAGGAAAAACTATATACATAAAAAGAATAAAATAATAAACTAAACCTACAACTCTATTACGGGTAGCAAATAAAAACCCGGTCGGAGTATAGAGTAAATATATTACGACCGAGAGTATCATACCCAAGGGACTCATAGAAAACTAGTCCTAATCCGGGCAAAAGCCTATTCTAAAACAATGGGGAAAAGTAAATGTGATGCTAACTAAGAAAACTAAATAAACTAACTTTGATTTGGGAAAATGTCAATGTAAGAGTATCATATGACCAATGAACAAGGGTGGCAAGTCTCAAAGAGAATTTAGTCTCGCAAAATGAATGTGCCGGGTTGCCTGCCGGACCTCCGCTACCCGGCATATTCATGGCCTTGAATGTGTCGGACAACTTTCACCTGGCACTACATCCGGCACCGTCCATTTCGTGAATAAAACTTTAAGATTCGGTTCTGACAAAAGGAACTCAATATTCATACTTGCATCGTGCATAGCTAATGCCGCGAATACAAACAGAATAATGGGAAAATAAGAGATTAACCCTAAACCTTAGATCTTGATTCCCCTCTTTCGGAACAACAAACTTAAAGATTACCAAAATCCTAATCTATCCTATTATTGTCTTGTGAACATTAAATAGGACTTAGAGATAAGAGAATAAATAACTACTTCATTCTACTTTGCATGAAGACTAGAACTCGGGTTAAGAAACTTGAAAATTCCATAAATGGTCATAATAGTTTTACAAGGAAATCTTCCCTAACCAAAAACCTAACAAGGATTCTGCATCACCACCCACACAACTACAAGAAGAGAATACAAAGGGGGAGAAGGGGGTGTTAATAGCCTTAACCCGTCAAGGTCTTCTTCTTCTCTTGCGTGGATGGATCTGCAGACGTTCCTTGGACACCAACAGATGGAATGTGGTGGAAATGAAGTGTGAATGGTGTGGATTTGGTATGTTGAAGTGTGTCAAATTGTAGCCTTTCTCGGCCTATTTATAGGCATCATATGTGTCTGTTGCTGGGCGTCGTGCCGGATCGTTAGTAGCCGGCACACGTGATAAATGCGCCCAACTGTTAACGGTCGAAACCGTCAATTCCGCGTGAAACAGTACATATGCCGGGTAGGGGATACCCGGCATCACACCCGGCACTATCCTAATTACCAACGGTCAATAACTGCTATCGCTTGGTCAACCGTGGCGACTCTTTACTTATGCCGGATGGAATCTACCCGGCATCATGTCCGGCAAGGCCTCTTTTCCGTTCTGTGTTTATATTGTGCAGGATCAACCTGGCATTGAGTCCGGCTTCAATTGAACTTTTGCCTAGAAAATCATTCCTTGCACAGAAAACTCATAAAAACATAAGTTTGTACAAATAATATACTTTAACACATAATAAGCATAAATAACACATATATAACTCTATTTAGATAAATATAATACTAAATCTAACTCATAAAATATGATAAGTCTGTGGCTTATCAAGGCCCTACACTTACCTTTTGCTAGTCCTCGAGCAAAACAAGATTAGAAAGGACTAATTACTTATGCACAAAACAGATAAACTTTAGAATGACAATAAGATAATTATTCTCAACTGCCTGACTCTATTTCACAAGTATCACTTAATTTTCCTTATCCATCAAAACATACTAATGGGTATAAAAATAAAGAATTTTCAAAACCGATCAAAAGTTTTTGGGCTATTTTGCATGAGGGATTTGTAATCTCTCCTTTTTCCGGTTTCCATCATTCAGCTCTATTTTTCAAGAGTTTCTGAATGTGGCCAAGACACTCATCAATGGTTTCTATTGTTCAGCCCTATTTTGCAAGGGTTTCTGAGTCAACCATGATTTTTTTTTGCATTGAAGAACGGAGAATTTAGGAGAAAAATAAAAGGAAAAACTCTCGTTTCTTGCTTTTATTCTGAGGCACTTTATGCAACCTCAAGGAATATAATGCTTTTCCTTTGGAAGAAGATTTTTTTCTTCCTCTTTTTTTCTTTTTCTTCTTCTTTATTTTGCACAAAAAAACCGTTTTTAAGATTTTCACCCAAAAGATTTTTCACAATTTGAAAAAGAGTGGAAAGTAATACCCAGAAGTATATAAAGGGAATAAGTAGGAGAAAGATCATATACTCATGTTAAATAAAAAGAATCAAAAGGTTAAAAACAGGAATCTACAAGTCATTAGAAAGCTTACCTCTTGAGAGAACAAGCATTTATTCATTCCGAATCTCATCTTAATCAAAAACATGCAAAAAGTTTAGTAAAACATTGATAAAACTCAAACTTATGCATATATATAAAAATTATATTTTTTAAGGGGGATCCCTGCCCTACACTTGGCAGGAACACTGTCCCTAGTGTTCAAAAAGAAAATGTTTTTTAAGAAAAACTAAAATAACTATGGTGAAAGTACTGACAAAAACAAATCATAAAAAAATAAAAGAGAAAAAATAAATGGTAAGAAAGGCTCCCCTGTTTGATATTGAAGGTGTGAGGAGGACCCGCCCTACACTTAGCCTTTTAGGCTATTTGGCAGTATCCGAGATCCTGGGCAGGATAGTGACCGAATTCGTATGCTCCCGTGGATTTGTTTGCGTTTGGGACGGGAGCTGACCTTGTTGTCGTGGTTGCGTCAGAAGTTGCTGTAATTGCAACTGCAACGATTTGTGCTCCTTGCGAATGGTCGAGATCTCGTTGTGGGTATCCCGGGTTTTGTTCATCAGGGCTGACATCATGTCACGAAGTTCAGCCATTGCAGCCTCTGATGATGAGGCAGGATGGGATGGTCTGTATTGCCTTGGACCTCCCTGGAAGCCGGCTTGACTCTGGAAGTGTTGAGAGGGTTGATTCCCCTGTTGCCATGGTTGCTGATACCCTTGGTTACTCACATAATTGACTTCCACAACATTTTGAAAGTCTGGCATATCAGGGCTCGGAGTGTGTGGTCGTGCACTAACCACATTCGCCTGTTGAGGAAGTTTGTTCATTGCTATTTGCTCCACCACTTTCTGTAGAGCGCTAACCTTTGTGGACGTTTGAGCATTGCTCTCCAACAACTGCTCATGACTTTGCATCAGTTTGTCAAATTTTGCATCACCCTCTCCCACTTGATATAAACCAGCGGTACTGCCCCTGGTTCCACCAGTGGCCCATTCCCTAATCTCTTCGCAAAGAGATTCAACCCCACTAAGGAATTGATCTCCAGGCTTCTTTAATATTCTGCACCAAGGGAGGATAAGATCATCGTGTTGCATTGATTGATCAATCCTTTGTAAAACAACTGAGAGAGTTGTTGTTCCTTGGTGAGGCTGTGGTGTGGACATGTGCGCAGCAACCCTTTGAATCTGTCCCAAGTCTCACAGATGTTCTCCGAGCTAGGTTGTCTAAAGTTGTAAATGTCGGCGATCATCTCCAGGGTGCGACTAGGGGGCATGAATTTGTCATAAAACTTGGTGGTCATGTCCTCCCATGTGGTGATGGTACTGTGGGTTAGACTGTGGTACCACTTGCTGGCGTTCCCCGTAAGGCTATGGGGAAAGAGATAAAGTCTGGCGTATTAGAGGACATTGTTTGTGGAGGTTAGGTTGTTTGTATGTTGTAGAAATTTAGTGATGTGGAGCAAGGCATCGTCCAGGTTTGTGCCGTCGAACATACCCAACTCCTTGATGCATCGGATTTGATGATATGGCTTAAGTTTTTGCCATTCATCGTATTCGTTTTGTGGAAGGAGAGGGAGGTCGATTGCGGGCTTTTGGCCTTGGTTAGAAGGCCTATTGATGTTGCGGACAGTTGGTGCTGCCATTGGTGTAGGAGGTAGGTGTTGTTGGTTTCTTCGTTGACGAATGAAGCGAAGAAGAGTCCTCTCGATTTCTGAGTCTAAATCTGCTAAATCTTCAGGAGAATTTGTGGACCGCAGAAGCATTCACTTTGATAACTTCAAGAGGAGCAAGAGAAAACATTAATACTTGGTAATAATAAAAGAAATAATATAATGACATATTAAAATTACGAAAATACAAGAAGAAAAAATTTTGGTTATGCCGGACACGGTGCCGGGTGTATGGCACCCCGCATTGGACTTCCTCCAATACTTTCAGGTTGATAGTACCGGCAGTGCTTCCGGTCTTCTGCGAACTAAAAAATTTCAGTAAAGAATCAATCAATTAGGAAGTATTAGAAGAGAGATCTAAGCGAATGGTGTAGGAAAAGAATAGAATACTATGAGGAATTTAACATTTTACGAAAATAATTTAAGACTGTTAATAATTTGAAAATGTCGGACAGGTTGCCGGGTTTGTTGTATCTGGCAGTGGACTTCCTCCACTAATGCCGGGTTGAAGTTACCCGGCATACCACCCGGCGCGTCCAAAACTCGAAAATAAAGAAAATAAAATGGGAAAGGGAAAGGGAAGTTAATATAAAAGAGCAATGGAAAAGAATATTTAGAGACAAATCAAAGATTCGAAAAAAGACAATGTGAAGTAAAAGTTGAAGTTTGATTATGCCGGATCGTGCGCCGGGTAAACTATATCGGCGTAGGACTTCCTCCAAGATGCCGGATTCAGAAAACCGGCAATGTACCCGGCATATTCAACCGAAAATAAAATGAATAAATTAAATTAAAGAATCAAAGAATAAGGAATAAAGAATAGGGTGTTTTACCGAATTTAGGACTTGGACTAATTCTAAATCCCCGGCAACGGCGCCAATTTGCTGGATAGAAATTTATTGGAAAAACTATATACATAAAAAGACTAAAATAATAAACTAAACCTACAACTCTATTACGGGTAGCAAATAAAAACCCGGTCGGAGTATAGTGTAAATATATTACGACCGAGAGTATCGTAGCCAAGGGACTTATAGAAAACTAGTCCTAATCCGGGCAAAAGCCTATTCTAAAACAAGGGGGAAAAGTAAATGTGATGCTAACTAAGAAAACTAAATAAACTAACTTTGATTTGGGTAAATGTCAATGTAAGAGTATCATATGACCAATGAACAAGGGTGACAAGTCTCAAAGAGAATTTAGTCTCGCAAAATGAATGTGCCGGGTTGCCTGCCGGACCTCCGCTACCCGGCATATTCATGGCCTTGAATGTGCCAGACAACTTTCACCTGGCACTACATCCGGCACCGTCCATTTCGTGAATAAAACTTCCAGATTCGGTTCTGACAAAAGGAACTCAATATTCATACTTGCATCGTGCATAGCTAATGTCGCGAATACAAACAGAATAATGGGAAAAAAGAGATTAACCCTAAACCTTAGATCTTGATGCCCCTCTTTCGGAACAACAAACTTAAAGATTACCAAAATCCTAATCTATCCTATTCTTGTCTTGTGAACATTAAATAGGACTTAAAGATAAGAGAATAAATAGCTACTTCATTCTACTTTGCATGAAGCTAGAACTCGGGTTAAGAAACTTGAAAATTCCATAAATGGCCATAAGAGTTTACAAGGAAATCTTCCCTAACCAAAAACCTAACAAGGATTCTGCATCACCACCCACACAACTACAAGAAGAGAATACAAAGGGGGAGAAGGGGATGTTAATAGCCTTAACCCGTCAAGGTCTTCTTCTTCTCTTGCGTGGATGGATCTGCAGACGTTCCTTGGACACCAACAGATGGACTGTGGTGGAAATGAAGTGTGAATGGCGTGGATTTGGTGTTGAAGTGTGTCAAATTGCAGCCTTTCTCGGCCTATTTATAGGCATCATATGTGTCTGTTGCCGGGCGTTGTGCCGGATCGTCAGTAGCCGGCACACGTGATAAATGCGCCCAACTGTTAACGGTCGAAACCGTCAATTCCACGTGAAACAGTACATATGCCGGGTAGGGGATACCCGGCATCACACCCGGCACCATCCTAATTACCAACGGTCAATAACTGCTATCGCTTGGTCAACTGTGGCGACTCTTTACTTATGCCGGATGGAATCTACCCAGCATCATGTCCGGCAAGGCCTCTTTTCCGTTCTGTGTTTATGCCGTGCAGGATCAAACGGCATTGAGCTCGCAGTCAATTGAACTTTTGCCTAGAAAATCATTCCTTGCACAGAAAACTCATAAAAACATAAGTTTGTACAAATAATATACTTTAACACATAATAAGCATAAATAACACATATATAACTCTATTTAGATAAATATAATACTAAATCTAACTCATAAAATATGATAAGTGTGGCTTATCACTAACATCAATAACTTGTAGCCTAAGTTAAACTTAAATAAATTCCCCACTCTTATTTCTAAGTCTCAATTGTCTTTTAAGCCCTCACTTAAATGTTATGTGTAACCTTTGACTTATCTTATAATGTTGTATAACTCAAGGTTGTAAGACCAAGGAATGTATTTTATTAACACTTGTTTTGTTCCACTCTTATCCACTTTACTCATACTTAACCATAATTCTCAATTCAAGACTTTTGAGACCCTTATGTCATAAATGCATTTTATGTTATTCAATAAATCTTAGAATTTCAATAACAATTCTTAAGCTCAATACTTTTATTCTTAATTTAGAATAAACATCGTATTATGACCTATGATAGGTTTATCTTAGAATACTATACTATTATTTTACAATGTAATGATTATGTATTTTATCAATATTACTAAATAATCTATTATGATTAAGTTTTGCCCTTAACTTAATTAAGATCTACATCTAGTATATTGGAATCATAATGTTGTAGATACATTTTATTATAACTTAATTGAGCCACTAAACTCAATTATCATATCCTTAGTTCAGAATGACTTTTTATTATGACCGTCTAATAATCTTGTCATAAGATGTTGAATAACTTCTCATATTGAAATAAATATCTTAATTAACTTAGACTTATCGAACTCTTACATTTAGTATTCAGAAAGTATATTATTTGCTTTATCATTAACTATAACAAGATGTTTTAAGATAACCTTTTACGTATCCTTACTTGCATTAATTCCCTGACTGTTTTATTTTTACACACATTCCCGCTACAGACTATGTATAATCCTTTTATACTAAATAAACTTGTCTTAAATACGTTTTTCAGATCGTTTACAAAACCTAAGGTTTCAAAGGAATAACTTAATAAATTAATCTCCTTTATTATGTTTTAGGATGAACATTATATCTTAACATAAGGTAAAATTTATCTAAGAATTAAATCCTCATTCATAAGTGAAATTGACAATTATTTAATAAGATAATCTATTCTGAAAAGTTCTCGTATTTTATATTCAAACAACATATTAATATTTCTAGTGTCGTAAAGTAGATCAATATAATATCTTATGTAACTTAGTTCCATCCGATTAAGGTTCAAAAGTTTTAAATATCTAATTCCATTTACAACTCTTTTATAAGTTCTACTACTAAATATCACTTAATTATAATCTCCCATTTTGAATATTGGTAATAAATGAATTTTATATGGCTTTTTCTAATTTTTAAGAAACTTAAGGATTATTATTTAGATTAATCTCCTAATCATAGTTTCATATCATAATCCTTTTAATGATTTTATCTTAAGACATTAGGTTATTGTTCAAAACTATAAATGTAATGAAATGATTTCCAGGCTTATTAATCCACTTCACAATTAGATGTAAAAGTGTTTCATTTAATTATTAATTATATAATAAGTTCTATTTGTGTAACAGTTTATGTAATCTAATTACAAATTCTCCTAAGTCTTAACTTATCAATTACTTAACCCAATTATAGATTTACATTCTCGACATTGACAAATAATATTATATGTATTTTAATATGGTTTATATAATCTTAGAAATTAAAAGGTAACTCCATAAGTTTAATTTCATAACCATAATTTAATACCACCTCATAATATTCTTTTAATAGTATTATGTATAGGTTTAGTTTAGCTTATTAATTCCTTCATATTCTATTTCCTATAAGGTTTTTTATTTTTTTTTTATTTTGTTATCTATATATATATATATATATATATATATATATATATATATTAGGATTTATTTAAAACATTCTTTAAGTAGTTTTATTGTATTTAATTACATCTATTAACTTTTACACATGTCCACACCTAATATATGGTTTATAAAATAAAGTATTTTCCTTAGTTTCAATTAAGTATATTAACTTCCATCTTATATATTTAATAGAAATGTAGATTAATTTAATTCCTTGATTTAACCTAAGTTACTATTTTTTCCTTTCATATATAGTTATATATATATATTTATATATATACATTTTTCTCACTTAAAAGTTTACACCTAAAAATACTTATTAACATTTTGTATTAATTTCAGTTAAGTCTTCTTATGTTATTCCCAACCTATAAAGTTCATTAATCAACTATACTTTAATTTTTTGTTACATTAAAAACCATATATTATAAGATAACTTATGAAAATTCCATAAACACAATTTTTAGACCCATTTACTCTTGTCTAAAATTTCCCAAATTTAATATATAGTAACAATAACATTTTAGACATATTATAAAATTTTTATTTCATAAAAATATCTTTTTAAATTATCTAAATAATTTCATAATACTCAAAATTTACAAAACTTATAACTTACGTTTCAAAACTCAAAACCCACATTAATTTACATATTTTATAAGGAATCTATGGTTAAAATTTCGTGTCAAAATACATTCGGGAAGGTCATTAAATAAATTCAGCAAGTTAGGGTTTTATTCTGGAATACATATTAAAGTAAAACAACTTAAACTCCCACGTTTTAATCTCGGCCGTCCGTTTCTCCTAACTAGAATCAGACGGCCCACATTTGTCGAGTTCATCAGGAAGCAGGTTAACGATTCGAATGGGGAAACTCACTATTCCTCTCAATCCACAGAACCAAATTCATTGCTTTTTGTTTCATTGAGTTCGAAATTTAATTGCGGTTCTAATGATACCGAATTCGCTAGCTAACATGCAGAATTCACGGTTTTCGATTCTGGGCTCAAAGTTAGGGTTTTTAGTTTAGTTCGAATCTCGATTTGGCAAATTCGCCTAATATAACACGTAATAGCTGAAATGGAAACGTGGGTTTGACCCGTAATGAAATTTCGAATGGCAACAATGGAACAATTTGATCAGAAACTCACCGGAATCGTGCCAACGAAGAATTTCGAATTCGGGTTTCTAGAAAAATTCGACCTTTACGAGCTGTTTGGGTAGCCAACTTTGCAACTCTATAAATTACAGTACAGATTGATTTAGGACGTGTTATTTGGCTCAATCGAAAGAAGAGATATAGATCTACAGATTGATAGCAAGAACTTACCCTAATTTGCAATACACAGAAAGAAATCTAAACTGAAAGTTACGAGTTTATACCTGTGTTTTCTCTATGATTTTATGAGCGTGACAAAACGGAAACTTTAGACGCTTCGTTCTTGCACACGGTTGGAAATTAGCCTTGGGTGTAAACATAAGAGTTTTAGAGGGATTAGGGATCTACACAACAAGCTAAAAAAAACATGAATTTTGACTGAGAGACGAAGAAGATATGATGAGACGAAGTTACCTTACCGATTTCGTTTTCTGGAAATCTGAGTTGAAAGTGTTCGGGGAGGCAACTTGAGATCAAGTTTGCGGAGGATGTAGAAAGAGTTAGGTTGAGTGTGAGCTATGGTTGGAAAGAGGAGTTTAAGGAGAAGAGAATGAAGAAAACGGCACTCAAAAATTCTCAAAGATGAGAGAGATATCGGGGTCACAAGTTAGGGCAAAGTTCTAAAGACTTAGCCAATTTTTAAAGGAATCCGGCGAGGTTGATGTGGCACGCTTCCCGAGGCGCACTGGTGAGTCAGCAACCATGCCACATCAGCATTTTTTTCAAAATGTTGGCTCTAAACTTCATTTTATCATTACTTTGGCTAGGATGATCCGTTTTTGACGTTCTTTTTATCAATCTTCTTGGTGTTCCATAATCTTTTTATTGGTATAGGTTTCATGGGCTAGTTTGACCATTCTCAAAAATTCAACCCTAGCAAGGCTTAAGGAGCTTAAGGTTTCTTTGATTTTATATTGAATTTTATGATTTAAACCAATGCTCAAATGTTTCTAAAATCTTATAATATAATTGGAGTGTCTAGATATTTTTCCAAGATTTATTGACTATAAATCTTATTATTAAGTTCATAATACTATATAATAATATAATAATTTAATGTTTATTAGTATTCTTTAGGGTTAAATAGAAGAAATCCCCTACTTTAATTTTCATAATTCCTTATAATAATTTAATATTCATAATCCCATACAATAATTTAATATTTAATAGTATTATTTATGGTTTAATAAAAGAAATCCCCTAAATTAATTTAAATTAATTTAGAGGTATTTCACAGCTTGTCATTGTATTGCTTCTGCATATTCTCAATTACCATTCGAACTTGCTCCTGTTCATCCATCTTTGTGAGCATAGCGGCTGCCTTCATCCTCCAACGCTTGACGAAGATGGACATTGATTAACCTTCTGTTTTTCGTGTGCTTGCAAGATCAGCCATGGTGACTCCAAAACTTCTAGCGTACTCAAAATGATGCAGACAAATCTTCACAGACCTCGTCGTCTTGGTCTTATCATTTGAGTTATGTACCAATGCTGAGGAGTCTCATCAAGATAGCAAGCAAATACCTTGGCCGTCTGCATTCATTTAGCGAAAGGATGGACATTTCCCTATCGAACATTGCCAAATGAAGTTGTGGGTCGGAGGAACCTTTGTATAGAGGAAGTGTTGAAAATTTCAACTTTGGAGGGAGATCAACCTTGGGATATAATCTAGTGGAAAAGTAGTTAAAACCGGCTGGCTTGTTGGCCCTCTCCATGCGCTCAATCTTTTTCAAAATCCCATTGAATTCTGTGGCTAACTGGGCATCCATGTTGACCGGATTTCCTCCTTTTGCCATACTTGGGATTTGGGCCTACCTGTTTTCAAAGTGTCCATCATTAGCTAACAAAAGGAAGTGGGATGAATGATAATGGGATGAGAATGACGCTTCACAAGGTAGAATGAAGACCGGAACAGGCTTAGACTGAAAGCAAGTGAGTCAGGATACCTAGAAAATGAGGTGTTTGGGCCAGAGTATTTTTTCAGACTGTGAATTGGAATTTGAACTGAAATCTAAATAGATGGCTTTGATTGGGCCTGAGAGGTGACACCAAGATCTAGGGTTTTGGACTAGGGCCCGGATAAGAAGTCTACCTAGACTAGAATGAGCCCTTGGGCCGGAATGTGTTTGGGCCTGAAGTAAAGCACATGGGCTGGAATGGTCCCTAAACCACAAATGGGCCTAACTTTTTTTTTGGGTCAGAGAAGATGGTTGCTAAGCCGAAAAAGATTTTATTTTCAGGACTTGTGAGTTATTATAAGTTCAGGTGGATTTCTTTTTATGGGCCTAAAACTAATTGGATAATTTAAATTAGGCCGGAAGAGAAATCACCTAAGTCTAAGATTTTGGGCTGAAGCCCGAACGACTTACACATTAAGCCAAACAGGGCCTCTCGGCCGCAAACAAATAGAGCTGCCAATTCGGGTTGGGCTAGGTTGATGTAGGAGAAGTTCCTATCAATCTCTAGGCTGGGTAGTGGGCCTATCATACAAACAAACAAAGCCCAGACAAATTCAACATGTCCTTACTAGACGTTTGAATCAAACCGGGTATGGATCTATTCAGAGAGGTGCTTGGGGCATGGGCCCAGGTCACCACAAAGGAATAGGGCTTGCACCCTATTCTCTTTGGGCTTCCCCAATTTTTCACATCCCCTAAAGGTGTGCGTCTACGGTCGGATCTTTGGATGACCAAACAAGGCTAGGTAAGGACACTGCTAGGAAAACGCGTGGGGCTAAAGCCCATGTATTAAGGGGATGTGGTTAGACGACATCCTCCTCTTTTCCCCCGCTTATTCACATCACCTAAAAGGTGTGAGTCCCTGATAGGGGACCCTCAAACGGGTCCCGGGGTGAAATCAATTTATGTGGACCCTCGCTCTCATATGATGCAAAAGTACAGAAATTTAAATTGCGCACAAAAGTAAGCAAACAATGTAATAAAGCCATAAATAATCATTTTCGAGTTAATCCCTCTTTCTTAAAATTAAGAGTTTGTCCCCAGCAGAGTCGCCATTCTATGAGCCTCGATTTTTAAACCCTATCCTATGTTGATTAGGATCTAGTAGGGTTTTAGGTCCACTTATAACCTAAGATTAATAACTATGTCATAAACATTAATTATTAAACCCTAAGTTAGCTCACTGGAACCTAATTAGAGTCGCCACCTAATTGTAACCTAGATCAAATTAGGAAAGGAGATTCAGGTTCGGGGGCTTGATATTCGACTTAATTAGGGTTCAAATTACTTTCATTACCCCTAGAAGTAGTTTTCCTCTACTTAGTTTAATCATGGCTTATTACGAGTCGTTTTTAACCTAAGTGCGCATACTTCTGTTTTTTTTAACCTTTTTTGACACAAAATTAAAGTGAAAATTAAAATACCTAAACTAAGGTTTCGGAGGCAGAATTAGGTCAAATTTTAATTATGTTTGTAGCCACGGATCTAATGTCTGAGACCACGGACCCCAATTAAATTACATGATTACGAAAACGGAACTAAAATAAAAACGTAAACTTGAAAAGTCCGAGGCCACGGACAGGGCGTCCGTGGGCCTGGACATGCACCATTAAAAACCCTAAAGTTTGAAAAAACGAAAAATAAAAAATCTCACCACCGTCCAGGGGCGTCCGGGCTTACGGACAGTGCGTCCGGGACCCCGGACATAGCATCCGTGGGTGCGGACCGCCCTCGGACGACGGCGTTTGGGCGGTTCCAGGCGGTGTTTTTGGCTCAAAATTTATGGGTAGGTAGCCTGAAAGATTATAAACATGTTAGTAATCAGAATGTTTCAATTTGAAGTCGAATTAAACATGAAACTTAGCAAACAAGTTATTGGACAGAAGCGAAAACAAACGTTAATTCAGAAGCAATAAAAAGTCGATTCGACTTCAAATTTTAACACATAGTAGTTAAAGTCAAAAAAAGTGAGAAAGATATGATTTCAACCTGTTTTACCTTCAGATTTAATGAGACTCTTCACATCGGGGATCTTTTGGTGCTTCGTTGATGCTGGTTCTGGATTGACTTTGAATTGAGCTTCTGAATACTTCTTCTTTATGCTGTTAAGGACGTTTTGATTCTGTATTTTTGGTGTTTTTGATACTTGGAAGTTCAATAGGAGAAGAAAGGATTAATTTTTGGTGATTTCGGGGTGATTTCGACAGTGTTTCGGTATTGATTTGGGGCTTAGAAGTGTAAAAATATGGGGAGAAGGTCTGTGGCTGTGTTTTCTGACTTTGGAAGTGTTATTCTATGCCCTAGGTCATTTTTGGAAGGTCCTTTTATAGAAAGAGCAAGGCCATGTTGATAGAACAAAATTTTTATCTAAAATCCTGATTTTGTGCTCTAAGAGAATCTGATTTTTTAAAACATGCTACAGGTTGATAAAAATTCTGAAATTTAACTAACGATAAAAGACGATTTTTAGGATGTTTGATAGTTGGAATCAGGTTATTTCGATAAATAACTGATTAGATAAAAATCTTACAATCTAGAATCTCCCATAATTCATAACTTACGATTGGAAAGTCGAAATAACAAAATTCCAACGGTTTTAGTCTTCAAAAATCATTCTCTATCTTGTGCTAAAATTTCATGACATTTAGACTTGATTTGAGTATTTTCCAAAGGAGAGAGAAAATTGTAAAAATGATTGAATTTCTCTTTTAAATTTCGGGCCAAGGTTCCAAACAAAACAATTTCAGGTTTACAACTGTATGTGGTCATGCTGACCATGTGACAATTTAATTTTAATTTTTGGAAACATTTTTTTATTTCTATTTTGAGGCTATTTCATGTGTTAATTATTAAAGAAATTAGCTTATAATATGAATTAAAAGCTAAATTTCCAGAATAAATATTATCAGAAAATCATGAAATACCTTTCATAAAGACTATGATATTTGGAAGTGTTTGGAGACAATGAACAAGTCATATGAAAATAGAAAATCCTGAAAATGTCCTTGGAAAATCCCGCCTTAGTGCTTTTTGACTGTTTTGCCCTTTGTAACACGTATGCCTTAGAGACTATTCCGAGGGGGCTAAAATTTTGGGTATAACACCCGCGTGCGAACAGGGGTATGCCGACTACTTTGTCGAGAACATGCGATTCATTTTAATTCAATAACATGCTCGCATTCAAAGGCATTCAACAAGGAATATAATCACACTAACATAACAAGTTTATTGGTTAGTAATAACTTACTCTTAGACCTTGAGGGTTTCTACCTCACTATGCCTTTGTTCCTTATTCATTATCTTACCCATCCTCTTAGGTTACTCTTACTCAAGTTCTCACCATTCTCAATCTCAATTCTCAACTCCCAAGTTCTCAATCTCAATTCCCTATTCTCAACTCTTAAGTTCAATTCTTAAATTCTCAAATCTTAACTCTCAAGTTCAATTCTCAAATTCTCAAGTCTTAAATCTCAAGTTCAATTCTCAAATTCTCAAATGGATATCTTTAAGTCATTACCCATGACCTCCGGGCAGAGTCATACACAAGACTCACCACTGGGTTTTCAAATACAAGTCTTACTTCCCCGGCTATGACCCTACACCGGGTCTAGCATAGTGGGTAGGTTCGACTATCAAACGGAACTATACACCTAGTTCCTCAAATTCACAAATGTCCGTTTCTCTACCGGACTACTCAAATTCCCAAAACTCCTCTCTCGGAGTTATTTCACAATCTCATAGATTAGCCTAGAAGTATCTCTCTCGATATCATCTAATAGCTTATGGAACTTTCTCAATGTATAGCATTCTCAGATCTAGGGGCTTCCCCAACTTATCGAATACTTTTAAGTTCGAGACATTTTCTCAATTAGGTTGGATCCTCACATTACGGATCGACTATCTTTTAAAAGAGTTTTATGGTCCTTTATATCTCTTTTACTTTTCTTACAAGTTTGTATCTTTGAATTATAGCCATCCTCTAAATAGAGGTTCATTGTATTCTTCCACCATTATTTGTTGCGTGGATTATTTCAATTCGGTTCTCTAACCATTATCGGGAGTTCACTAATCACGTACAACTTTCTCTCACATTTTAGTGAGTTCATAGGTTTGCTTTATCGTTATTCTTAATTCGATAGTTTTCGTGTGTTTTCACGTTTTTGTTATTTTGCGAAAAAACTCTATCTACGAGTCACTAACCAATCGTTACTCAACTATGAGTCGGTCTATAACACTAAGTTATATCGCACCATCATTCAAGTATGTTAGTTCATACATCATGCATCAAGACATACATATCAAATGCAATAAATCATTTTCATGCTTTTATCTTGATTAAGCCGACACACAAGCACACAAATCAGTGTAATCCGGTTAGCATACAGGGCATGAGAAAATCATACCTTACACCATGGTTTAACTTTACCGTGTCACCTCACATTGCTCGGTTCACACTTGATCCACGGATAACATTCCAAATGTTCTTATTAACATGAAGGTATTACGGTATGTAAATAACTACTACTCGTACTTACCCCGTTATCCCGTTATCTCGGTTTTACTCTTGTTAATTTAAGTTCTCACATCTCAATCACTTCTAGCACTTGTTTATCCTTCTAAGAACATTTACATGTCACCAAACAAGTCCTAAACAACATCTAAAACCAATACCAATCAATCCCCCATCATTAGGACCCTTTAAAACACTCTTGGGACAATTCAGGAGGTGGTCTGGGACTTGGTCCAGACCCTAAGTCCCAGACCAACATATTCTGTAACTTTCGGCCATTTTTCTACTCTGGTTCGGGACCTTGTCCCCATCTTAAGTCCCGGACCAAGCCTGGACTTGTATTCTCGGCACAAATTTAAGTGTGGTCCGGGACTTTGTACAAGGACCAAGTCCCGGACCCTGCTAAAAAGCTGTCAAATTATAATTTTTCAATCCCATTTCAACCCCTAATTCATACCCAATCTTTCTTAATCCTTTCACATGTTTTCTAACATGTTTAACCACCTCAAAACATACTCTAAACCTCCTCAAATCATTGGTCTAATCCTTACCCCAATTCTTGTTCAATTTCATCAAATTCCAATTCTTACCTTTTTGCATTTTGCACACTTGTGCATTTCTAAATTTCTCTTGGCACTTTGCACTTTGTTCTCACTCCATTTGATCATTCCAATTCCTTCCTAGACAAATGCATTAGCTATACCCAAGTTCAACTCTTATTTTCAAAGTCTTGTGCACTAGTTCTTTCCTAGCTATTCCAAGGTACTAAACATCAATTTGCTACAGATTTTTACTCTTCCTTTTTCAACCCTCCTATCCACATTCAAGGGTGGTTAGTTAACCAACTCAATCCCTAACAACACCTAGTTAAACTTAGGTCATTCTAAACTTATAAAAACACTCAAACCACATAGATTTCTACACACATTTTGCCATAGTTTCCCACAATTCTAGCACAACCGAATTCATCAATTCTCACCTAAACCAATCCAAAACTAACTACACCCACAGAGGGTCCTACCAGACACAAACTCAATCAAAATCTCATAAATCAACAATATAAAATAATCTCAATTCTCTAGGCTCCAAGGCCTTTAGTTCAAACAAAATTCACAAATTCTTCCTAATCACAACCAAACACATTCCCGATTCAGATTTCAATTCACATTTGGGTTCATTCATTTATTTACCCATCTCAAATTCTAAGGCAATCAAAATAAACTTTAAGGTAAGCTTTTTACCTTAACCTTCCAAGTCCCTTTTCAATTCTCCTCTTCCTCTCCTCCACTTCTCTTGACTCAAAATCGGCTAGAATTAAAGGAGAAGCTCCAATCCACCATTGGAGACTTGGAGAATAGCTCAAAACAAGAAAAGAGCAAGGCACCATGAGAGGCCAAAATCGGTCACAAGGAGAATGAAGAAGGAAATGGATTTTTGTTGAATCTTTTTACCTTAAATAAGAGGGAAGACTCCAAGCTTCAAGAACATGGAGTTTTCTCTTCAAATGGCCAACACCTATGGAGGTCAACTTTCTCCATTTGGGATTTTGAAAAGAGAGAATGATAGAGCTTGGTGAGAGGAGCAAGAATATGTACTTATTTTTGTGTTTGGAGCTTTAATGAAGCTTGTACAAGGAGAGGAAGATGGAGTAGCCATGGATGAACTTCAAAAACGTTCCAGCAGAATAGAGAGGGGGAAAAATCGACAGAGAAGGAGAAGGAAGGGGAAGA
Source organism: Limonium bicolor (assembly GCA_023374045.1). Classification (NCBI taxonomy): domain Eukaryota; kingdom Viridiplantae; phylum Streptophyta; class Magnoliopsida; order Caryophyllales; family Plumbaginaceae; genus Limonium; species Limonium bicolor. The sequence goes on from CM041778.1 coordinate 345,465,250, forward strand.
AAGGAAAATAGGAGGAGAGAGAGGGTGAAGTGCTTTTTATTTACTTTTCTCCTTTCACTTTTTGCTTTTCACTTTTTGACTCATTTGACTAATGAGCTAGTTATTAGCTAGGGGAGGGTGTTAAATACCCCTAAGAAAACCAGCCCCTTTAATTAACCCAGCTAGGGGTTTTTTCGTCTTTTACAAGAAACGCTCGTTAATTTACCCAGTTTAGCACTATTCACTAACCGGGCCCGTTTTTTGGATTTTTCTTGTTTCTTTAATTTTAATGGTTCTTAAGTTTCCATTAATGTTTAATTATAGTTATTTGATTTACTATAATTTTTACAGGTCCATTTGACCACTCAAAGTCACGTTTTCGGATTTTCTCGAAATACGTGTTCTAAAGCTTCATTAGAGTTTTTAAACCATTTTATGGATTCGTTTTCTTCGGGAATTGTTCCTGTATATTAATTAGGCCTAAATAAGCCTTAGGAATCCTTCTAGGACCCTAACCAAGGTCGTATTCCTCCTATGGTCACGTAACGCTCATTTTTGTGTTTTATGCTTTTTAAGTGTTTTCTCTTTTCTTTTGGATTTATTTTCTTCACCAAAATTCTTTAGGCACTATTAGGCCCTCAATTACCATATTAGAATTATTTAATCACCATTTTTAAGTTCGGGGTATTTTAGTGGTGGTAATACCCCGTTAGGTTTTCTTTATTTCCGTTGCGATTGTATTATTTCTGTTAGTTAGGTTCGATAGGAATTCGAGGTGTTACAAAAGTAATTATCCAAACCACATGGGGTGGATTGTGAAAATACATCAAACCATATGGGTGGCCATGTAATGTTCCCTACTTTTTGTTTGCTAGAACAAAATTTTATGAATTAAAGTAAATTTAACCTCAAAAATTTACTTTCATCACTTTAATTGTGGTTATTTTCAATTCACTCTCTATATCAAACTTATAAAAACCACCGACCTTTAAATATTATGGATTCAATTATATCAAACTTGTTTTGTAGTTAATGAGTTGACAACAAAATGATCACATCATTTCTTCTTCAAACCTAGATCTTAGCTTCATGCTATCTGTATAATGATCTATTTGTTTGGGAGTTGGGAGAGGAATAATAGCATACTTGCAGAGAACAAGCTACTGAATGTTGTTTTGGTCTTGCAACAAGAGTACGACGTCCTTGTAGAGCGTTGTGTTCTCATCCAAATTTTTATTTTTCTACTGTGACAAACTAGGATTTTTAAAGAAACAACACTACATCAGTTCCTCTATCCCATTACGGCAAAGAGACTTTAATCCGTACAATACTAGTTTCACTCTCAAGAGAGGCGATTTCAGAGACGATTAACGTCGTTCTCTGGTTTTCTCCTGATTTTTCAGTGAGATTGGCGTTAGCCATTTCTATCTTCCAGATTGGCAGTGAAGGTGTAGTCTCTCCAGGTATAGTCTCGTGAGTTTGTTCCTTCCTTGATTCATTCTCGGCCTTCCTTTGTCTGGATTTGGAGTTGTCGTCTCTGCGCCATCTCCAGGGGGTAGTCGGTTATTCTTTTTCGCCTGTTGCTGAGTCGAGGTGGTGATTATCCAGTGTTGTGTGGTTCTTGAGCTGTGTTCTTCCAGTGGTGTGTGGTGCGGTTAGGTCATGTTCACCATCGCTTCTAGTGTTGATACTGATTTGGTGATGGTGATTTTAAATTGGGTATGCGGCTGGGCTATTGTTTAGGGATTTCTTCGCTGATCAAGCAGTAGTCCGTCTTGTTGTTCGCTTCGTCTGTGTGGCTTTGTGTGTGGCGTTTTCAAGGTTTGCAAGTGGGCTCTTGGGGTGCGCCTTTGGAGATTGCGACGGAGTCTTGTTGTTTGTTTCAATTTGGCTTCAGATTTGGTTTCCTCTTTGTGTGAATTTTGAAGCTGCTCTAGGCTTGGATTTACACGTTTCAAGTTTGGGGGTCCAATTGGGGGTTATTCCCTATTTCTGAGTTTGGTCTCTACCTCCTCTGGCGAGTGCAGTATAGTTTGGTTTGGTTACGAGTGTGTGTAAAATTCAAGGTGGTGTAAGTCTCTACTGTGATAAGTTACGTCTGTTTGGGTTTGATCCTGGTTATTATGGACCAAGTTACTCAAGCATGTAAGGAGTTATTCCTTCATCCAGCAGAAAAAGAAGTGGTAGAAGGTGATCTGTTGTGTCTGGAACCTCCAAATCCAGATTTTAGGAAGGCTCTTGTAGGCAGAGTGTGGCACCCGAATAAGATTTCAGCAAAAAATATTCAGTCCTTTCTTTTTCACTTATGGAAACCAAAGGCTTATATGAAGGTGGGCCTTGGCACTATCAACATCGGTTACTTGTAGTCATGCCATTGGATACTTCTATCAGTATCATGGAACACGATCCAGTCAAGACTCGTGTCTGGGTGAATGTTTACAATCTTCCTATAGCTCTATTCAACAAACCGTCTGCTGTTAATCTTGGTAATAGGATTGGGAACTTTATTTCATGTGCAGATAAACTTAATCCTCGGGCTTCGAAAGCTCTAAAGATTTGTGTGGAGGTTGAAGTAAACAAACCTTTGTGCAGATTTCTGGTAGTTAAGAGTGGTAATCAGGACAGATGTTGTAGAATCTCGTATGATAATCTGCCTCATATTTGCTATAGGTGTGGTAGGATGGATCACACAGCGGGGGAATGTATATTTCAGCAGGTGGACTCTTCTCCAAACAAGTATGGTGCTTGGATTAGAACTGAGTTTGCTAGTAATCTAGCTGGAGCTTCTGATAAGAATCTCGTGAATCAACTTTTAGGATCGGATGAAATTCGGGTTGGTATCAAAGAAGGGCAGGCCTCTAGTTCAGCTGTTCTCAAGACGTTAGCTCCTTCGCACTTAGTTACCGTAGAGGAGTGTATTCCTCCTAAACTGGCGTGTGATCCTATGGAGTTGGGAGCGACACAAGTGGGTTATAAAAAGAAACCTTACTCAGATAAAGAAATGAGATCTTTTGACCATGACTATGGAGGGGTTTATCAGAATGAAGGAGAAGTGTAGAGGGTGAAGGTCTAGGTGATGGAAATAATCCAGGGCAGTCTTCTGAGGGGAAGAAGAGGAAATACAATCATTTATCAGATTGGGAAGCTGCTATGGATAATTTTACTTCCCAGTCTGATAAGAATCAAACCCAAGTGCTTGATCAGAGTAGTGATATTGATCTTTCTATTACTCAAATTTTAAAAGAGGCTGAGGATCTTGCCGAGGGGAAAGATTATGCTACAGTCTCTAGTCTTAGAAGTGGCCGCAATCAGTCTAAGTTCCACCACAGGGAAGGTAAGGAAGCAGTAGTGGGTGAAAATTCAAGTAACCCTAGAAATGATGTTTCTAGGAAGAGGAGAAATCAAAAGCTGAGATTTCAGGAGGCCAAGCCTACGTTAGGGAGTGTGGCTAATGATTATGCAGTTGAGGATTTGCTTCAGGATCAGGCAGACCTTGTTCATGAACAAGGCTGCCAAGGAAAATGAGTTGTCTTTCTTTTAACTGCAGGGGCTTGGGTCGGCCTGCTGCAGTCTCTTGGGTGACTGGATTGCTTCAGAAATTCAGACCTGAGTTAGTGTTTCTTTATTGAGACTCACAGATCCATGCTAGATATGGAGCTGATTTTTAAAAAATTTAAAGGTTATAAAGGTTTTTCTGTGGGCAGTCGTGGTAAGAGTGGTGGTTTAGCTCTTCTCTAGAGGGAGCAGTTTGGTATTTCGGTTGTTAACAGCTCTGAGCACCATATAGCTGCTAATGTGAAGATTGCTGATGATATGTGTTTTCACTTCACCGGCTTCTATGGTTGGGCCAACTGGTCCCTTAAATGTTTTTCTTGGAAGCTTCTGAATATTCTTAAACTCCAGGTTAAGCTTCCATGGTTGATAGTTGGAGATTTTAACCAGGTTCTGAAAGCTTCAGAAGTGGTGGGAGGTAGGTTAGGAGTGAGTCTGTGATAGCCCCGTTCAGAGACTCTGTTCAGGAGTGTGGTTTGATTGATCTGGGTTTTTTTGGGGATATTCCTACGTTCACTAATGGTCAGGATGGTCTTAATCAATCCTGGTCTAGATTGGATAGAGCTTTTGGTGACTCTGAGTTGTTGAAGCTGTTTCCTTCTATTTCAGTTCAGCATCTCCCTCGTCAGCACTCTGATCACAACCCTATACTGATAAGATTGTTTGGTCAGTTTAGTTTGCCAAAAAAACCTTTCAGATTCGAAAATATGTGGACTATGGATCCTGTCTGTCATCAGATAGTGAGACAGGTTTGGGCTAGTGAAGGAAGTAATTGGATAGATCTCAGCTTTCAGTGTTCTAAGAAGTTGAAGGATTGGGGTGGCTGGTCTCTCAACAAGATTAAGTGTAAAATGAGATCAAAGAAGAAAGAGTTGGAAGGGATTAATAGGACACCGAACTCTATAGGTTCAGTTGCTAACAGGAAAAGGCTTCTGTTTGAAATTGAGTTGTTGGCTCATAAGGAAGAAGTGTTTTGGAGACAGAGATCTAGAGATGAATGGCTGGCTGAGGGTGAAAAGAACACAGGATACTTCCATTCTAGAGCTTCGAATAACAGAAGGAGAAACTTGATTTTTGGGCTGATGAATGATGAGGAGAAGTTGGAGTTTACTTGGGAGCAGTTGAATCGGACAGCTTCTAACTTCTTTCAAAAGCTGTTTACTTCTACAGACTCAGTGACTCATCCTTTTTTCAGGAAGGTTGTTACAGGTAAATTAGGTCAGAGTTTCATAGATGATCTGAAAGCTGATTACATTCCTCAGGAAGTCTTAAAGGCAGTGAGGCAGTTAGGGAAAGATAAGTCTCCTGGACCTGACGGTTATAATGGCCATTTCTTCAAGACCTTTTGGAGCATTATCGGCAATCAGGTTACTACATCTGTTCTTGATATCCTCAAAGGTAATGCTAAGCCTGATGACATTAATCATTACTTTATTACACTAATCCCGAAGTTAAAGGGAGCTGTGAATATTGTGGATTATAGGCCAATAGCTTTGTGTAATTTTGTTTATAAAATCGTTGCAAAGATTTTAGCTAACAGAATCCAGCTCATTCTTCCAGAGGTAATCTCACTTAATCAGGCGGGGTTTGTCAGTGGTAGACTACTCACAGATAATGTCATCCTAGCTGGGGAGCTCCATCACTTTATTGATCGATGTAAGGCGACTAAGAAAGGCTATTTTGCTTTAAAGATGGATCTTAGTAAAGCTTATGACAGGATTGAATGGTCTTTCTTAGAAAATATTCTCTCTGATATGGGGTTTCCTCACAATTGGCTAAATCCGGTTATGCAGTGTGTGAAATCAGTAAAAGGAGCTGTTCTCATCAATGGTTCACCAGGTAACCAGTTTCATCAGACAAGGGGAATTAGACAAGGTGACCCTCTATCTCCTTTTTTTGTTTATCCTTGCTCAAGAAGCTCTCTCTAGTGCTCTGAATGTAGCTGAGAGTGGGGATACTTTTAAGGGGATTAAAGTTACTAATTGCAGTCCCTCTATCACCCATTTGGCGTTTGCTGATGATATTATTTTCTTTGGAAAAGCTTCTAAGGACAATGCGCTCATTCTTCAGGATATTCTTGATAAGTTTTTGACATCGTCTGGGCATTCTTTTAATCTTGCTAAATCAGAGTTACTGTTTAGTAAGAAGCTTGAGATGGGTCTTAAATCTGAAATAGCAAACATCTTTAAAGTCAACCAAGTGACCAGTTTTGGTAGATATCTGGGTCTTCCTCTGAAGGTGGGTAGAAACAAGACTGCGTTGTTTGAGTATTTGATTCAGAAAGTAAGAAAGAGGGTTGGAGTGTGGGAAAAACCAATGTCCCAAGCTTCTAGATCAATTCTTGTAGCTAGTGTTCTTCAAGCTATTCCCTCCTTCACAATGTCGATCTTTCAGTTGCCTAGAGGGATTATTCAAAAGCTGAATTCTATCATTTCTAACTTCTGGTGGGGAGGGAGAGAGAATAATAGACCAATGCATTGGAAAAAATGGAAAGAAGTGTGTGAAGATGTCGAGAATGGAGGTTTGGGTTTTAGGGAGATTGATTTGTTTAATAAGGCGCTTATCACTAAACAGTTATGGAGAATCTGTTCTAAGCCTACCAGTCTGGTGTCTGTTGTTCTCAAGAGTCTTTATTTTCCTCAATGCTCTATCCATGAAGCTAAATCTGGCAAACATGACAGTCCTGTGTGGAAATCTTTTGTGTCTAATGTGGAGAATCTTAATCTTGGCCTAAGGAAACAAGTTGGAAATGGAGCTAATACTAGGTTCTGGAAAGACCCATGGCTGCCAAGGGCGAATGGTTTCAAGGTTATTTCCCAATGTAAGGAGGATATGGACAGAGAGGCCCTCGTATCTGATTTCATTGATCCTTCTAATGGCAGATGGTTTTCTCATCAGATAGTTGATAATCTGATAAACTATGATAGCAGATTCATCCTTTCTATTATTCCTAACCTGCAGGATCAAGATGAGTGGGTTTGGCATTATAATACTGATGGGATGTATACAGTTAAATCGGGTTACCAATGCATTCAAAATCAGATACACTCAGGATCTGCTTCTGCTTCTTGTTCTAATACTAGTAGCTTCAAACTGATTAAGAAGCTTCATGTCTGTCCTAGAGCTAAGCTGATTGCGTGGAAATTCCTTCTTAACATCACTCCTTGTCAGGCTAATCTAGCTAAAAGGATTGGAGGCAGCTACAACTGTTTCTTATGTGGCAAAAAAGACACAATTGTGCATTCTTTTTTTCTTTGCTGCTATGTAACAGAATTATGGAGTAATCTGGTTAACACTAATGAGTTAGCTGAACTGTCTGATTTAAATTGCATTAGTTGGTTGAAAGAGGGTATTGCTAATTGGAAGTCTGTAAAGAGTACAAAAGTTCTTAATCTCCTATGGGTGATGTATGATGCTAGGAACAAGGTAAAGCACAATCCAAGCTTTGCCTGGTGGCCGATTGTTGAAGCTAACAGGGCTTATATTTTCTATTTTGACAAGATGCAGATGTCTCCTCGTGGTATGAGAAAGGTCGATGGGTGGTCTCCTCCGCCGGTTGGAGAAGCTAGATTGGGATGGGCGGTGATCCAAAAGCAAAGCTATCCTTTTAAGATTGGTGGATTGATCCGGAATAACAATGGGAGTATTATAGCTGGTTTTTCTAGGCTATTACACACACTTGTGGAGTGCAACTTGCAAACATCATTGCTATGAAACATGCTATGACACTTGCTCTCAGAGTAGGCAGTCATACTGTGGGTTTTGATAATATGCAAGATTGGATTGCGAAGATCTGTAACAAGGGAAGCAATGGTGATGGCACTTTGAAGTATAATTGTAATCGCATTCAGTTACTTATGGGTTGTTTTACTGCTGTTAATTGGTCTTGTAATGACTCTTATTTTAATTTCCCTAGTATGCAAATGGCTGGATTGGCAAATAGTGTTAATCGGAAGGTGAAATGGTGGAGAAAGGAAAATATTCCTGAAAGTGTGAATCTAGCCAGTATCTTGGATATGGAAGATAGTGGAGAAAATTGGCCTGTCAATTAACTTCTGCTATTCTTCTTTCTTTAGTAGTATGTTTGGATTAGTTTTATGTAGTTTCTGTAATATGTGTGATGTGTTATATATATATGAGAAGTCTGATGTTTACTCAAAAAAAAAAAAAAGTTCCTTTATCCCGAAATGCCATATATTTGCAATTCAGAGGAACAACATTTGATCAGTTCTTATTACCCAGAAATGCCATATTTTGGAAGCTTTGCTAACAGCTTGTTTCGTAAACACAACAGAATGATGCCATGGGACGAAAATGACACTTCATTTATGATTTATACTTACATTTTGTGGTTCTAGGTTCTGTACAGTATGGAATCAAGTTAGCAATGGCATTTGTTCACTACAATGTAGATATATTATCATCATCAAGTATCAAAGATTGGCTGTAGCTATTTTTGAAGGTACTGCCGCCATTCTTCTGGAGTTCCCTTTCTCCTCAGCATCCGGATCGCATCCCCTGTTAAAGGAATGGCTAGAATATCGTAATCTTTAGGTGCCTGGTAAGGAACCAATATTGGTCACGCGTTCAGTGTCACACCATACAAAACATTTCACATGGAAAAGAGGAAAGAAAGATTCAGCTGTACCACTAGAGATGGATGGCTAATAACGAAACAAAAGAAAATTGAAAGATCAGCTGTACCTTGGGTGTCTTTGCGAGTGTCATGTTAGCTTCTTTGAGAGTTTTCTGTCCTTTCTTTGAGTTGCATTCTGAACAAGCTGTTACCTTTTTGTTCCAACCCAGGGTTGCACGTTGGTTGTGTTGTAAACAGGATGTTCAAAACAAACAACAAGATAGAAAACAACCAATCTTTATACCAACTCCAAGTTTTCAATAGATTCAGAGAGCCAGAATACCGTGGAGTAATTTGATAGATTGGTAAGTTGTATGGTTTTCATCATGTTTCTCACCAGGTTTTCCCAAGTCCACTGGCCACCTCGAGCAATTGGTTTTACATGGTCGACAGTCAAGTTACTAGTGGAAGAACAATACCTTGCAGTAATGAGAATCAAGCCTCAAGTCAATGACACATTCTGTTCTTGCGTTAATTTGAATGTGCAAAAATGAAAAGTATTACCAGCTGATATAAAGCACACCACATCTCAGATACTTGAAAGTACTCACAGAAATTAGACTCATGGTTTTGTTGTTTTTTACGTAAACGACAACAGCACAAGTAGAGAGATTTTTGCACTTACTGACAAGTATAGTCATCCCGATAGAAAATGTTCTTACGACTAAGGGTGTTACTGATCCTCTTTCTCTTCATAACCTGGAGTAAATGTGGAACCTGAAAGCGAGGAGGGTCTTCAACTCATCATTTTTAGGAGATCTGGGAATTTTTAAGCAAAGTAATATGTTCTGGCATGGCAGTCAACTAAACAATCGGGTAGGCAGTCATCAAAGACTAATAAATCATTATATAGCTACCCTTAAAACGGCTGGTATGTGGAAGGAACCACTTGGAGAGTTCACTGTCTGATTGTAATATTCAAGTACATCAGCCTGCACTAAGAAAACACTTAGATTTCAACATACCAGAAAATCGATCAAATGTCTTAAAAGCTCTGCTGCCACCTAAGCAAAAGAAAATCAAGTACTGCATAATCCTTTTGTATCATTTTCCAAATAGAAGCCAGCCCAACTTACACAATAATTTAGATTGATGATAAAAACAGCAGAAGGAAAGCAATAATACCTTCTCCATGAACTCCAGGCAAATTGCACGCTTCCAGCAGACGACATTCACAGGTCTAGGAGGTCACAAAAAAAAATTAGGAATCTCTTCAGAGGAGTGTATCCACTTAGACAACAGTAATGAACAAAAACAAAGCGTCTGAATGAAGGTAGGGAGCTCAAGTTTTCAAACAAAAATAATACAGAAAGATGGGACGGTAGAATGTTTTGATAGACCATTTTCTAAATTTTAGCCCCTCATCCTCTTCTATAACCCGCCCATTATCCCAACTATTTTCCAAACCTCTCTCGTATATGTTTCTATTTTTTGAAAAGTAATTTTTAACTAATCATAGTTTATTTAATATCTTAACATAAATAACTTACTATTTTATTTAACTTAGCAATAATAATTAATTTTTGACAATTTTATATCTTATTTTTTTAATATTACTTAAACATAAGTATTACATCATTTCCAAAGGAGTAACTTTAATTAATTAAAATATGACAATATAATTAAGTGCATTCATACAAAATGTGATACCAGCTTTTATAACTTCTTAAAATAATTTATATGTACAACAAAAACATTCAAATTATTTTTCTAAAGCATGTGAAATGGGTTAATATAAATTACTATATGAAGTTAGCTAGAGCATAAGAAATAAAAACTAAAAAAAGTAAAAAAAAAAAAACAAAAGACAAAAGACTTGGGGAAGGGAAGATCACTAATTAAAGTTACTAAAAATACTAAAGATAGAAAGAAAACAAAGAAAACTATCAATCATAGTGGAAGCATTACAATTTTCTTTGATACTCCCTCCGTCCCACCTTGACCGTCCTATTTACTATTTGGATATGTCGTTTGACTTCAATTTTTAACATATAAGATAAATTAATTTTGAAAATTTAAGTTTTGCATATGATTCCTTACATGATAAACTATATAATACAAAATTTAGTTTTATAAAATTTTTACCTTATATGTTTAATATTGAGGTGGAAAAACGTGCCAAAAAGCAAACAGGACACTTATGACGGGACGGAGGTAGTACTATATATTTATCAATTTACTGTATATAGTATATTACTAATTAATTTTTTATTTTATTTATTTACTAAATAAAAACAATTAATTTATATTTCTATATTTATAGCTATTAAATTACCATAAATACAAGAAAACAATTACATATATATCCATTATAATTTTGTTAAAATAAATTAGTTGCCACCACCTAAACATGATTTCTGGCGGAATTTCTGGGCTATGCCACTGCAATCGGTACCGTTCATAGTCATACTAAGCACCAACCCTTACCAGCTACATGAAAAAACCCAACAGTGATCACTAGCTATCTATTACACATTGTCAAACCATATAACCCAATCACAAGCGCAAATCCTCAAAACTAGTCGTTAAAGCACATCAATGACAGCTTAGGCCCCATTCTTTTGCAAAAAGAATAAATCAGCTGATAACTGATGACTGATTTTAAAATTAGATGATTGTGTAAAAACCTATATAAGTTATTCTTTTTGTATTAGAGTTTTGAACTGATAAACCAACTGGTAATGTGACTGACAATATGTAAACCAACCGATAATGCAATTGATAATGCGTAAACTAACTGATTAACTAACTGATAATGCTGTTTTGAATAAACTTCATAAATAAATGGTATCTGACCCATAATACAACAAAAGAATGAACTAAACCTATAAACCAGTTGATAAATCATAAGCCAGTTGATTCTGGTGCAAAAGAATGGGACCTTAATCTTTATGAATTCAAGTTATCCACTTGCTACTACACTAAAAACAGTTCAATCTGTCCGGATCGGATAAGGATGTAAGGAAGAACAGTAACAGCAGTATAAGTAACTACTAAGTAGCACTGTAGCAGTACATGTGATGAGGTAGTGGTAGATAGAGCACAAGCTAACCGATAAGAGATATCCAAAACAAGTCCCCGGAAACAAGAGAGTTCATCCTTCTCGAAATCAAATTCGTCCTCATCCTCGTTTTCTTTGTGGAGACTGATGCCAACCCTCGTAGCTGAAGGGAGGAAGATTTTCGCCTTTGAGTGTCCAATTCTTCCGATTTTGCTCCGGTGGGGCTCTTGAAGTTGAGGATGACAACCTATCCATCTAATACAACCGCCATTGCTGCCGAGCTGTAAGTCGAGTGGACATCTCAGCTCGAGCCCCGCTCTGTTCCACCTCGAAACCACCTTCAGTCGTCCCTGAACAGTGATATTTGCCATTCAAGATTCGACTTGGGTCCCTTCACACTCTTCGCTCCTTTTTTTCAAGTACCGAGTCTCCCCTCACTTCTTCAGCTCTTTAGAATCTCACGCCCAATGGACAGGATTGGGAGAATGGTAGTGACATAAAGAGACGAATATGGAGAGGACATGTAGACAAGCAATTGAAACCTCCACGGAAATAGCCACAGCCACTCGTTCCTGTTTAGCGCATACAGCATACGTAAGTTGCAATATCCTTTTGAGCTGCCAAATATCTGTGTATTATTGTGGTCGGTCGCCGATCTTAGGCGTTTGAATTGCACAAACCAAACTAGTCGAGGTTTGTTTTGGGTAATCACGACGCTGCTTACGTTTTTGATGATTTTTTAGTCATTTTTTTTAAGGAAATGAGATTACCCAAAGGAAAAAATACATGCCATGTCGTTTGACGACATTACAAACTTTACTCAAGTCGTTTCAAAAATTACTTTCTCCACCCATGTGCTCAGTGGCGGAGCTTAGTGTATAGTTGGGTGGGCTTGGCCCCCCCAAATTTTACAAAATTTAACAAAAAAATACATATAACAAAATATAATTAACAAAGTGGCCCCTCTAATATTTTGATGTGGCCCCCCTAAATTTTAAGGGCTGGCTCCGCCCCTGCATGTGGTTTTCCCTGTTTTATATTCAGCAATTTTTCTAATTTTTGGTTAATTTAAAAGATGCTTAAATGTTGTCCCAAATGATGAAATTGTACATAGACGATCCTATAGTGTTATATTTTGATTCAGTGAGAAATTTAAAGTTTTTAAGCTTAAATGTGACATCTGGGACCCAATGATTTCACTTTCCATTTATAAGTTAGTTAGAAAATGTCGCTCCCTACGCTCCCTCCTCTCTTCAAAAAAACCCTATCACCCTTCATCTTCCTTCATTAGCTTTTCACCATGCCGCTGTCTCCACTGACCTCCACACATTCCAGCTCCAACCCTTCAAACTATTTTCTTAATCCCTGTCCTTCCTGTATCCACAAAATCTATGCCACCCTCTCCAATCATTATTACTTTAATCTATGTCCTTCCTGCTGCCACAAAAATTACGCCGCCCTCAGCTAGTGTCTTCTACGCGTCTGCCAACCTATACCATCAGCAACGTGGAAAGAGGAGTAGGTTAAATATGAGATACGGATGGAGGAGGAGAGCGACGTTTGCGGATGATAGGAGGCCAGCGAGGATTCACAGAGGGGAGCGCCATAGCAACAGACAGTCCAAAAGTAACAGGCGAGAAAAGGGTAACCGTGCCCGCGTCCGAGGTAACTGTAAGACCTATACTCCCACTACAGTCTTCATTGACAACATCAACAGAGAAGTGTCAAAGTTTCAACTGGGGAAAATAGTTAGCAGATTTGCCAAAAGGACCAGAATTTACATATGTAGAAAGGTGCGAAAATGGTCCCAAAAAGCTTTTGCGTTCGTCGATGTTGATCATGTACAGGATGCAAAACGAGTGATCAAAGGCATAAGAGGCTGGTCCATCAACGGGAGTGAACTTTGGGCTAGAATGGAATACCAAGACTATAAGGCAAGAGGAGGAAGGGCCGGATCAAGATCCTTTGAGAAGCCAAAAATACCTTCTCCAAAGGAGAAAAGCCCAGCCCTATCAAGACTATCTATAAACGTCAAAGCGGATAAAGAGAAGAAAGAGTGTTTAAAGAAATGTGTAGTTGTTGTCACTCTCCAAGAAGAGAAGGATGCAAAAGATGCGATGAATCTCATGCTTGATCGATGGCCTAATACTACCGGGTTGTTGGCCCTCTCTAGAAAAAAGTTTCTCTTTGTCTTCAACTCACCCAGTGAAGTAGAAGATATAATAAGTAAAGCGCAAAAAGAGGGTGCGGCCCACGGGGGCATGGATATATGACGATGGACGGTTTATGACCAAGTAGAAAAACGTAAAGCCTGGGTCATTATTCGAGGTATCCCACTCCATGCATGGAACAAGAAAAATGTGCGCAAGATTGCACGAACGATTAGGGAAGTTATTAAGATTGAAGATGAGGATATCAACTCCATGGAAAATGTAGAGGTTCGAATCCGAGACGAGACATCCTCACTTCAGCTGATTAACTTGAAGATTACTGTCATAGTTGAGGGTCAACGATTTCCCATCAGTTTAGTAGAAGTGGATCCTCTTCATAAGAACTCAGAGCCCTCTAACAGTATAATTCAGTTGCCGAAGAATGAGGAAAAAAATCCACAAAATCAACAACTTTCAAAAATTGGTGTACTCGATCAGTCCGAAAAAGACAAAGAATTAAGTTGCTACAATCCCTCCCAAGGAAGTGTAACCGATAAAAGGCGTGTAGATTCCCCAGACAAACTTTCTACGGGTCTTGATGGGGTACGAGATATCGAGGCGAATAATTTATTGGGCACATTGTTTGATGAGGAGCCGCCTCCCCCTGTTGTTGAAATTAAATCGCCTCACAAATATGAGGATGGGAAGTTGCCCATTACCAACAACAATTCAAGAAAAGAGGATTTATTCTCCTCGGGAGATAACTTGCTGAGAGACGTTGGTGGGCACCCATCTACAGTTGCAGAGACTCAACCATTATCGCTCCAGTTTAATGTTGGTGCGGTGATTTCCCATGCAGTCGCGCCAAACAAGGAGGCGGATGGTGACAATGAGTCCAAAAATATGGGTGCGCTTTCCAATGAAATATGTGACTCAATTGTAGACCGGACACGGGTACCTGCTTCTGAGAATTTCGAAGGGCTGCAGAGGTCTCCGAGACCCGGGCTGATTATATCGCCTCCGGGCCTAAAAAGCCCAACACCATATTTGGAAACGTCTTCGGTTGGCAAAGAAGAGATAGACCAATTTGTCGAATTAACTCATAATACCCCTCCAAATACCCAGGCAATTAATATTGTCCCGACAAGGAACGAACAAGGTAAAATCATAAACCCTGATGCAGAAGCAGATGAGTGTATCAAGCTACTACGACAGCTAGGCTGTCATGTGCCGAACCCCGCCCAGACCATGGCCAATATTATCAACCAAATCCAAGAACAGATGTGATAGAATGGGCCTAGATAAAGGGCTTAATTTTGGGAGTTTAGTTTTAAGCAGGGGGCAACAGCCGCGCTTGTTTTGAGGTGTCGGTGGTTTCTAGGATGGATTTTAGCTCATTAGGTGCATGCGGGTTCATGTGTCTGTAGGTGCGTGTGTGGTCTTGTTCTAGTGTTTCTGGGAGGGTGATTGGTTTGGTTCTTCAGTGTGTTAGTGTTTGTTCTGGCTATTCTAGAAGTGTTCACTCTATTGTATTATGAGTTGGTGGGTACTCTTTTTCCTCTCTAGGCTTTTTCCCATTGGGTTTTGTCTATGGAGGTTTTAATGAGGCCCAATATATGCCACTCACCTATTTTAATAAATGGCTTTAAGCCCCACGGGTCACATTAAGCTTAAAAAACTTCAGATTTGGCATAAGATCAAAATATATCACTTTAGCATCATCCATGTAAAGTTTCATCAATTTCGGACAATGTTTAAGCATCTTTTGAATTGAACAAAAATTAGAAAAGTTGTTGGATGTAAAATGAGGGAAACCACATGGGTGGGGAAAGTAATTTTTGAAACCACGTGGGTGGAGTGTGTAATTTCACCAAACGTCATGGGTGGGACATGTAATTTTCCCTTACTCAAATTAAAGAAAGAGATTAGTTTTTTCGGGTACACTTTGGTCGCTAACATATGACCATTGTCCGATGACTAATAACCATTGATTGGTGACAAGTGAAAGTTGATCGGCAGCCGGTAGCCGTTGACCATTAACCGGCGGTTGTTGCCCGGTTAATAATTCCTTCTCCCCAACACAAACAAAAAGCTAGAAAAATCAAAGGGAATTTTTTTCTATTCCCTTTCATTCTCTTTCCTTATTCCATTTTCTGTTTCTTCCGTTGTGAGCCTCGGTTTTTTGAACCTCTACTTTATGTTGATCTTGGTTGATTAGGATCTAGTCAGGTTCTAGGTCCACATATAACCTAAGGTTAATAGCTATGGTATAAAACATTAATTATTAAAACCTAAGTTAGCACTAGAACCTATTAAGAGTCGTCATCTAATTTTAACCTACGGTAAATTAGGAAAGGAGAGTTCAGGTTCAGGGGCTTGGTATTCAACTTTTATGGGTTCAAGTTACTTTCAATGCTCTTCTAAGTCATTTTTCCTCTGCTTATGTTATTTACGGCTTATTACGAAGTCGTTTTAACCTAAATGCTCATGATTCTGATTTTTTTATTTTTTGACAGAAAATTAAATTGTAAATTGAAGATAATAAAACTAGGGTTTTGGGGGCCGGATTACATCAAATTTGATTTTGTCCATGGCTACGGACCTAGTGTCCGAAACCACGGACCCTAGTTAAGCTAATTAGTCAGAAAAGTTGAATTGATGAGAAAACGAAGATTTGAAAAGTCCAGGGCCACGGACAGGGTGTCCGTGGCCCCGGACATAAGTTTAAAACCCTAGATTCTAAAAATTAAAACTTTCCCACCAACATCCGAGGCTATCCGTGGCCGCAGACGGGCCGTCTGAGATCCTGGAGAGGTCATCCGAGGGCATGGACTAGCCATGGACAGTGGTGTTTGTGTGTTTCTCGTTGATGTTTTTAGATCAAACTTTATGGGTGTTTAGCCTACAAAATTATGAACACATTAGTACTTGAACGAATTCAATTTGATCAGAAATTAAGGCCGAAACTTAATGATCAAGTAATAGGGCATAAGCTAAAACAAATAGCAATTCGGAAGCTGTAAAAGATTGATTTGCACCCAAATTTCAACATAAGGTTAATGGAGTTGAGGAGAGTTAGAAGTGTAAAATTTCAACCTATTTTACCTTCGGGATTGACAAGGTTCTTCATGCTGGGAATCTTTTGGAGTTCCGTCGGAGTCGGTTTCAGATTGAGCTCAAACCCAGCTTCTGACCCTTGCAAATTGATGTTGTTCTTCACGTTATTATGATGATTTGGTGGGGATTTGATGATTGTTGAGGTTGTGAGAGTTGAAAGAGATGTTTATGTGATGATTTTGGAAGGTTTTTGATGAGATTTCGGTGCTCGGGTGTTGAAAAACGTGAGAGAGTTGAAATGGATGGGTTCTCTGATTGCTTAGGGTTTTTGGTGTGCGTCTCTTATCAAGAGATAAGGTCCCTTATATAGACATCACTAAAGATAGAGTAACTCGGTAAAAAACGAAGTTTATTGGGAATTTGGTTAGGTGATTTCCCAATGGAAATTGGCCATGAAATTTTAAGCACATGTAGAGGAAGATTTTTCAGATTTTTCTAAACAGAAATTAGAATTTTTGGATAATGGAACATTTTTAAATTCAATTTCTTGTCAGATTCGTTCACAAATTACTAGGAAATTATTGGAGATTTGAAAATTCAAAATTCTAAAACCATTATGTTCTAAATGTCATCCTCTATCATGTGTTAAAGTTTTAAAGCATTCCAAGTTGATTTGAGCCATTTTCAAAGGAGAGAGAAAGCTTATGGGATGGTTTAGAAGCCCTAAAATTTACAAAAATGTCCCTCGTGATGACCAAGCTGTCACCTATGCCTTGAAATGTGCCGATCAAACCGGGATACCTTGTCCCTTGACCAAATTACCCTTTATAACCCTCATGCCTTAGAGACTCTCTTCTGGGGGTCAAATTTTTGGGTATAACAAATTGCCCCCCATCAACTAAACTTTGGAATGGAAGTGAAAAGAGTAGTTGATGCTTGAGTGATGTCCCAAAAGTTTTCTTAACTTTGGTAAGTCTACTCCCTTTCTCAAAATACTACCGAAGATTCCTGATTATGTCGAGCTATTCTAAGACGTTGGTTACCTGAAGAAAGTTATTGGGCTATTCAAAGGTGCCAACTACCTAGATTTTGTCGAGCTATTCTAAGGCGCTAACTCCCTAAAGCGATAAACGTTATCAAACTATTCTAAGGCGTTGCCTACCTAAAATGTTGAAATGTTGTCGAGCTGTTCTAAGGCGCTGACTACCTAAAATGAAGAAATGTTGTCGAGCTGTTCTAAGGTGCTGACTACCTAAAATGTTGAATGTTTTCGAGCTCTTCTAAGGCGCAGACTACCTAAAATGAAGAAATGTTGTCGATCTGTTCTAAGGCACTGAATACGTAAAATGAAAGGAAAACGTCGAGCATTCTAAAGGTGTCGGGAACTTGAAAATGACCAAGACGAGGTATGATATGTAATGAGAATGATGCAATACGTTTAAGGAATGCAATGTGTTTAATGCGATAATGAATGATATGACTCGGGTACATCCAGGGACTGGAACCTAATCAGAAGTGTGTGAAATGCATATGTAAAAGGTTGAGGATTGAGAGTGCCAAACGTGGCGAATGCTAAAGAAGTGGGTAGGACTTATTATGTGCCTATAAGAATGCGGGTAGACTTATAACGTGCCTAGATGAATGACGTTAGGACTTAATATGAGCCTATATTAATGTGGGTAGGACTTATTACATGCCTATGTGAATGAATGTGGGTGGGACTTATGACGACCCCAAATGAATGTAGATAGGACTTATGACTAGCCTTTGTGAATGAAGGTAGGACTTTTTACGTGCCTAAATGAATATGGATAAGACTTATGACGAGCCTATATGAATAAAGGCAGGACTTATGACGAGCCTAGATAAATGATGACGGGACTTATGACGAGTGATAAGTGTAGAATTTATCTATATTTCTATGCTTAATGTGATTAATATTTTATTGGTTTGTATGATAAATTCCTTACTTATATGTTAATTTATGTTATATGCGAAGAACTTCCCTTATTTGTGGTTTTATGCTAAAACAGGTAAAAATACTGAAGAAAATGGTCTAGATACATGTGCCAAAAACTTAACGATCAAGACAAGACCAATCGTGAGCAAAAATGATCTTTCCGTTAAGTTTTAAGGTGTATCTAGGTGAAGGGATTAGATGGGCCGTAACTTAATTCTATGGATCGTATGCCCATATATGCATGGAACCGCTTGACATCGGACGGAGGCATATGACATTGGGCTGCTTGTTATTATTCTCTCACAGTATACCATCCACTCATGCATGATGGGCTGCAGACGACAGAGGGGCGTAGTCAACTTTGACTTCCGTGGACTGTCTTCTATTGGGCTGACAATAATTGCGCGCTTGGCCTATTCATGCACGCGAAATTCTGGAGACATGGGCTCAATTAGAGGCGCAGACCAAGACGAAGGAGCCAACAATTTCATATGGTGGGCTGCCGACAAGAATGATGGGCAGACAAGAATCAGTGGCGCAGACACGAGAGACGCTGATTCCTTGGGCTGGATGAGCCTTTTATTTCATACTCACACATACGTTAACAGATCATTCATGCACATACCAAGCCATGCATGTGAGCTGGTATTTTGATAAAGGCACAGGTTGAACAGGGTCATGCAGAGAATGATGAGGCAAGACTTCGTATAGGGGCTGGACTTCTTTGGCATATAGATGCATGGGCCGCATGCATACATAGAGAGGCCAACCAGATGGACCCGAAGACCAATGTTCAGGGGCACAGACTTTTATTTAAAAGAGACGTGGAGCATCAGCAACCCATACAATAATTCTGGCGCAGACAAATATGATGATAGCCCACATAATCATCAGAAGGCGCAGAGTTTGTAGAGGGAGCCGACATTGAACATATATATGACGAGTTCGATAATACGACGATACAGATTACAATTCTTCCTAACCTAGCCACGAGAAACGAAACAGGAACAACCCTAGCCGCCAAGTACAGTAG
The DNA here is from genome assembly GCA_023374045.1 of Limonium bicolor. Taxonomy (NCBI): domain Eukaryota; kingdom Viridiplantae; phylum Streptophyta; class Magnoliopsida; order Caryophyllales; family Plumbaginaceae; genus Limonium; species Limonium bicolor. The sequence continues at coordinate 345,484,618 of CM041778.1, forward strand.
AGCCACCGCCGAGGTCGAGACAGAAAGAGAGCAACACAGACAGATCGGAACAGAAGCTAGAGACCGAATTCGTCATCGTCCCACAATTAGATGATGTTTTCTTATCTCATTTACATTGTTGTTATTTCTTTGTCTCCAATGTCTGAGTAGTCGTTTAGAATTCTGGTTTGCTATGGATAACTAGTTTATTATTTTGCTTCCTGAGTTGTTATATACGAATTCTATACAGATTATAGTTTTATTCCTTGTTTATTATTGAATTCTCTTGTGACTAATTATTGCTTGAGTTATTTGGTATGAATTGCTTACAAGTGAGAACTGTGGCGTTCATTAGACCATAGGAATATTACCAGTGAAACTACAGATGGCAATTCCTGGGGATTAGCTGACTAGAAACCAGATGATTCGTTAACGCTACTAGTTAATTTTAAAATTCATAACGAGAGTTAGGATTTGGGAATCGCTAGTAAGAATCTATCTTACGGAGACCGGTTTTAGATTAATTTAGATCTGGGTTGCAATCTAGAATTTAGAAAACACTCAGGAAGAGAATTAATTAACTAGGGAGAAATAGTAAACCAGGATTCGCCCTTTTTTATTTATTAGAAACTCTTTTAATTGTTTTTATTTTAGTATTTAATTTCTGCAATCAAACCCCCCTTTTTTATTGTTATTTTGTTTAGTTTTTAGTTAGTTAGATTAAAGACTCAAACTCGACACAGCCTCCTTTGGTTCGATAACCTAGAGAATACAACCTAGGAAAACTTGCTACAATAGACCAGTACACTTGCTGATAATACGTTTCATACCGTAAAAGTTTTTTGGCGCCGTTTCCGGGGAGGCACGGTTATTTAGTTTAGTCTTTATTCTATTTTTCTTTTATTTATTTTGTTTTGTTTAGTTTATTTTTGTTTTGTTTTGTTTTGTTTAATTATTTTTATTCAATTTGATAGTTAACTTGGTTTGTTTGATTGTTTTGATTTTTATAGTTATTTTAGTTTCTAAGAATTTTTATTTATTTTTGGATAAGTTTATTTATTGTTTCGTTTAACTTTGTTCTTATTCATTTTATTTGTGTTTGTTTTGTTTAGTTTGATTTTATTTTATTTTAGTTTTTCCTTAATTTGTTTATTTTTATTTTTATTCCTGTTTATTTTTATTGATAGGATTTTATTTAGTTTGATTTTATTTTGTTGTTTTCGTTCAATTTTGTTTATACTTAATTTAATCGTTTTTTTCTCCTTACTTAGACGTTACTTTATGTTACTTCTTCTTTAATTTGATTATTTTTATTTTGTTTTTACTTTATTTCAATTCGTTTAATTTTATTTAGTTTGGATTAATTTTTGTTTGTAGTAGGTTAGTTGGTATTATGTTTCTGACTGAGTTTAGTTGTTATTTTTATTCTAATTATAGTGTATTTAGTTTATTTTAACCAGTTTAGTATTTTATTTTTCTTTTAATTTTTTTGTTTATGGTCTTTACTCGTTCTGTAGGAGAGCCAGAATTTGAGCTTGGTCCAGAAATTGACAGATTAGCAAGAAGAATTCGACATAATCTTAATCTGGAATCAGGAGGTGAAGAGGAAAAGGTTCTACAGTTGTCAGAAGAGGAAGAAATCAGTTGTTCTGCAGAACCACCAGTTGATCAGGTTATTCAAGGGAAAGCAGACATGAGTGGAGTTGTCAACCAGGAGAGACGGATGAATGACTACACTCGTCCTAGTGTAGAGGGACTCACGTCACCTATAGTGATCCCTGTATTACCACCTGGAGTTGAATGGACATTTAAAACCCACTACATCACAATGGTTTTGAATGCTCCACAATTCAGCGGGACAATCACAGAGGATCCATATGTTCAGCTTACATCTTTCCTGTGACTGGATGGAGCTTGTTCTACTCCAGCATCACAAGAGGTAGCTCGACTCACTCTGTTTTCATTTTTCACTGAGAGATCGAGCTGCAGAGTGGCTGAATTCTTTGGAGCCCAATAGTATCACTAGTTGGAGCGAGTTGGCTAATGCTTTTCTAGTGAAGTATTTCCCCCCGTCTCGTATGTTGACAATGAGGGGGAAATTACTAATTTCAAGCAATACAGTGGTGAAACTCTTCCTGAAGCGTGGGAAAGATTTAAAGGATTTGTTAGGAGAGTTCCTCACCATGGCTTGGGGGAAGAAGTAGTCTTACAATCATTTTATAAAGACTTGGACCCCCAAAGCCGAATACTGGTGGATACTTGTGCTGGTGGGAGCCTTATGGAGTTGCCCATCGCCCGTATAAAAAGAGCTTTTGGAAACATTGACAAATTCAGCTAATCAAGGGGGTGGTGCTAGAGTTTCCTCTGTAGTTCCTCCAAAGAAAGTTGCAAGTATTTATGAGGCCGATTCACATGCTCTCCTTGCTGCTAGGATGGAGAGTATGTCGAAACAGTTTGAGAAAATGTGTGCCTTCATGAGTTCGACATCAAATGTGCCGGCTGCTTCTGAATCATTACCTCCATGTGAATTTTGTGGGAGGAATTCTAGTATGTGTCAGTGTACCCCGTATCAGAATGAGGAGATGAACTATTTGGGTAACAGACAGGGAAACTTCTACAACGATCGGAATAATCAGGGGTATTACCAACAACAACAACAAAGATATCATAATAACTTCAATCAAGGCTCGGCTCATAATAATCAGGTGAACAATAGTGGAGCTGGCATTTCTTCGAGTTTAGAGGCTACAATTCATGAATTTGTCAAGTCAACCACTATGAGATTTACAGAGCAAGACAAGATAAATAACAGAATAGAGAAGCGGTTGGATGAACTTGCACAACAACTTGCTCAGCGTCCTTCTGGAGCTTTGCCAAGTCAGCCTGAGAGGAACCCAAGGAAGCAGGTCAAAGTTGTTTCTGTTGTGGAAGATGATGCTCAACTTATTGCTGCAGTTCAGCCTGTTTGAAAAGAGGTTGAGGACTCTAGTAAAGTTTTTGAAACACCAAAGGAGAAGGAGTCTCTTGAAACTCAACCTTCTTACTCTTCTGTTTCTAATCGTAAATTTGAAGAACCTATTCCTTTTCCTGACAGGTTAAAGAAAAGGGACCTTGATGAACAGCTTGGAAAATTTCTATAATTTTTTAAGAAATTAACTAAGGATATGCCTTTTTCTGATGTGCTTAAGTCTATGCCAAATTATGCTAAATTGGTGGATGATATCTTGGCTAAAAAATCTTCTTTGTAGGAAAAGGAAACGGTGAAGAAGGTAACTACTAGGAGTGGTAAAGGTAAAACTACTGAGCTTGAGGTGGTGAATATAGAGGAACCGGTTCTAGAGAATGAGCGTAATTGCAAAACCACCTGATCTCCTCCACCTACACCACCTGCAGTTGAAGTTTCTCCTCCAGTTCCCTTCCCAAACAGAACCAAGCGTTCCAAGGAGGATAGTGAGTTTGATAAGTTTCTTACTTTACTTCGTCAACTATCTATTGATATTCCTTTTGTTGAATTAGTTGCGAAGGTGCCTAACTATGCCAAGTATTTAAGGAAGCTTTTATCAAATAAGGCAAAGTTAGTTGAGACAGGGACTATTCAGCTTACAGAAACTTGTTCAGCGATCATACAAAAGCGCCTACCAGAAAAATGCAAAGATCCTGGAAGTTTCACAATTCCTTGCAGAGTAGGAGACATTGACTTCGACCACTGTCTTGCTGATTTGGGAGCATCGATCAGTCTCATGCCATACACTATATTTGAAAAGCTTGGGATTGGGGACTTACGGCCTATACGAATGACACTTCAGCTAGCAGATCGCTCAATGGTTTATCCTTGTGGGATTGCTAAGGATGTGATGGTTAGGGTGGAGCATCTGTACTTTCCTTACGATTTTGTCGTACTCGACATGGCTGCAGATCCAACAATTCCTATCATCCTTGGAAGACCCTTCTTAGCAACAGCCGACGCTCGAATCGAAGTTGCTCACGGTACGATCACTTTGAATACAGAGGGTGAGCAACTACTATTTTATGCTGGTAGGTCTTCGAAACAAGTTTTGGAAGCTTCTTGAACTTCTTGTCTATGGGTTCCAAAGACAGCTCAATCATCTGGAGTCTCTTGAGAGAATAAGACATGTCTAGCCAAAGACATTAAAGAAGGGCAGCTGGCTGGGAGGCAACCCAACATTATATTTTTATTTGTTAGTTTTTAATTTTTGTTTTAATTTCTTTTCGTAGTACTTTTCTTGGTTTTGTTGTCTATTAACTTTTAACTCCGTTTGTAGTTTTGGTTGCTTCTGGTATTTTTCTTTTCAGATGAATTCTTCATAGTGATACTGCAACCAGACTGCAACACTCAAGTGTGGGGTGGGGTCGTTCTACATAATGCAACAACAAAATCCAAGGGAGTTCTAGTTTTAATTGTTTTTCTATTAATTTTAGTTTTTGTTAATGACTGCTCTACTGTGTTTCCTTCGAACATAACTGTTTTTCTGCGAGCTTTGAGTTTTTCACTCCTGGCTTGTCACACAATGAGGACATTGTTTAATTTTAAGTGTGGGGTAGGGAGTGCTCTTCAGTTATCACTTCGGACCACTGGTTTTTGATTGTTTTCAAGTGATAAATAATATTCTTCTCTTTGCTGTTAAATGTTGAATTTTGGGTGAAAATATATGCGGAAGCTTGAAATTGAGCCTGATGACAACCTTACAAATCTTAATGCTTAAAAGTTATCTTTCCGGAATTGTTTTTCTTAAATTTACTCTATTTTCACTGAAATTTGATGGATTGGCTGATTGTGGAGACTAAATGTGTTTAGCTTTGGATCTTGGGAATGATATGAATGTTTGGAATGAAAGGATAAGGCAAGGTACTCCTCTGATAAAAAATTTCCTAAACCAAATCAGGCCTCTTTTATCTAGTTATTAAGTCCTCGGGGTGCTTTATCACCTATCTACCTAAGATCTCGTGATCTGGGATAGTTGGCCCAAAGCCGTTACATGGATAAAGAGAAAAGTCTGGGTGAAGGAATAACTATGCAATTAATTAAATAAATCATTTGTTTTTATTTCTTGACGAAGAAAAGTTTTTGCATACGAAATATTTAATTGCAGTTTTTTTAGTTTTTGATCATGAGTGTGTGGTGTTGAAAGGTATTGCAGAGTAAGGCATTACGTCACACCCCTTGTCATCCAAAGGGTAATGAAATGAAATTGGTTGAAGATCCAAAGCTAATCTGTGTTTCAGTTTCTGCAATTCAGTTTAATCATGCTTTTATTAAATTATTCTCTATTCACTGTTTGCGAAAAATGATAGTTTAGAGCAGATTGATTTTCCTGATTGTCATTTTGCTTGTTCTCCTTCTGCTTATGTTTGATCCTAGAGTTTTATGTTTCGGTTTGGAGCAGTTACATTCTTTATTTGCTTGAGGACAAGCAAAAACTAAGTGTGGGGGTAGTTGATAAGTGCAGAATTTATCTATATTTCTATGCTAAATGTGATTAAAATTTTATTGGTTTGTATGATAAATTCCTTACTTATATGTTAATTTATGTAATATGCGAAGAACTTCCCTTATTTGTGGTTTTATGCTGAAACAGGTAAAAATACTGAAGAAAAGGGTCTAGATACATGTGCCAAAAACTTAACGATCAAGACGAGACCAATCGTGAGCAAAAATGATCTTTCTGTCAAGTTTTAAGGTGTATCCAAGTGAAGGGATTGGATGGGCCGTAACTTAATTCTACGGATCGTATGCCCATATATGCATGGAACCGCTTGACATTGGACGGAGGCATATGACATTGGGCTGCTTGTTATTATTCTCTCACAGTATACCATCCACTCATGCATGATGGGCTGCAGACGACAGAGGGGTGTAGTCAACTTTGACTTCCGTGGACTGTCTTCTATTGGGCTGACAACAATTGCGCACTTGGCCTATTCACGCACGCGACATTCTGGAGACCTGGGCTCAATTAGAGGCGCAAACCAGGATGAAGGAGCAGACAATTTCAGATGGTGCCGACAAGAATGATTGGCAGACAAGAATCAGTGGCGCAGACACGAGAGACGCTGATTCCTTGGGCTGGATGAGCCTTTTATTTCATACTCACACATATGTTAACGGATCATTCATGCACATACCAAGCCATGCACGTGATCCGGTATTTTGATAAAGGCACAGGTTGAATAGGGCCATGTAGAGAATGATAAGGCGAGACTTCGTACAGGGGCTAGACTTCTTCGGCATATAGATGCATGGGCCGCATGTATACATAGAGAGGCCAACCAGATGGACCCGAAGACCAATGTTCAGGGGCACAGACTTTTATTAAAAGAGACGTGGAGCATCAGCAACCCCTGCAACAATTCTGGCGCAGACAAATATGATGATAGCCCACATAATCATCAGAGGCACAGAGTTTGTAGAGGGAGCCGACATTGAACATATATATGTCGAGTTCGATAATACGACGATACAGATTACAATTCTTCCTAGCCTAGCCACAAGAAACAAAACAGAAACAACCCTAGCCGCTGAGTACAGTAGAGCCACCGCCGAGGTCGAGACAGAAAGAGAGCAACATAGACAAATCGGAACAGAAGCTAGAGACCGAATTCGTCATTGTCCCACAATTAGATGATGTTTTCTTATCTCTTTTACATTGTTGTTATTTCTTTGTCTCCGATGTCTGCGTAGTCGTTTAGAATTCTGGTTTGCTATGGAAAACTAGTTTATTATTTTGCTTCCTGAGTTGTTAAATACAAATTCTATACAGATTGTAGTTTTATTCCTTGTTTATTATTGAATTCTCTTGTGACTAATTATTGCTTGAGTTATTTGGTATGAATTGCTTACAAGTGAGAACTGCGGCATTCATTAGACCATAGGAATATTACCAGTGAAACTACAGATGGCAATTCCTGGGGATTAGCTGACTAGAAACCAGATGATTCGTTAACGCTACTAGTTAATTTGTAAATTCATAACGAGAGTTAGGATTTGGGAATTGGTAGTAAGAATCTATCTTACGGGAGACCGGTTTTAGATTAATTTAGATCTGAGGTTGCAATCTAGAATTTAGAAAACACTCATGAAGAGAATTAATTAACTAGGGAGAAATAGTAAACCAGGATTCGCCCTTTTTTATTTATTAGAAACTCTTTTAATTGTTTTTATTTTAGTATTTAATTTCTGTAATCAAACCCCCCTTTTTTTATTGTTATTTTGTTGAGTTTTTAGTTAGTTAGATTAAAGACTCAAACTAGACACAACCTCCTTTGGTTCGATAACCTAGAGAATACTACCTAAGAAAACTTGCTACGATAGACCAGTACACTTACTGATAATGCGTTCATACCGTACAACGAGCCCATTAGATGGTGGACATGGTCAGGACTTATTACATGCCTGAGGGTGAGTTCTACTACTTGGGTGAGTTCTGCTACTCGAGTGAGTTCTGCTACTCGGGTAAGCATCTGTATCAATGGTGAGTTCTGCTACTCGGGTGAATTCTTCTACTCGGGTGAGTTATGCAACTCGGGTGAGTTCTATTACTTGGGTGAGTTCTGCTACTCAGGTGAGAATCTTTATCTCGGGTGAGTTCTGCTACTCAGGTGAGAATCTATATCTCCGGCGAGAATTGTATCTCGGGTGAGCTCTGCTTGAAATACCCCAAACTAATAAAACATGGATTAAACATCTAATCACATTAATTAAGGCCTAAACATGCATTAAAAGTCAACTGAGAACAACAGTGGTCAACACAAAGCAAGATATTGCACCCTTTGACTGTTTAGGGTAAATAAATACCCAAATGAACTTCTTAGGACCTAAAACTTTGTCCTAAGCTTATTAACACATAACTAAACATATTAAAATTGTTGGACAACACTCCAATACAAAGAACAAGCATTTACATGCTTCAAGTCAAGTAGGGCAAAAATGTGCTCTAAGAAAACCTTAAAGGTCTAATGACCTCTATTTGATATAAAATTGGATTCCTATGATCAATTATCATGTAAGGAACACAACAAAACTGTTCTCAAAGAAAACTAAGGTCAGAAACACCTTGTGACACAAAATGTGCACTAAAACACCTTAAAGCACGTTTTTGTGTATGAGCTCTAAGATAATGACTTTTTGTCATTTTAAAGACTGGATTAAATTCTTTATAACATTAATGTAACATGATAGACTATATTATAAAGTCTAAATCAAAGTTTGGAAATAAAATCAAAATGGGTAATTTTGGATGAATAGTACCCAAAAATAACATTAAATTACTAAGTCTTAACCATGGTCAAATGTCATCCATTGACCAAGCTGACCATTGCCGCCCCCCATTAGCTGTCATCCTTACCCATTAATCAATCTCTAATCGATTAGCTAGCCAATCTAATGAGTCATCTATTACTATTTGAAAAAGTAACCTTTAATGACATAAAAAGCAAATTAGCTCAATTATTTCATTTGCCTTGCTTCCCAGCCGACACCAAGCTTGGCAATCTTCTCTTTTCTTCCTACATTGATGCCTGCTACTGTCTAAACTCAGAAGAGAACAACAATTGACATAGGTAAGCTTATTAAGCCATTTTATGTTCATTCTCTTCACAATTCTTTCCTCTTTCCATGGAGCTAAGCATCAATCATTTACATCCATGTTTCTAGCTTGTTTTGGAGGTTAAAAGGAGGGCAAATCTCGGCTGTAACAAGGGAAGGAGGTGGAGAAATCTAATCTTGTTCTTAAGGTATAAAAATGTGTTTTAAGCACTTATCTCTTGATTCTCTTCAATTCCGGTTTGAAAGCTTGCTTTCTTAGGCTTATAATCTTCTTCTTAACATACTTATTCAGTTGGTATATCAAGAGCTTCAAGGTATAGCCAAATCCAAGCCAAAAACACCATTTTTGGCATCTTAATCAAGGTAAAAATTAGCCATCTTCTAATCTGAGTTATACCAGTTTAAAGCTTGGTTTTAGTAGCTCTTTTGATGCTCTTGTTCTACTGTAAAAACAGGCCGAAGAAAACCTATGCTTGTCTTTGTATTCTAAGGTAAATTTAACCTTGAAAATGTACTTTAAACACTTCTTATGGTTAGATCTTGCTTGAAGACTAATCATGCCTTAATTGCTGTATGAAAACATGTAAACTACTAAGCTGTGTAAAATTAATCACCAAACAGCCGTGGCCAAACAAGGCCTAATCTTGGCAAAAATAAGGTATAAATCACTTAAACCTTCACTTGGTATATTAATATGTGTTTATACATATGTATATATATTGTGCCGTGAGTGAACAAGGTTTATAGGTCTTATTTTGACCTTAGGGGATTAAGGAATGGTTTAGTAAATTTTATAACTAATTAATTAACATAATTGTCAAATTTAAGACATAATGTGGAAAAATGGTAAATATTGAAAATATGTGGGAGAGGCCGAGAGTTTAAAGTACTTTTGGGCATTTATGTGTAATTTATTTTATAAGCTAATGTTTGTAATAAGGCCATGTACTTTAGGCCATTTTATTTATGTATTTATAAGGTTTTAATTAAGTTTAGGTGCTAAAAATAAATTACCGCAAGGAATTGGGGTTATAGTGTAAATAAATTAAATTTGGGGGCTATATAATAATAAAGCCGAAAATTGGATGTTTAAATGAGTTTAAATAAAAATTATAAGATTTTATAAAGTTTTGGGGTTAAATGGTAAGTTCTGAAAAGATAGGAGTATAAACCGTAATATATGGAGATTAATGGTCAAGGCAATATTAAGGAGGTCAACCTTGACCATATGGTAGGTTTTGACCAAATTAAATAAGTTAGATAACTTATTTAAGGTTTTATAATAAGATAAGTATTTAATTGTAACAATTTTATAACATATGTGGTATATGTGTTATTACCGAAAATAAAGGGTGTATAATGGTATTATAAACACCCATGGGCTATTAGGAATTTTTAGGAATTTATTGGGTTAATTTTGGAATTAAGATAAACTATATATGTATAATATATAGGTATTATGTCATTATGACACTTTGGAATAAAAGATGTGGTGGAAATGAAATATACCGAAAGTATATGGTTAGTAAGGGTAATTATAACCCTTTGGTGGAATTTGGTGATTTTTGGGATAATATAAGAGTATTTATTAAGATATGTGTATAATATATAGTTTTAATGATATTATAAAACTATATGTTATAAATTGGGCCAAATGGCAATTATAGAAACTTGGTGGGTTAGAAAATAATTTAGAACAGCATATGGTCTGTTCGGTAATTTTACAAAAAATAAACCATAGGTTATACCCTTTTATAAGTTAAAAATGTCATATTATATGATATATATAACATGGAATAAATAATGGGGTGATTTTGTAAATAAAGGAAACTATGGAATATGAAAAAGAATAAGGTTTTGATATGGTGCCCATGCGGCAATATTATATAGTTATGTATAAAAACTATAGGTTATAAATTAAAGGAAATAAAAATATCATATTATATGATATTAGTATATGGTATAACATTACATAATGTTATGTGGTCAAAATAGAATTTAAATAAATTAAAGGGCTGTACCGAATTATAAGAGGTGGAAAATGAGTTTTAGACTATGGTCTATAATGTTATAAATGTTATAACAATTATATGGTTTAAAGGGAATTAATAAGTAAGGATATTCACATTAAATAATGTGACAAACTATAAATAAATAAGATTAATAACTAAGGTATTTATTGAATAAACCTTAGGAGTTGTAATTATACAACATAAAATGTTACATAATATTAGGATAATAATCTTAATATAAGTTGTATAATATAATACAACTAATGGGAATAATCATCTAATATAAGATGATAAAATGTAACATATAATATAAGAGTTTTATAACTCATGAAACTTACCTATATGGTAAATATATACATATACAAGAATAATGTATATAAGGATGGATATATATATATATTATGGTTGGAAACCATATAGTATAATGGTGGTGGTTATTACAAAAAATAGTTACAAACTATAAGTTATAAGTTTTTGAATGCAATTGTGGTTTACTAAATAAAATGTATTGTATAATACAATGTATTATAATGGATGGTGGGAAATTATATAATATAATACGTAATGCATGCATACATGCAACTATAGGTTATATACCTAAATTTAAGGGTGGATGAGATTAAAGAAGTATAATGAATTAAACTTAACAGTCAAAATATTTTGACATATGAGTTTTAGTAACAAAGCCGACCGGTTTAGATAAACCCGTAACAAATAACTGTAGGAATCTGGGGATGAACTGTCGGGGTTACTTGTTATTCGGAAATACCGGACGTAGTTAGTCATGGAGACTGACTTATAGTTTTATTACCGTTTAGATCATACTTCAGACGGAGACGCTTGACGAGCTAGTGGTCTACACTGCGCATCCTAGGTCTTGGTGAACGGTATGTAAAGGGGTTTGATCCGGGTTGTCCTAAGGAATTCCTTGGGCTCGGATTTGGTTGATATCACTTGTGTGTTAAGTGTTTTGGATACATGTATGTGTTTGTGTGCTACTGCATTAATTATTTATGCACGAGCGTCATACGGGACTAACACTACGTCGACTATAGATCGGCTTATATAAACATACATATACGTTATTGTGATGACAAGACAGTTACTTGATATAATACCATAGTATTAATATTAAGTATATGGTAACCTAAGTAAAACACTTAGGAACGAGTCACGACATTGTCGGTCTCTAGAGCATGGATCTCAAACATGAATATAACCTAGATTACTTCTAGGTATGCGTGAGACCCATTGGGCAGCTAACTAATAATTACATTCTCCATAAGACTAAGAGCATATCTTAAACATTATGAGAGAGAGATGGTGTGAGTTGAGGTGAGGAATCCAGTGTAGTTTACGAACTACGTACCTGGTTGCACATTTGTGATCACTAAGGGGTTCCCGATTGGGTTCCGCTCCAGGTTTATACCCAACGAGCCCTATTTGGATCATGGTTCAGGTGGCTACGGCCTTTTATATGGACGTCTTACGAGACAAAAGAGAATAGTTAGGGGCCTCTGGACCCCTGGCGAAATGAGCACCTTTGTGTGTACGGGAGGACTACTATCCATGGTGAGGTTATCGGGTTGTCTTAACATGACGCCCATCTGGTATTAATTAAACATGGTTTGGATGGATGGGGCCTTAAAGGCCAAATTAAATTAACAAAGGATGGTGTTCGCTACGGCGTTTATTCAGGATTATTATTCGATATGTTTGATATACATTTGTTGTTTGTGATATTAAATGAATGTTTGGATTGGATGGATGGTTAAGTGTTTATGAATGTTTGGATGGTTGATTATGCATATTATGCATGTATATTACAGTATTGATTATAACTGTTAAACGGTAAAGCATGAAACCAATCTAATAATAAGATGGTTAAAATGACTAAGTGACCATTGGTCCAGGCCGGGCATACTCAGCGTTTATCGCTGATACTACACCATTATGCAGGTTGCGGATTATTGACGAAGCCGAAGTGCGGGAACAGGGTAATTAGAGTTTATTTTGATTACCGCACATGGAGTTTGTTTTTATAGCAATGAAGATGGTGTATTGTATTAGGGTACGGTTATGTATATTCGGGATTGGGTAGACGCTCACTTGTCGATGTTTATGAGTATGGACTTAGTATGATGTATAGGAGTTATCTCGTTATCACAGCGGTTAGCAGTTTGTTTATGTTGGAAGTTGGATATAGTTTGGCTTCGTTACTTGCATGGGCAAGTAATGGCCGGTGTAACACCCCAACTAACATTAACACACTTACAATAAACTGCAGCGGAAAAACAAACTTCATCACATTACTTAACTCGTTGGTGTTACACGCCGTTAACCACCCACGTGGCTAACAAGGCTATTACATATACAATGTATCGGTCTGATGGACTAGATTTCCGAGCGACTACACATTACTGACCGTCCATTAACAATAGAAACAACATACACCTTCCAACTGTACCGAGTATTCATAAATTAATGCCGATAACAATTTCGGTCTTACTACACCTACTGTATATATACAATTTAAATGATTACCCATGTACAACGACTACCCCGTCCTACTCTCGAACGGCTTCCAGCTCTTTGTACCTGAAATAGGAAAAGAAGAGAAAGGGTGGCCCCCAAGGGGCTCAGCACCTTTGCTGGTATGGTAATCCCGCAGCCCACATGCTACCGGGCCACACACAACTAATTGTCGTCTTAGCATGCGGTTGTTTATATTTAAATCATGCATGCAACTATAAACACACAACACATAACATTCCGCCTCAATGGGCTCAACAAACAGATAACACATCCTTACTTGATAGGTCACTCATGGTATTCATTACCCCTAGAGTGTTTCTCCTCTAATGGAGCTACCTCCTTAATAGGCGACACTTACCCATTAATCGGGTTATCCTTAAACGCCTCTTATCACAAACTGGGATTCATATCCATGATCCACATACTCCACATTTTACAACATATAACATACACTACATAACAACACCTTTCACGTTACAACGTGCACATAACAACATCGCAATAGAAATTGCATTACAACAACAACACATAACATAACGGGAACGATTCTCTTAGGAACCGACCCAAACATAGTTAATTCACTGGTGAGCCTAGAGAATGATGTCACCCCCATGGTAAGCTCGTTATACAACACTCATTACCGTCCTAATAGTCGGACGAGTAACTTAAGTTAAGATGGTTCGGGTTTTGTGGCCCGAACACACCACACAAACACATGTTCCCCCTAAACCGATCATAAGTCAGAATAGCTAAGCTTTGGAATAAGCTAATGGGAGATCATAGCCCGTGAGGGAAACAACCATAACAGAGAGAAGGGTAAGGCTAAAAAGGATACCCACTCCCAAACAACGCGCGACCGGCCTAACCGGATTCCTCACCACTGTTAGTACATACTTACTTTTAGGTACTAGTTAGAACCCCACTATGGAGTCTATCACATCTACACTCCATACAGTATTACAACTGGGTTAAACATACAAGGGAGATCCCTACATTCACATACACATATCACACAATTAACACACGCATAGTCGTGGTTAGAAGTTAGAACGTCCCATGGTTCGGGTCGTTTAATCCGAATACCGAACTCTCATGTGATCCTAGACTCAGTTAACTAAGGTTAACACTTCCGAGGTTAAATGGTATCGGAGTTGAACACGCCACATAAATGAATTACTGTAAACTCATTACATGTTTTATCTTACAACGTGGCAAACATACCGAAAAACACATTGGCATACAAGCCGGTGTAATCCGGTAGGACACAGGTTGCAAGAAAACCATACCTGTCACCGGAGTCCACTTTATCATGTCCACTTATGTTCCTCGAGCAATTCTCGAACAACTGATAACATTACATGTACTTTTATTAACATCGGGGTAACATGATTGTTTAAAGTCTAATGCTTATAACTTATCCCCGTTAACTTAGTTACATAACTTCACATTTTAACTTGTATTACTTTTACATTTAATACAACTTTTCCCCCACCAAATTGTCATTATAACTCACTTAACATGTCCTTAACAATCTTATAACATCATTACTTAATAATCCCCATCCTCCCATAACCTTAAACAATGTTTTTGGTCCATACAGCGCCTTGTCCGAACTTGTGTCCGGACTTCCCAAGTTCGGACACTGTTCGAGGCTCAAATGGGTGTAAACAGACAACTGTCCGAACATGCGTCCGAGTTTCCCAAGTTCGGACGCTGTTCGAGGCCAAAACAAAATATAGAGATAGGTGTGTCCGAACGTCCAAGTTCGGACGGTTGTTCGGACACTGGTCGAGGCTTAGAAGACTTACGCGCAACAGGGCATGTCCGAACGTCCTTGTTCGGACGGTAGTTCGGACGTGCCCAAAACTCCATTTTCTATACCTTTAAACACTTACTCATTTCTTGCCTAAATTCTCAACACTTATAGTATTTCCCCCTTAGGTTTATAGCATGTCCCCACACATTATTTAGCCCACCAAAATACTTTATATCCTTCCAAGAATTTTCTTCACAAGTTCAAACATCTTCCTTACCTAAACATCATTTCCTCCTTGTACATCAACATTACCTAAACCTTAACAAACTCCTCCAAGACTTTAGTACATCCCAAAACACCCATTGGATTTCTAGAACTTCCAAGATAATGCCTAAATCCTTTTTGCCTTCTAAAACACCTTAATGCACCTTTCTTTCCCTAGTAAGACACTTAATCATTCTCAACATCTCCAAACTCACCAAAACTCATTTCAACACTTAAAACTTCTTATACATTATCTAAATTTTGACATGGGTTCTTCTAGCACATTGCTATACCAAAGCACATAGCTTTCACCATTAGACACTCAAGAACACCTAAAACCCATCAAGAGTATTCTCACACACAAACACTTAGGTTTTCACCCTTTTACCACCAAAAACACTTAATCACTTAATACACATTCCTTACACACAAACATATTGTTTTTCCTCCTTTAACCATCCAAGACACTTATCTTCATAAAGAATGTTCTTTACACACATCTAAATCCTTAAACTACACTACATCACCATATAGTGCATAATTTAAATTGCATGGCACTTAGGCCCTTAAATAACATGGCTCTTAGGCCCTTAAGATGCATAAATCATAAACACTGAATTTCCCACATTGTATTTGCCTTTGACCTGCAAATACACTCAACAATTACATATGACTTTTACTAAGCCCTTGAGAGCATTCTTCTAAGTCATTTTACCTTGGCTCCTTAAATCATTTTCATAAGCAATATAAGCTCATTTCTCCTAAGACTTTAAACCACATTAGGTTAGCACATTTACCTCTTTTCCTCACAAACTTCTTTCTTGTTTCCTTGACTAAATTGGCAAGGCTTTTAGTTGCTTGTCAACTTCTAAACATTGTACAAATGATATAATGAGTATACAAGCTTTAAGCTTCATCTCATTGTAAACCCTAGTTACATATATTATCTTAAGGTATTAAAATGATTGTTTTACCTTGGAATGGAAAGAGAGCTTGAATATGTATCAAGAGAGGACTCCACCAAGCCCTTGTAAGATTCAAATGAAGCTAAAACAAGCAAGGTAAGGACACCATCAATGGTGATTTTCGGACATCACACAAACATGAAGGAAATGTCATTTTTTCTTTGAGTTTCCTTACCTTGAAGCAAAGGAGAACAACAAGGTGTGAAAAGATGAGGTCAAGCTCCATCAATGGTGAATCTCCTTGGCACCAAAATGAGGCTTTTGGAGATTTGAAAAGATAGAAGTGTAGAGCTTGCTCCAACTAGAAGAATGGTGGCCTTGAAATTGAATTTGGACCATGGAGCTAGGAGTTACAAGCATTCAAAGATGGAGTTCTTGTGTGGAACTATAGCAAATCATAAAAGAGAGAAAGAAGGAAGGTAGAAGACGGTGGGAATGCAAGAAGGAAAGAGAGAATGAAGGAAAAGGTAAGTTGTTTAGATATTTAAGTAAAGTAACTATTTATTTTTGCCATTTTTTTTCTATCTTATCAATTAACAAGGGGATGAGTCATCCCATATAAGAAAACCGGCCCCCTTTATTATTTAAGGGGTATTTTAGTCTTTATTTGCCAATTTAATTACTTATAATAACATATGTTACAAACTAGCTTATTTTAGTTACTATTCACTAAAACAAGGCACATAGATGTGAAATTTTTGATTTCCCATTGATATAAACTTCCAAATGTGATACTATATAGTACACATGTTAATTAAAGAGTAATGATGGACATTTAGCCACTCAAAACTCATTTACAAGACAATTTTTCAAAAATGTGCTTTAAGACTCCTTAAAGCACATTTTGTATTTTAACTTGTTTTCAAGCTTGGTTTTCTTTGGTAATTGATTTAATATGTTCATTAACATATTTATAAGGTATAAGTATGACCTTTAGGTCTTATACAAACTTATCCCAAGCTTAGAGCACATTTTTGCCCATATTGACTTTAAGGTATTTATTTGTGTTTTATTTGGTTTAATTGTCTACCAAGGTTTCCTAAGGACTTAATTAGCCTTATTAAATCATGATTGAATATTATTAAGTCTTGGTAGGCTCTTTGGGTCCTAACCAAGTTCACTCCAAGCTTAGAGCATGTTTTTGCTCAAACTGTATCTTAGTGCTTTATTGTGTTTTACTACGGTTTAAATTGTTCACTGATGTTTCTAAGGCACTTTTTAGCCTTTACATACCATAGTTTAGCATTTAAACAATATATCAAGGTTTGGGGTATTTCAATCTACCCCCCTTAAAAGAACTTCGTCCTCGAAGTTCACACTTCCCACACATCATTTGGATTAGAACGCTGGAATCACTTGGAATTAAACTTCCCTAACCAAACATACTTTACATCGCACCCTCGGACTTAATGGTCCGGGTAACATATTCACATCCATACATAACATAACATAACATAACATACTTACATGATAACCTCGGACATAGTGGTGGGTACCTTAATCAACATTATACTTACATAACAACCCTTAGACTCTCAGGTCTGGGTAACATGACCACATTTAGACCCATAGGTCTTAATAACATAACAGCCTTTAGACACATAGGTCTATGTAACACACAACATTTAGACTCATAGGTCTTGATAACATACACTTTTGGAACTCAAGGTCAAAATAATATTTATTACACATACCACACAACATGTCTTAGCATGTATGGCAACCAAAATATCTTTTACATACACTGTGATCCCGCAGAACCCGGTCGCGATGGACACCTTCCGTCCCCGTTCCTTTGGGAGATCAAAACAATCACTTAAATTTGAAATTTTTCCTTGTGAGGTTAAGTAAGAGAACTTTAATTATGTAAAGTATCTATCGACGTTTTATAAATACCAATTCAAAATCCTTTTTGAAAACACATACAGCTCCAAGTCCAACTTATGCTCTTTGCTTCTTTTCTTAGCGTGGTTAATTGTGACCACTTATAGGGAGCTTCAAGAATCATCCAACCCTGATGTGATCAGCATCAGTGTCGAACTATCCTTCCACCCCAATTTGTGTTCGGCTTCCCTTGATCGCATGCAAATCAAGTTCCACCTCCCACTTCATTTTCAAGCATCAAATAATACACTCATTTCCAATTTTTTATCTTCTTTTTGTCAATCTAGTCATAATCATTACATCTCCAAGGGATAGAACTCCGTCTATCAGTTACCTCCATTCACTTTATTCCTGTTACCTAGGAAATCTTATTCTCGCTAGGTTCTATATCGGTTCATACCCTTTCATGAATCACTATATAGTATATATATACACATATATTTTATCAAAATACAACACACAGTTTCACATTTATACACTGTCGGGGTTTTTGTTCCCCGGGAGTTTCTCTACCCCACACTTGTACTATCACACACAACTGTTAACAAATAAACACACTTATCACAATGGTATTCGCATCTTCTGTGCGCAATTACCACAATTAAACCATGAATGAATGTGTATGTTTATGTAA
Source organism: Limonium bicolor (assembly GCA_023374045.1). NCBI lineage: Eukaryota > Viridiplantae > Streptophyta > Magnoliopsida > Caryophyllales > Plumbaginaceae > Limonium > Limonium bicolor. The sequence goes on from CM041778.1 coordinate 345,503,210, forward strand.
CGTACGCATCAATCATCAAAACAATTATTTTGTGCTATGCACAATATAGGTCACATACACTACGTACTCTTGTACGGTAATACACACTAAGTGGTTTTGCGCTCTACCCCCCTTAAAAGGGATTACGCCCACGTAATCAGTCACTGAACATTGGCTTAAAATGTTCTGCCGTCGTGAAGTGTTTTAACTTCCACGCGGTCTGTTATACAATGTGTTCTGGTTAGAGGATCTTAACCATATTGGCGGTTTAGTCCCTAAACCAAGAATTCTCATTGGAGTTTGCACTAACTCTTAACTGGTTTCGGTTCTGGCCTGTAAGGCTTCTAGGCGTTAATAATTAGCCATTCACTTGTATTCACCATGCACATTCAACATTTGAATTACTGGCTCACTAGTTTCTGCTGCGAAGTCTAATAACTGTAGGGCTCAAGTTTCCCCACTCGTTATTGTTACCGTATTGTTCACCTCCCATTTATCACCTTCATCTTGGTAACAAGGGTTTCTCAACCGACGCGTGGTATCTCTTACCGTTAGCGAACTTGATGAGTTACAAAACTTCCATCCACTTCTCTAATAACTTACTGCGTAAACTGCTACGTATTTCACAATGATTGACTTGTTCCCTTCCGACTTACTATCGGTTGAGATTGAGCTACTACCTAGTGTGTAGTGCTCTCTCAGCTATTTCCAACATTTGGGGTATATTCCATACCGATATTTGGCAGTTAGTGCTACTGTAGTCACTTACTGTTAATCATGCCTCCACATTTGGTTTTGTACATGTATTCTTTCACTGGTGCGGCCTTGCATTTCCTATGCATCGGCCATTATAGCGTTATAAGTCTCTTTCTACTTCCACCAGCATTAACATTTCCCAAGTCCTAGCTATCGCACTCGATCATTACTACGCAAATGCAACACCAAAACACTCAGTCGTACAGAGTGCAGAGGCGTAAACTCTTGACAGTAAATCTCTTATGCGATTCGCAATGGAATTCACACTGTGTTTCACTGAGATTCTTATCTCGTCATACTGGCTACTGGCTTATTGCCCAGTCTGCTTATCATCACTTACCTTGCATCACCACTGAATTTAATTCATAACTGCTCTTATCTGCCATATCATTATTTAACAACACTTATACAACGGTTGCTTGCTGCGTACCGTGCTCTTACTTATTGTATAACACCAACTTATATGGTATTTACTGTCACATTAACTTCCGCACACATACTTACATTATTCGCATTATGGTTCGTCACTCATTTGGATGACTACCGAATGCTCCTTGAGCATTGATCATTCGAGTCACAAGCCGGCATTATTCAGCTCAGTGTTTCACTTAATACACACATACTACTAAACTAACTGCTCTCTTTCAATAATAATATCGTCTATCCTTAACATATTTCTTGAGCTTGGTTCACATAACTACCACTCCTGCGGTCTCACAATATCGAGAGGTATCCCCACTCTTAATGCAGTGGTTCGTTCTCCACTCTATTCACTTATATAACATAAACTTCTGCAATCAATCTAATTTACATAACACATTTTATTTGTGGCTTATGAGCCTTACTGCTTCGAGCTCAGTCCATTATGGACGGTTCACACAAATTTATTTCTCCGTACAACATTACATGGTTAGAGGTTGTATTAGGCTCCATGACAGGGTCGTTGCATCACGTTTCCTTTCATGGGATGCCCCTTACGATTGCCAGTCCGTCTCCTGACAACTTATGTCTAAACTGGGTGTTAGTTTCAACCCTTGTGTTTCTGTCATGTCATTTCGTGCCATTATTGTTGATGTAAACACCCTTCAAGGATTGCTCCTGGGTGTTGCTAAGTTATTCCATCACATCTGGCTTGCACTTATTGGTATATTCGGTTAGCCACGCCGTTTGCGTTCTTAACTGGCTTATTATCTTCTTCTGTGAAGATCAACATTTCCTAGTAGTGTAGGTACTCATTCTGGGAGTTTCATCCCGTTCATTGCACACTAATGTGTCCACATTAGGCATCTGCTTGCCATGTACAAGCTGGGTCACCGTTCCAGCTATCATGTTTATCCCTGAGGACCCTTAAGACATATGCTATGTCTTTACATTACAGTTAGTGCACTTCGAACCTCCTGACTCTTAAACATTTCCTTGAAAGGAATTCACTAACTTTAGTCTCGTTAACTTAACTGAGTTCCTTAACTTCAACCATTCATGGTAATCCTTAGCTCTTGTTTGACTTATACTGCTGACCGTAGTACAGAGTCGACTACTTCCCGTGTTCCGGACTCTACTCGTATACATATGTGGGGTACCATGCTGATACATTGCTACTTACCCAACAACCCATAAGTAGGTCTGTCAGGCCCACAAGCTCCTATCGGAGTGCGGTCATCCCACATTACAGTTGGTACACTTGTAGTGTCCGTCACACGCCTAGGTGAAGTATTCTGTTGTCAACTCCCTTATATTGTCCCTTGACAATATACATCTTGTGCTTCCCGAACTTAATTGAGGGAAAGTTTATCCACTGTTGTATTCTTATCAACTGCCCTTGGTTTTAGGTTGGTTTAGAAGAAGGTTAGAAAGAAGTATTGGTTTGAAAGAAAATCTGGTTTTGAAGAAAAGAGTTTGAAATAGACCTAAGCTTGAAAGAAAAATTCTCATGGTTTTACAATGCCTTCTTGCCTTAACCAAATCTAGCTTCTTGCTGACTGGTGTACTTCCAATTACAAAGGTTAGGCCGTTAAGCCCTTCCACAGTTATGATGATCTCACTTAACTTCATGGTACTTTACCAAGTACTTTGTAGTGGTTATAAATTTCCCGAACAGCCCTGTTATAGCAGCACTTGCCATGGCAAGTGCGCCATGCTAACTGGCTATCGGTTCAACACACACACCGGTTGCGGTATCTTTTTTACCCGCACTGTCATCAGTGGCCTTGTTGGCCCTCACTGATCTTACTGTCTTGATAATAACTCCTCTAGGTGACTCCTCACTGTCTTCACATGATAATCATTAACTGGGGTGTTCCCCATTCTTGGAGTCCCCTTTACTTAGTATTATACCTCCTTCGTAGCCCATTCCACGTATTTGTCGTGGTTACTGAGACTTGTCTCTTGTTTGGGCACTACGTTGTAGTTCCTTTGTCGGTTGGTATACCGTTGGTGTATCATTTAACTACTGTGGTCCCGTAGACACTCGTCTCAGGTTTCATTAATCCACTTCTTGCCTGTTGCACTGTTGGTGCGTTGCAAGCTGGTTATTCTCGACTGCTCGGCATGTCGACCCAGGTTGCGAAATTCTATCTCTTATACACAAATTCTTCATTCTTCGCTATTTAATGCGGTTAACATTGTTCAGATGGAAACCGTCTCCGGGATTCCCACTTTTCGGGATCTACCGTATGACAGGTTCTCCGTACCTTTAGAGGTGTTAATAACAGCCAGATCGGGTATTCCCGAGTAAGAGAGGACTTCCATCTCTCTGGCGTTGTTTCCCCAAGTTACAAACAGGGACTGTGGAGGGCGGAAGGATATAGGTTTCCAGTACACACTGGTAATACCTAACTAGCGTATCTCTCACGCTATCACTCAACCTTAACCCAAAGTACTAAAATCCTAACTCGGTACTTCATAAGCTCGGAATTCAGTCATCAGAGCGATACTTCGCTCTGATACCACTTTTTGTAACACCCAACTAACATTAACACACTTACAAAAACTGCAGCGGAAAAACAAACTTCATCACATTACTTAACTCGTTGGTGTTACACGCCGTTAAACCCACGTGGCTAACAAGGCTATTACATATACAATGTATCGGTCTGATGGACTAGATTTCGAGCGACTACACATACTGACCGTCCATTAACAATAGAAACAACATACCTTCCAACTGTACCGAGTATTCACAAACTAATGCCGATAACAATTTCGGTCTTACTACACCTACTGTATATATACAATTTAAATGATTACATGTACAACGACTACCCGTCCTACTCTCGAACGGCTTCCAGTTCTTTGTACCTGAAATAGGAAAAGAAGAGAAAGGGTGGCCCCCAAGGGGCTCAGCACCTTTGCTGGTATGGTAATCCCGCAGCCCACATGCTACCGGGCCACACAACTAATTGTCGTCTTAGCATGCGGTTGTTTATATTTAAATCATGCATGCAACTATAAACACACAACACATAACATTCCGCCTCAATGGGCTCAACAACAGATAACACATCCTTACTTGATAGGTCACTCATGGTATTCATTACCCTAGAGTGTTTCTCCTCTAATGGAGCTACCTCCTTAATAGGCGACACTTACCCATTAATCGGGTTATCCTTAAACGCCTCTTATCACAAACTGGGATTCATATCCATGATCCACATACTCCACATTTTACAACATATAACATACACTACATAACAACACCTTTCACGTTACAACGTGCACATAACAACATCGCAATAGAAATTGCATTACAACAACAACAATAACATAACGGGAACGATTCTCTTAGGAACCGACCCAAACATAGTTAATTCACTGGTGAGCCTAGAGAATGATGTCCCCCATGGTAAGCTCGTTATACAACATCATTACCGTCCTAATAGTCGGACGAGTAACTTAAGTTAAGATGGTTCGGGTTTGTGGCCCGAACACACCACACAAACACATGTTCCCCCTAAACCGATCATAAGTCAGAATAGCTAAGCTTTGGAATAAGCTAATGGGAGATCATAACCCGTGAGGGAAAAAACCATAACAGAGAGAAGGGTAAGGCTAAAAAGGGTACCCACTCCCAAACAACGCGCGACCGGCCTAACCGGATTCCTCACCACTGTTAGTACATACTTACTTTTAGGTACTAGTTAGAACCCCACTATGGAGTCTATCACATCTACACTCCATACAGTATTACAACTGGGTTAAACATACAAGGGAGATCCCTACATTCACATACACATATCACACAATTAACACACGCATAGCCGTGGTTAGAACGTCCCATGGTTCGGGTCGTTTAATCCGAATACCGAACTCTCATGTGATCCTAGACTCAGTTAACTAAGGTTAACACTTCCGAGGTTAAATGGTATTGGAGTTGAACACGCCACATAAATGAATTACTATAAACTCATTACATGTTTTATCTTACAACGTGGCAAACATACCGAAAAACACATTGGCATACAAACCGGTGTAATCCGGTAGGACACAGGTTGCAAGAAAACCATACCTGTCACCGGAGTCCACTTTATCATGTCCACTTATGTTCCTCGAGCAATTCTCGAACAATTGATAACATTACATGTACTTTTATTAACATCGGGTTAACATGATTGTTTAAAGTCTAATGCTTATAACTTATCCCCGTTAACTTAGTTACATAACTTCACATTTTAACTTGTTTTACTTTTACATTTAATACAAATTTTCCCCCACCAAATTGTCATTATAACTCACTTTACATGTCCTTAACAATCTTATAACATCATTACTTAATAATCCCCATCATCCCATAACCTTAAACAATGTTTTTGGTCCATACAGCGCCTTGTCCGAACTTGTGTCCGGACTTCCCAAGTTCGGACACTGTTCGAGGCTCAAATGGGTGTAAACAGACAACTATCCGAACATGCGTCCGAGTTTTCCAAGTTCAGACGCTGTTCGAGGCCAAAACAGAATATAGAGATAGGTGTGTCCGAACGTCCAAGTTCGGACGGTAGTTCGGACACTGGTCGAGGCTTAGAAGACTTACGCGCAACAGGGCATGTCCGAACGTCCTTGTTCGGACGGTAGTTCGGACGTGCCCAAAACTCCATTTTCTATACCTTTAAACACTTACTCATTTCTTGCCTAAATGCTCAACACTTATAGTATTTCCCCCTTAGGTTTATAGCATGTCCCCACACATTATTTAGCCCACCAAAATACTTTATATCCTTCCAAGAATTTTCTTCACAAGTTCAAGCATCTTCCTTACCTAAACATCATTTCCTCCTTGTACATCAACATTACCTAAACCTTAACAAACTCCTCCAAGACTTTAGTACATCCCAAAACACCCATTGGATTTCTAGAACTTCCAAGATAATGCCTAAATCCTTTTTGCCTTCTAAAACACCTTAATGCACCTTTCTTTCCCTAGTAAGACACTTAATCATTCTCAACATCTCCAAACTCACCAAAACTCATTTCAACACTTAAAACTTCTTATACATTATCTAAATTTTGACATGGGTTCTTCTAGCACATTGTTATACCAAAGCACATAGCTTTCACCATTAGACACTCAAGAACACCTAAAACCCATCAAGAGTATTCTCACACACAAACACTTAGGTTTTCACCCTTTTACCACCAAAAACACTTAATCACTTAATACACATTCCTTACACACAAACATATTGTTTTTCCTCCTTTAACCATCCAAGACACTTATCTTCATAAAGAATGTTCTTTACACACATCTAATCCTTAAACTACACTACATCACCATATAGTGCATAATTTAAATTGCATGGCACTTAGGCCCTTAAATAACATGGCTCTTAGGCCCTTAAGATGCATAAATCATAAACACTGAATTTCCCACATTGTATTTGCCTTTGACATGCAAATACACTCAACAATTACATATGACTTTTACTAAGCCCTTGAGAGCATTCTTCTAAGTCATTTTACCTTGGCTCCTTAAATCATTTCATAAGCAATATAAGCTCATTTCTCCTAAGACTTTAAACCACATTAGGTTAGCACATTTACCTCTTTTCCTCACAAACTTCTTTCTTGTTTCCTTGACTAAATTGGCAAGGCTTTTAGTTGCTTGTCAACTTCTAAACATTGTACAAATGATATAATGAGTATACAAGCTTTAAGCTTCATCTCATTGTAAACCCTAGTTACATATATTATCTTAAGGTATTAAAATGATTGTTTTACCTTGGAATGGAAAGAGAGCTTGGATATGTATCAAGAGAGGACTCCACCAAGCCCTTGTAAGATTCAAATGAAGCTAAAACAAGCAAGGTAAGGACACCATCAATGGTGATTTTCGGACATCACACAAACATGAAGGAAATGTCATTTTTTTCTTTGAGTTTCCTTACCTTGAAGCAAAGGAGAACAACAAGGTGTGAAAAGATGAGGTCAAGCTCCATCAATGGTGAATCTCCTTGGCACAAAAATGAGGCTTTTGGAGATTTGAAAAGATAGAAGTGTAGAGCTTGCTCCAACTAGAAGAATGGTGGCCTTGAAATTGAATTTGGACCATGGAGCTAGGAGTTACAAGCATTCAAAGATGGAGTTCTTGTGTGGAACTATAGCAAATCATAAAAGAGAGAAAGAAGGAAGGTAGAAGACGGTGGGAATGCAAGAAGGAAAGAGAGAATGAAGGAAAAGGTAAGTTGTTTAGATATTTAAGTAAAGTAACTATTTACTTTTGCCATTTTTTTTCTATCTTATCAATTAACAAGGGGATGAGTCATCCCATATAAGAAAACCGCCCCCCTTTATTATTTAAGGGGTATTTTAGTCTTTATTTGCCAATTTAATTACTTATAATAACATATGTTACAAACTAGCTTATTTTAGTTACTATTCACTAAAACAAGGCACATAGATGTGAAATTTTTGATTTCCCATTGATATAGACTTCCAAATGTGATACTATATAGTACACATGTTAATTAAAGAGTAATGATGGACATTTAGCCACTCAAAACTCATTTACAAGACAATTTTTCAAAAATGTGCTTTAAGCCTCCTTAAAGCACATTTTGTATTTTAACTTGTTTTCAAGCTTGGTTTTCTTTGGTAATTGATTTAATATGTTCATTAACATATTTATAAGGTATAAGTATGACCTTTAGGTCTTATACAAACTTATCCCAAGCTTAGAGCACATTTTTGCCCATATTGACTTTAAGGTATTTATTTGTGTTTTATTTGGTTTAATTGTCTACCAAGGTTTCCTAAGGACTTAATTAGCCTTATTAAATCATGATTGAATATTATTAAGTCTTGGTAGGCTCTTTGGGTCCTAACCAAGTTCACTCCAAGCTTAGAGCATGTTTTTGCTCAAACTGTATCTTAGTGCTTTATTGTGTTTTACTACGGTTTAAATTGTTCACTGATGTTTCTAAGGCACTTTTTAGCCTTTACATACCATAGTTTAGCATTTAAACAATATATCAAGGTTTGGGGTATTTCAATCTACCCCCCTTAAAAGAACTTCGCCCTCGAAGTTCACACTTCCCACACATCATTTGGATTAGAACGCTGGAATCACTTGGAATTAAACTTCCCTAACCAAACATACTTTACATCGCACCCTCGGACTTAATGGTCCGGGTAACATATTCACATCCATACATAACATAACATAACATAACATACTTACATGATAACCTCGGACATAGTGGTCCGGGTACCTTAATCCACATTATACTTACATAACAACCCTTAGACTCTCAGGTCTGGGTAACATGACCACATTTAGACCCATAGGTCTTAATAACATAACAGCCTTTAGACACATAGGTCTATGTAACACAACAACATTTAGACTCATAGGTCTTGATAACATACACTTTTGGAACTCAAGGTCAAAATAATATTTATTACACATACCACACAACATGTCTTAGCATGTATGGCAACCAAAATATCTTTTACATACACTGTGATCCCGCAGAACCCGGTCGCGATGGACACCTTCCGTCCCCGTTCCTTTGGGAGATCAAAACAATCACTTAAATTTGAAATTTTTCCTTGTGAGGTTAAGTAAGAGAACTTTAATTATGTAAAGTATCTATCGACGTTTTATAAATACCAATTCAAAATCCTTTTTGAAAACACATACAGCTCCAAGTCCAACTTATGCTCTTTGCTTCTTTTCTTAGCGTGGTTAATTGTGACCACTTATAGGGAGCTTCAAGAATCATCCAACCCTGATGTGATCAGCATCAGTGTCGAACTATCCTTCCACCCCAATTTGTATTCGGCTTCCCTTGATCGCATGCAAATCAAGTTCCACCTCCCACTTCATTTTCAAGCATCAAATACACTCATTTCCAATTTTTTATCTTCTTTTTGTCAATCTAGTCATAATCATTACATCTCCAAGGGATAGAACTCCGTCTATCAGTTACCTCCATTCACTTTATTCCTGTTACCTAGGAAATCTTATTCTCGCTAGGTTCTATGTCGGTTCATACCCTTTCATGAATCACTATATAGTATATATATACACATATATTTTATCAAAATACAACACACAGTTTCACATTTATACACTGTCGGGGTTTTTGTTCCCCCGGGAGTTTCTCTACTCCCCACACTTGTACTATCACACACAACTGTTAACAAATAAACACACTTATCACAATGGTATTCGCATCTTCTGTGCGCAATTACCACAATTAAACCATGAATGAATGTGTATGTTTATGTAACGTACGCATCAATCATCAAAACAATTATTTTGTGCTATGCACAATATAGGTCACATACACTACTCTTTGTACGGTAATACACACTAAGTGGTTTTGCGCTCTACCCCCCTTAAAAGGGATTACGCCCACGTAATCAGTCACTGAACATTGGCTTAAAATGTTCTGCCGTCGTGAAGTGTTTTAACTTCCACGCGGTCTGTTATACAATGTGTTCTGGTTAGAGGATCTTAACCATATTGGCGGTTTAGTCCCTAAACCAAGAATTCTCATTGGAGTTTGCACTAACTCTTAACTGGTTTCGGTTCTGGCCTGTAAGGCTTCTAGGCGTTAATAATTAGCCATTCACTTGTATTCACCATGCACATTCAACATTTGAATTACTGGCTCACTAGTTTCTGCTGCGAAGTCTAATAACTGTAGGGCTCAAGTTTCCCCACTCGTTATTGTTACCGTATTGTTCACCCCATTTATCACCTTCATCTTGGTAACAAGGGTTTCTCAACCGACGCGTGGTATCTCTTACCGTTAGCGAAATTGATGAGTTACAAAACTTCCATCCACTTCTCTAATAACTTACTGCATAAACTGCTACGTATTTCACAATGATTGACTTGTTCCCTTCCGACTTACTATCGGTTGAGATTGAGCTACTACCTAGTGTGTAGTGCTCTCTCAGCTATTTCCAACATTTGGGGTATATTCCATACCGATATTTGGCAGTTAGTGCTACTGTAGTCACTTACTGTTAATCATGCCTCCACATTTGGTTTGTACATGTATTCTTTCACTGGTGCGGCCTTGCATTTCCTATGCATCGGCCATTATAGCGTTATAAGTCTCTTTCTACTTCCACCAGCATTAACATTTCCCAAGTCCTAGCTATCGCACTCGATCATTACTACGCAAATGCAACACCAAAACACTCAGTCGTACAGAGTGCAGAGGCGTAAACTCTTGACAGTAAATCTCTTATGCGATTCGCAATGGAATTCACACTGTGTTTCACTGAGATTCTTATCTCGTCATACTGGCTACTGGCTTATTGCCCAGTCTACTTATCATCACTTACCTTGCATCACCACTGAATTTAATTCATAACTGCTCTTATCTGCCATATCATTATTTAACAACACTTATACAACGGTTGCTTGCTGCGTACCGTGCTCTTACTTATTGTATAACACCAACTTATATGGTATTTACTGTCACATTAACTTCCGCACACATACTTACATTATTCGCATTATGGTTCGTCACTCATTTGGATGACTACCGAATGCTCCTTGAGCATTGATCATTCGAGTCACAAGCCGACATTATTCAGCTCAGTGTTTCACTTAATACACACATACTACTAAACTAACTGCTCTCTTTCAATAATAATATCGTCTATCCTTAACATATTTCTTGAGCTTGGTTCACATAACTACCACTCCTGCGGTCTCACAATATCGAGAGGTATCCCCACTCTTAATGCAGTGGTTCGTTCTCCACTCTATTCACTTATATAACATAAACTTCTGCAATCAATCTAATTTACATAACACATTTTATTTGTGGCTTATGAGCCTTACTGCTTCGAGCTCAGTCCATTATGGACGGTTCACACAAATTTATTTCTCCGTACAACATTACATGGTTAGAGGTTGTATTAGGCTCCATGACAGGGTCGTTGCATCACGTTTCCTTTCATGGGATGCCCCTTACGATTGCCAGTCCGTCTCCTGACAACTTATGTCTAAACTGGGTGTTAGTTTCAACCCTTGTGTTTCTGTCATGTCATTTCGTGCCATTATTGTTGATGTAAACACCCTTCAAGGATTGCTCCTGGGTGTTGCTAAGTTATTCCATCACATCTGGCTTGCACTTATTGGTATATTCGGTTAGCCACGCCGTTTGCGTTCTTAACTGGCTTATTATCTTCTTCTGTGAAGATCAACATTTCCTAGTAGTGTAGGTACTCATTCTGGGAGTTTCATCCCGTTCATTGCACACTAATGTGTCCACATTAGGCATCTGCTTGCCATGTACAAGCTGGGTCACCGTTCCAGCTATCATGTTTATCCCTGAGGACCCTTAAGACATATGCTATGTCTTTACATTACAGTTAGTGCACTTCGCACCTCCTGACTCTTAAACATTTCCTTGAAAGGAATTCACTAATTCCTTTAGTCTCGTTAACTTAACTGAGTTCCTTAACTTCAACCATTCATGGTAATCCTTAGCTCTTGTTTGACTTATACTGCTGACCGTAGTACAGAGTCGACTACTTCCCGTGTTCCGGACTCTACTCGTATACATATGTGGGGTACCATGCTGATACATTGCTACTTACCCAACTAACCCATAAGTAGGTCTGTCAGGCCCACAAGCTCCTATCGGAGTGCGGTCATCCCACATTACAGTTGGTACACTTGTAGTGTCCGTCACATGCCTAGGTGAAGTATTCTGTTGTCAACTCCCTTATATTGTCCCTTGACAATATACATCCTGTGCTTCCCGAACTTAATGGAGGGAAAGTTTATCCACTGTTGTATTCTTATCAACTGCCCTTGGTTTTACTGGTTTGGTTTAGAAGAAGGTTAGAAAGAAGTATTGGTTTGAAAGAAAATCTGGTTTTGAAAGAAAAGAGTTTGAAATAGACCTAAGCTTGAAAGAAAAATTCTCATGGTTTTACAATGCCTTCTTGCCTTAACCAAATCTAGCTTCTTGCTGACTGGTGTACTTCCAATTACAAAGGTTAGGCCGTTAAGCCCTTCCACAGTTATGATGATCTCACTTAACTTCATGGTACTTTACCAAGTACTTTGTAGTGGTTATAAATTTCCCGAACAGCCCTGTTATAGCAGCACTTGCCATGGCAAGTGCGCCATGCTAACTGGCTATCGGTTCAACACACACACCGGTTGCGGTATCTTTTTTACCCGCACTGTCATCAGTGGCCTTGTTGGCCCTCACTGATCTTACTGTCTTGATAATAACTCCTCTAGGTGACTCCTCACTGTCTTCACATGATAATCATTAACTGGGGTGTTCCCCATTCTTGGAGTCCCCTTTTACTTAGTATTATACCTCCTTCGTAGCCCATTCCACGTATTTGTCGTGGTTACTGAGACTTGTCTCTTGTTTGGGCACTACGTTGTAGTTCCTTTGTCGGTTGGTATACCGTTGGTGTATCATTTAACTACTGTGGTCCCGTAGACACTCGTCTCAGGTTTCATTAATCCACTTCTTGCCTGTTGCACTGTTGGTGCGTTGCAAGCTGGTTATTCTCGACTGCTCGGCATGTCGACCCAGGTTGCCGGAAATTCTATTCTCTTATACACAAAATTCTTCATTCTTCGCTATTTAATGCGGTTAACATTGTTCAGATGGAAACCGTCTCCGGGATTCCCACTTTTCGGGATCTACCGTATGACAGGTTCTCCGTACCTTTAGAGGTGTTTAATAACAGCCAGATCGGGTATTCCCGAGTAAGAGAGGACTTCCATCTCTCTGGCGTTGTTTCCCCAAGTTACAAACAGGGACTGTGGAGGGCGGGAAGGATATAGTAGGTTTCCAGTACACACTGGTAATACCTAACTAGCGTATCTCTCACGCTATCACTCAACCCTTAACCCAAAGTACTAAAATCCTAACTCGGTACTTCATAAGCTCGGTAATTCAGTCATCAGAGCGATACTTCGCTCTGATACCACTTTTTGTAACACCCCAACTAACATTAACACACTTACAATAAACTGCAGCGGAAAAACAAACATCACATTACTTAACTCGTTGGTGTTACACGCCGTTAACCACCCACGTGGCTAACAAGGCTATTACATATACAATGTATCGGTCTGATGGACTAGATTTCCGAGCGACTACACATTACTGACCGTCCATTAACAATAGAAACAACATACACCTTCCAACTGTACCGAGTATTCACAAACTAATGCCGATAACAATTTCGGTCTTACTACACCTACTGTATATATACAATTTAAATGATTACCCATGTACAACGACTACCCCGTCCTACTCTCGAACGGCTTCCAGCTCTTTGTACCTGAAATAGGAAAAGAAGAGAAAGGGTGGCCCCCAAGGGGCTCAGCACCTTTGCTGGTATGGTAATCCCGCAGCCCACATACTACCGGGCCACGCACAACTAATTGTCGTCTTAGCATGCGGTTGTTTATATTTAAATCATGCATGCAACTATAAACACACAACACATAACATTCCGCCTCAATGGGCTCAACAAACAGATAACACATCCTTACTTGATAGGTCACTCATGGTATTCATTACCCCTAGAGTGTTTCTCCTCTAATGGAGCTACCTCCTTAATAGGCGACACTTACCCATTAATCGGGTTATCCTTAAACGCCTCTTATCACAAACTGGGATTCATATCCATGATCCACATACTCCACATTTTACAACATATAACATACACTACATAACAACACCTTTCACGTTACAACGTGCACATAACAACATCGCAATAGAAATTGCATTACAACAACAACACATAACATAACGGGAACGATTCTCTTAGGAACCGACCCAAACATAGTTAATTCACTGGTGAGCCTAGAGAATGATGTCACCCCCATGGTAAGCTCGTTATACAACACTCATTACCGTCCTAATAGTCGGACGAGTAACTTAAGTTAAGATGGTTCGGGTTTTGTGGCCCGAAACACCACACACAAACACATGTTCCCCCTAAACCGATCATAAGTCAGAATAGCTAAGCTTGGAATAAGCTAATGGGAGATCATAACCCGTGAGGGAAACAACCATAACAGAGAGAAGGGTAAGGCTAAAAAGGATACCCACTCCCAAACAACGCGCGACCGGCCTAACCGGATTCCTCACCACTGTTAGTACATACTTACTTTTAGGTACTAGTTAGAACCCCACTATGGAGTCTATCACATCTACACTCCATATAGTATTACAACTGGGTTAAACATACAAGGGAGATCCCTACATTCACATACACATATCCACAATTAACCACGCATAGCCGTGGTTAGAACGTCCCATGGTTCGGGTCGTTTAATCCGAATACCGAACTCTCATGTGATCCTAGACTCAGTTAACTAAGGTTAACACTTCCGAGGTTAAATGGTATTGGAGTTGAACACGCCACATAAATGAATTACTATAAACTCATTACATGTTTTATCTTACAACGTGGCAAACATACCAAAAACACATTGGCATACAAACCGGTGTAATCCGGTAGGACACAGGTTGCAAGAAAACCATACCTGTCACCGGAGTCCACTTTATCATGTCCACTTATGTTCCTCGAGCAATTCTCGAACAATTGATAACATTACATGTACTTTTATTAACATCGGGGTAACATGATTGTTAAAGTCTAATGCTTATAACTTATCCCCGTTAACTTAGTTACATAACTTCACATTTTAACTTGTTTTACTTTTACATTTAATACAAATTTTCCCCCACCAAATTGTCATTATAACTCACTTTACATGTCCTTAACAATCTTATAACATAATTACTTAATAATCCCCATCATCCCATAACCTTAAACAATGTTTTTGGTCCATACAGCGCCTTGTCCGAACTTGTGTCCGGACTTCCAAGTTCGGACACTGTTCGAGGCTCAAATGGGTGTAAACAGACAACTATCCGAACATGCGTCCGAGTTTCCCAAGTTCGGACGCTGTTCGAGGCCAAAACAGAATATAGAGATAGGTGTGTCCGAACGTCCAAGTTCGGACGGTAGTTCGGACACTGGTCGAGGCTTAGAAGACTTACGCGCAACAGGGCATGTCGAACGTCCTTGTTCGGACGGTAGTTCGGACGTGCCCAAAACTCCATTTTCTATACCTTTAAACACTTACTCATTTCTTGCCTAAATGCTCAACACTTATAGTATTTCCCCCTTAGGTTTATAGCATGTCCCCACACATTATTTAGCCCACCAAAATACTTTATATCTTTCCAAGAATTTTCTTCACAAGTTCAAGCATCTTCCTTACCTAAACATCATTTCCTCCTTGTACATCAACATTACCTAAACCTTAACAAACTCCTCCAAGACTTTAGTACATCCCAAAACACCCATTGGATTTCTAGAACTTCCAAGATAATGCCTAAATCCTTTTTGCCTTCTAAAACACCTTAATGCACCTTTCTTTCCCTAGTAAGACACTTAATCATTCTCAACATCTCCAAACTCACCAAAACTCATTTCAGCACTTAAAACTTCTTATACATTATCTAAATTTTGACATGGGTTCTTCTAGCACATTGCTATACCAAAGCACATAGCTTTCACCATTAGACACTCAAGAACACCTAAAACCCATCAAGAGTATTCTCACACACAAACACTTAGGTTTTCACCCTTTTACCACCAAAAACACTTAATCACTTAACACACATTCCTTACACACAAACATATTGTTTTTCCTCCTTTAACCATCCAAGACACTCATCTTCACAAAGAATGTTCTTTACACACATCTAAATCCTTAAACTAAACTACATCACCATATAGTGCATAATTTAAATTGCATGGCACTTAGGCCCATAAATAACATGGCTCTTAGGCCCTTAAGATGCATAAATCATAAACACTGAATTTCCCACATTGTATTTGCCTTTGACCTGCAAATACACTCAACAATTACATATGCCTTTTACTAAGCCCTTGAGAGCATTCTTCTAAGTCATTTTCCCTTGGCTTCTTAAATCATTTTCATAAGCAATATAAGCTCATTTCTCCTAAGACTTTAAACCACATTAGGTTAGCACATCTACCTCTTTTCCTCACAAACTTCTTTCTTGTTTCCTTGACTAAATTGGCAAGGCTTTTAGTTGCTTGTCAACTTCTAAACATTGTACAAATGATATAATGAGTATACAAGCTTTAAACTTCATCTCATTGTAAACCCTAGTTACATATATTATCTTAAGGTATTAAAATGATTGTTTTACCTTGGAATGGAAAGAGAGCTTGGATATGTATCAAGAGAGGACTCCACTGATAAGTGTGAAACATATAGGCTTTTTAAGGTTTAAATACCTTATAATTTGTAACAATTCAGGCAATGTTTCCCACTTATTATGTGTTTTTCCTAAGATTGATGTTTTGATAAGAAACGAATTTTATATGCTAAATACAGGAAAAACCCAGGAAATAAAGATTATACATCATAAGGATTACAACACAACAAACGGGGAACAAATCAGGAGAAGAGACACAAAAAATTGGTCTTGTCCGGATCAGTTTGGCCGGACACAAAGCCGGACGTCTCTTGTCCGGATCTGTTTGGCCGGACGCAAGCCGGACGTGACCTAAAAATCCAGATCGAGTTCACATTTCAGATCTAAAACTCTATGTCACGTCGGATCCGGACCACGATTATCGCACAGACTTCAGAGTTAATCCTCATCTCCCTCTCTATCCTCTCACTCACGATATACCCCATCTCCATTCATCAAGTCTCCTCCACAAAACTGCATCGTTCATCACATAATCCGTAATCATTCCTCAAAACCTCCATAATCTTCACCCCTCACTCACACACACATTCCGTACTCATACGCACCATTTATCCGCGTCCGACCCTTGTCCGGATCCGGACAAGACACATTTCACCCACGTCCGGATCGCGTCCTCCTGGACTTAGCCGGACATCTCACGTCCGGACAGACGTCCGACCCTGTTGATCCGGACAACTCACAAAACTCACCAAAATTTCCACATTCGCCCCATTTCACCCAGTTCACTCCATTATCACCAAGACCAACCTCCAAGCCAGCACAGCGCAAGGACAAAGGACGGAGCGAGCAAGAAGATCTTCGTAACAGATGATTTCTCTCAACTCTCTCTCATTTATAATTATAATCGCTATGTCTAGCTAAGAGGATTTGCTCTAGGGGAAGGGATGTTGTAATTAGTTATACTCTGCATTATTTTACTGCTTTATTGAGACAATTTGGATTGTTCAGGTTAATGCTTTTAAGTGCTTTTAATAAACGTCATGAATTTATTATAAGCCCTCGAATCATGTTATGATCAGATAAGGTGATTAACATTGACGGTCCTATTAACCTGTTACCTGTGATAATTGCAATCGGATAGATTACACTAGTCACTAGGGGCTTTAGTCCGGACCAAAACCAGACTAGTAATTCTGTGCAATAAAACCATCTAGATATACTTGCTAGGTCTAGACTAGAACTACATGCCTTGTCTAGATGAGCTATCTGGAATTAAGACTTAATACAGAATAGATAATTGAGAATTACCAGCCGATCCAAGTCTCCACTTAAGTAGTAGAATATGCAGAACCTAGCTAGTGAAACAACTCCCTGAACCTAGAGTACCGTTCACACTCCCAAGATTATCACTTTAATTTATCTGCTATTTACTTTCTTGTTATCTTTTTGTGAAATCCAAAACCAAAACAAAACCCCCTTTTTGAGTTAACCATTACCTAAGGCTAGACTTACTTATCAAGTCCCGTGGATTGACACCCTGGTCGCTTCATAAAATTTGCTATACTATTTCGACCGGGATTTTTGCAACCTGACGATCTATTGAATTATTGAACTCTAGGATTATTTCTTAGCATTTAATATATCAAATAAATCGTTTGCAAAATGGCGCCGTTGCCGGGGACTTGACTTTTGTCTAGTCCCTAGCCTTGGTTAATTCGTTACTTTATTGCAACACACTGTTTATAATTGTTTGTTTGAAATTTATTTTGATTTTAATTTATTTTGTGTGCCATTTTATACAATTTTTTTCATTATTTTAGTTCTAAAAAAAAAACTCACTCATTTTGTTCCTTTCTCTCAAGCTGATTATAAGCACCTAGTGGATGCGTAGAACGCGTTCAACTGGTCCTCCGGATACAGACTTCGATCCTGAAATCGAGAGAGTATACCTCCAAGCTCTGAGAACCAGAAGGCAGCTTGACTTCAATATGGCAGCAAATCATGACCAAATTGGAGGAGGTGCAGTGACCCAATACACGATGGGAAGGATAAACAGACCACCAGCCACACCAAGAAGAGGGCCAGTGGTTCTACCAAATCTAACTGCAGAACTTATAGCCGATTGGCAAAAGGTAAAACCTTCTCATCAATCCAATGCTGTTAGAAATCACCCTGCAGGAACTTTCTCAGGTGCAGACCCAGCGGATGCATTGGACCATGTACATCGCTTTCTGGTGCACTTGGACTCCCTGGGTTTATCACAAGGATTGGAGGAGTATGCCAGACTAAGCCTGTTCCAGCACAGTCTATCGGGAGAAGCCTCGAAATGGTTCCATCGACTACCGCCAGGCATCATTACCACCTGGGAGCAGATGATGGATAAATTCTACGAGAAGTACATTCCCATCTCCAGGACACGACAAATGATTGCCGACCTGATGGCATTCAGACAGAAGGGTAGTGAGACAGTCTGTGAGGCGTGGGACCGATTCAAAGAACTACTCCGCCAGTGCCCTCACCATGGTCAGGATATCACTTCTCTGGCTCAGGGATTCTTCCAGGGGGTTAAAAGATGAAAACAGAGGCGAGATAAGATCAGCCCTAGGAGGAAACCTGCTAGCAAAGAGTGGGGAGGATTTCATGGCATCTATGGAGTCCTACTGTGAGGAGCTTCGCCTATGGAGCAGCAGTGGAGGACGAGTATTTTCAATAGGTCAGAGTTCTTCCAGAGCTCCAGACCCAATGATGGAACAACTAGCCTCCGAGCAAGCACAGATGAAAACCACGATGGGAAGCATGACGAAAATGCTTGAACAGCTCACCATGGGGCCAACCACCAGGCAATCCGCCAAGAAAATCTCCATAAACGAAGCCTGCTGCTCTCGGTGTGGGGATGCACAC
The DNA here is from genome assembly GCA_023374045.1 of Limonium bicolor. Lineage (NCBI taxonomy): Eukaryota > Viridiplantae > Streptophyta > Magnoliopsida > Caryophyllales > Plumbaginaceae > Limonium > Limonium bicolor. The sequence continues at coordinate 345,522,550 of CM041778.1, forward strand.
GATTATGAGGACTGCCCATTAGTAGCCGAGATGAGGCAAACCAAGGAGGCCAATGTCATAGGCCAAATCAATAACAGGCAACCCTGGGTGCAGAATCAGCACCAAAACCTGAGGTACGGAAATCCGAACAATGCACTGAATTCACATCAAATGCAACCTCAGAGGACGAACCAGGGGGGACCACCCGACTTTGTTAGGCCTCAATACAATCAATTCCGGCCACAACAGCCTCAAGCTCAGCAACCATCTTTGAGCTCAAATAATGCCAGTCTGAAGGAGATGGTGGATAAGTTAATGGCTTCTCAGGAACAGCAAACGGTAATCAACCAGAAGTTAGAGAATGCCATGGTGGAGATGCAAGGAACAATGAGTCAGTTGACTCAATTCCTCTTACAGCAGAGACCTTCTGGATCACTACCTTCCCAACCCGAAACCAATCCCAAGGAGCAGTTGAAGGCAGTGTCGGTCTCAGACGAAGACTGTGAGGATTCTGAAGAAGCAGCAGCAGTTACCCTGAGAAGTGGGAGGAACTTAATCAAAGACCAAGTGGCAGGAAGCCGTACTGATGAGGAGACCGAGCCTCTTTCTAATACCACTGGTGCACCATCAGGGCATTCCACCCCTCCTGAGGTAGTTTCTGAGGAGACCCAGGCTCCTATTCCGTCTTCTTCTCTTTCAAATGCTGTTAAAAATACAAAGGGAAAAATATCTGCAAAAGAACTTCTGTTTCCAAACCGTCTCAAAGAGCGAGAGCTCAATGAGCAATTTGGAAGATTTTTAGATGTTTTTCGAAAGCTGACCATCAATATTCCTCTTATTGATGCGATTAAGCAGATGCCAAATTATGCTAAATTTGTGAAGGATCTGATTTCGAATAAGAGGAAATATAAAGAGAAGGACACCATCCAGCTGACCGAAACCTGTTCAGCAGCTATCCGACAGAAGCTGCCTCCAAAGCGTGGTGATCCTGGTCAGCCCATCATCCCCTGTTCAATTGGAAACATGGATTGCAGATACGGTCTCTGCGATCTAGGAGCGAGCATCAACCTGATGCCATACACCATGTTTAAAAGCTTCATACGGGTGAGCTCGTTCCCATTCATTTCAGACTCCAGTTAGCTGATAGATCATCGATCACACCAAGAGGTGGTTGAAAATGTAGTTGTTGTGTGGGTAAATTTTTCTTCCCCGCTGATTTTGTGATCCTTGACATGGATGAAGATGTTGAGGTACCTCTGATTCTTGGTAGACCTTTCCTTAGAACTGCAAAGACTGTTATTGATGTTGAGAAGGGGAAGATTACCTTGAAATTTCATGATGAAGAATTAAGCTTTAATATAAATAAGATGATGCAGAAAAACACTTCTTCTCAAGCTGTTTTCTCTACTGATTTAATTGATAATTCTTATGATCTTGAGGATGACTACACCTATGGGAGTATTGATTCTTTTATTCTTTGTTTAAGTTTTCTGATATTTTAGAGCAGGTAATAAGTCGATCCATTGAGGATGACAAAGACAGTTTTGAGATGGCCTCGGTCGTCCAGCAGCTAAATCAAGGGAAATCATACTTTCGTTCCTCCTCTCCTGCTGTAGAAAAGTTGGATCGATCCATTCAAAGACCCATACCTTCAATAGAGAAGCCTCCTACCCTGGAACTTAAATCTCTCCCTTCCCATCTTAAATATGTTTTCTTGGCAGAGGGTAACACCCTGCCTGTTATTATCTCTGCATCTTTGTCTATTTCGCAGGAAACTAGACTTCTGGAGGTGCTAAAGAAACATAAAAGTGCCATGGGTTGGACAGTTGCTGATATCAAGGGGATCAATCCGGGTTTCTGCACTCACCGGATTCACATGGAGGAGAATTACAAGGCAGTGAGACAGCCCCAGAGAAGGTTGAATCCGAATCTAAAGGAGGTGGTCAAGGCCAAAGTACTGAAACTTCTTGATGCAGGTATTATCTACCCTATTTCTGACAGCCAGTGGGTGTCTCCAGTCCAGGTTGTTCCAAAGAAAGGGGGAATATTTGCAGTGCTCAATGAGAAAGGTGAATTGGTACCTCAGAGACAAACCACAGGTTGGAGGATGTGCATCGATTACCGGCGCTTGAATGAAGCCACAAGGAAGGACCATTTTCCACTACCATTTATTGATCAAATGTTGGAGCGGTTAGCTGGGAAAGAGTTCTACTGCTTCCTTGATGGGTACAGTGGTTACTTTCAGATACCCATTGCGCCAGAGGATCAGGAGAAGACCACCTTGACCTGTCCTTATGGTACTTTTGCATACAGAAGGATGCCCTTTGGTCTTTGCAATGCTCCAGCCACATTTCAGCGATGTATGATGGCGATTTTAATGAGTTTATTGAGAAAAGTATCGAAGTTTTCATGGACGACTTCTCTGTCTATGGACAAAGCTTCGATGTTTGTCTGGAGCAATTAGATTAGATCTTGGCTCGCTGTGAGGACACGAACCTTGTGCTGAATTGGGAGAAGTGCCATTTCATGGTACAAGAAGGAATTGTGCTTGGGCATAAGGTGTCAAGGGAAGGCCTCCAGGTAGACAAGGCCAAGATAGAGGTAATAGAAAAGCTACCCCCACCATCTTCAGTTAAAGATGTAAGATCTTTCCTTGGTCATGCAGGGTTTTACAGGAGATTTATTCAGGATTTCTCAAAAATTGCTAAACCCCTGTCAGACCTGCTTCAGAAGGATATCAAATTTCAGTTCACAGAGGAGTGCTTGACAACATTTCAGACTATCAAAGAGAAGCTCTGCTCAGTACCAATTGTGGTCCCACCGGATTGGTCTGAACCGTTTGAGATCATGACGGATGCAAGCGACTATGCTGTGGACGCTGCACTGTGTCAGAAGAAAGACAAGATACTGAGGGTAATCACCTATGCTAGCAAGACCTTAATTGACGCACAGAAAAATTATACTACTACAGAGAAGGAGTTGCTAGCTGTGGTGTTTGCTCTGGACAAGTTTCGACCATATCTGCTTGGAAGCAAGGTGATAGTCCACACCAATCATTCAGCCCTCAAGTACCTTTTTCAGAAGAATGAATTGAAGCCAAGACTTCTGAGGTGGATCTTACTTCTCCAAGAATTTAATTTAGAAGTTGTGGATAAAAAGGGGAAGCAGAACGGAGTTGCTGATCACCTATCTATGCTTGATATCCCAGATGATGGAATTCCAATCAACGAGTTCTTCCCTGATGAGACGGTGTTCAAGATTGGAAAAGTAGATAAACCATGGTATGCTGACCTAGTCAATTATCTGGCTACTGGTTTAATTCCTCATGACTACAGCTATAACCAGAGGAAGAAATTCTTGTCAGAAACCCGCCACTATATCTGGGAGGATCCATACCTGTTTAGGATCTGTGCTGATGGCTTGATGAGGCGATGTCTCCCAGATAAGGAGATCCAGAGTGTAATAGAATTCTGTCATGCTAAAGAGGCAGGTGGCCATCATGGTTATACAAGAACAGCTGCAAAGATATTAGAGTGTGGATTCTACTGGCCTACTCTACATAATGATGTCCACCATTTCTGTTACCATTGTGACCCCTGTCAGAGGATGGGAAACATCTCCAGAAAGCATGAGATGCCTCAGAAAGGTATTCTTGAGGTAGAACTTTTTGATGTCTGGGGCATAGATTTCACAGGTCCTTTTCCTTCATCTCATGGAAACCAATACATCCTAGTAGCAGTGGATTATGTCTCAAAGTGGGTAGAAGCTATTCCATGCCACAATGCTGATTCCAAGACAGTGGTGAAATTCCTGAAGAAACACATATTCACCAGATTCGGGGTGCCCAGGGCAATTATCAGTGATGGTGGATCTCACTTCTGCAACCGAGCCTTCGACTCCTTAATGACTAAATATGGGGTGACCCACAAGGTAGCATTACCTTACCATCCCCAAACTAATGGTCTGGCGGAAGTGACTAATCGTGAGCTAAAATGGATCCTGCAGAAGACTGTAAATGCATCAAGGAAGGATTGGTCAGTTAAGCTGGATGATGCTCTGGGGGCATATCGGACTGCTTTCAAGACTCCTATAGGGATGTCCCCTTTTAAACTTGTGTATGGAAAAGCTTGCCATCTTCCAGTCGAATTAGAGCACAAAGCTTACTGGGCATTGAAAGCCCTGAATTTTGATCTGCACACTGCTGGAGAGAAAAGAAAATTTCAACTATCTGAACTCGAGGAACTCAGAGAGCAAGCCTATGACAGTTCCAAAATTTATAAGGAGCGCACAAAGAGAATCCATGATCAGATGATCCATAAGAGAGAATTCAAAGTAGGGGATCTAGTGTTGCTCTATAATTCCATATTGCGCCTCTTTCCTGGCAAGTTGAAATCACATTGGGCAGGTCCATTCAAAGTTGTGGGGATCACTACTTATGGTGCCTACGAGTTAGAGAACAAGACAGGAGAAGTATTCAAAGTAAGTGGTGCTCGACTGAAGAAGTACCTGGGCGATACCTTTTCTCAGCCTCCTGCACCAGGTATATCCTTGATTGAAAGTTCCAATTCCATAAATTCTATTTCTGCTATCTATGCTTCAGCACCAACTCCCAAAACATCCAAGAAGCCGCGCCCACAATGGTATTTCAGACTGAAGAAAGCCATTGCTAGCTGCTGTGGCGGCCCTCCTTGACCATATCTGTAAAGTCTAGCCAGAGACTTTAACTCCGGGCAGCTTGATGGGAGGCAACCTACCGGTTTGTATCTCTTTTCTTTTCCTTAGTTTAATCATTTAGTTTACTTTTCTATTTTTTGTGGTGTGTTAATAGTCGTTGTGCACATTGAAAGAGCCATGACTCTTATGTTCTACTAATGGTTTAATCTGGTTCCACTTGAGTTCTTCTGGTTTGGCAGATTTAATCCTTCAGGTACTTCATTCTAATGCTAAACTGAACTCAAGTGTGAGGAAGAATCATGGCAATGTTCACCAAGGATCAGGGAGTCCTTAAACACTCTTGCTTTAATTTCTGATTCTTGTTGTTTATTCATTGGAGCTTGTGGTAATGGTTTTTTATTTTTTAAATGAGTATTTAGATAGTAGGTTTTTAATTTATTTAAAATAAAAAAAAGACGTTTTAACGTGTCCGGCTACTTAGCCGGACACAAATCCGGTCACAGAAAAACAAGACGCGTCCGGATCCGGACTCCATCCGGACAAGACTAAAACGCGCCCGGTTTTTAATTTTCTTTTTCTTCCCTCTTTTCTTTTCTTCTGTTTCGGTCACCTTCTTCCCCCGACGAACTCGAGCCCAGAAACCCAACATCCATTTTTAATCCCTTCCTTCCACTTCCTCCTCCACCACCACCACCTCAGTGACCGCCATCTATCTTTATGCTTTCTTTTATTGGTTTTCTGTACTTTCTTTGTTTTTATTTACTTTTTACTTGTTTGTTAAAACTAACAGTTAAACACGGAACTAACAGGTGAAGTGATGGTGTTATATTTGGCGTACTTAAGTTCTAATTGCTAAGTTTCTTGTTTCTCTGAGCAGTAAAGCAGCATCGTCAATATTTATTGCATGTCCTATCTACTGCGAAACGAATGGCTTGGGAAACTCGCAACTTGTGCTCTGGACAACGCATACTGTCTGTGACTCATGAGGAATCTCACCCCTGCCAAACAAGTGTGAGGAAGAACATCTTCCTCCCATAACACCAGGGGAGTCTCAGTTCCTCCTTTAACTTATTTTATGTTCCACCTTTGTTGCGTTGAGGGTAATTATTGCATATGCATCTATTATGAGTATAGCATGTTTTGAAAGCTCTTTTCCTGTTTTTCTTCTTTGACCAATGAGGACATTGCTCCTTAAGTGTGAGGAAGGAGAGACCTTTCCTGAAAACATGCTAATTGTTCTTTAATGCCACACTTGCTTTTTGCTGCTCTAATGCCTGTGCACACCGAGTGATATTAAATCAAAGTGAAAACCGTAGGAATCTTTTTGCTTGATGAGGTTTGTATAAAAATTGTTTAATTTAAAAAAAATACTCTCTTTTCAAAAAAACCAAAAAAATATGGTAGATTGGCTAGTTGTGGAAATCAGATTATTTTAGCTTGGGATCTTGGAAATGAAGTGAATGTTTGGAATGAAAAGGATAAGGCAAGGTACTCCACTGATCAAAAATTTTTTCTAACAATAGCAGGCCTCGTCTATCCGGTTATTAAGTCTTAAGGGTGCCTTAACACCTATCTACCTAAGGTCTCGTGATCTGGGATAGTTGGCCCAACACCGTTACAAGGATAGAGAGAAAAGTCTGGGTTATGGAATAACTCTGCAATTCACAATATTCGTTTGTTTTGTATATAATTCTTGGAAGAAGAATGTTTTTCATGTGAAAGAAAAATTATTGCAGTTTAATTTTTGTTTTTGATCACGAGTACGTGGTGTTGAAAGGTATTGCGGAATAAGGCATTACTTCACACCCCTTGTCATCCAAAGGTTAGAGGAATGAAAATGGTGGAAAGTCCAAGCTAAGTTAACTTGTTTTCTACAATCTAGTTTCTCTATGCTTTTACAAAATCGTCTGCTTCACTGTTTGTGAAAACCTACCTCTAGAGAGCAAGATTATTCTTTCATTTATCACTTTGTTTGATTTCACCCTGCACTTGTTTAAAATTGAGATTATTTGACGGTTTTAGAGATATTCTTATTTCTATTTTGCTTGAGGACAAGCAAAAGCTTAAGTGTGAGGAAGTTGATAAGTGTGAAACATATAGGCTTTTTAGGGTTTAAATACCTTATAATTTGTAACAATTCAGGCAATGTTTCCCACTTATTATGTGTTTTTCCTAAGATTGATGTTTTGATAAGAACTAATGTATTTTATATGCTAAATACAGGAAAAACCCAGGAAATAAAGATTATACATCATAAGGATTACAACACAACAAACGGGGAACAAATCAGGAGAAGAGACACAAAAATTGGTCTTGTCCGGATCAGTTTGGCCGGACACAAAGCCGGACGTCTCTTGTCCGGATCTGTTTGGCCGGACGCAAGCCGGACGTGACCTAAAAATCCAGATCCGAGTTCACGTTTCAGATCTAAAACTCTGTGTCACGTCCGGATCCGGACACGATCCGGACGTCACACAGAATTGAAAAATAAAAATGCGCTGCGCAGATAACTAGCCTTTCGGCGCAATTATCAGACGGCGCAATTATCAGAGGCGACTGCAACATTTATTAACACAAGGCCATACTCAAATAATTGTATCCACTAACCTTTGTTCTCATTTCTAATCCTATATAAACTCCTCTCCAGGCTCCATCTCAAATCGCACCAGACTTCAGAGTCTAATCCTCATCTCTCCCTCTCTATCCTCTCACTCACTCATATACCCCATCTCCATTCATCAAGTCTCCTCCACAAAACTGCATCGTTCACTCACATAATCCGTAATCATTCCTCAAAACCTCCATAATCTTCACCCCTCACTCACACACACATTCCGTACTCATACGCACCATTTATCCACGTCCGACCCTTGTCCGGATCCGGACAAGACACATTTCACCCACGTCCGGATCGCGTCCTCCTGGACTTAGCCGGACATCTCACGTCCGGACAGACGTCCGACCCTGTTGATCCGGACAACTCACAAAACTCACCAAAATTTCCACATTCGCCCCATTTCACCCAGTTCACTCCATTATCACCAAGACCAACCTCCAAGCCAGCACAGCGCAAGGATAAAGGACGGAGCGAGCAAGAAGATCTTCGTAACAGATGATTTCTCTCAACTCTCTCTCATTTATAATTATAATCGCTATGTCTAGATAAGAGGATTTGCTCTAGGGGAAGGGATGTTGTAATTAGTTAAACTCTGCATTATTTTACTGCTTTATTGAGACAATTTGGATTGTTCAGGTTAATGCTTTTAAGTGCTTTTAATAAACGTCATGAATTTATTATAAGCCCTCGAATCATGTTATGATCAGATAAGGTGATTAGCATTGACGGTCCTATTAACCTGTGATAATTGCAATCGGATAGATTACACTAGTCACTAGGGGCTTTAGTCTGGACCAAAACCAGACTAGTAATTCTGTGCAATAAAACCATCTAGATATACTTGCTAGGTCTAGACTAGAACTACATGCCCTGTCTAGATGAGCTATCTGGAATTAAGACTTAATACAGAATAGATAATTGAGAATTACAAGCCGATCCAAGTCTCCACTTAAGTAGTAGAATATGCAGAACCTAGCTAGTGAAACAACTCCCTGAACCTAGAGTACCGTTCACACTCCCAAGATTATCACTTTAATTTATCTGCTATTTACTTTCTTGTTATCTTTTTGTGAAATCCAAAACCAAAACAAAACCCCCTTTTTGAGTTAACCATTACCTAAGGCTAGACTTACTTATCAAGTCCCGTGGATTGACACCCCGGTCGCTTCATAAAATTTGCTATACTATTTCGACCGGGATTTTTGCAACCTGACGATCTATTGAATTATTGAACTCTAGGATTATTTCTTAGAATTTAATATATCAAATAAATCGTTTGCATCCACCAAGCCCTTGGAAGATTCAAATGAAGCTAAAACAAGCAAGGTAAGGACACCATCAATGGTGATATTCGGACATCACACAAACATGAAGGAAATGTCATTTTTTCTTTGAGTTTCCTTACCTTGAAGCAAAGGAGAACAACAAGGTGTGAAAAGATGAGGTCAAGCTCCATCAATGGTGAATCTCCTTGGCACCAAAATGAGGCTTTTGGAGATTTGAAAAGATAGAAGTGTAGAGCTTGCTCCAACTAGAAGAATGGTGGCCTTGAAATTGAATTTGGACCATGGAGCTAGGAGTTACAAGCATTCAAAGATGGAGTTCTTGTGTGGAACTATAGCAAATCGTAAAAGAGAGAAAGAAGGAAGGTAGAAGACGGTGGGAATGCAAGAAGGAAAGAGAGAATGAAGGAAAAGGTAAGTTGTTTAGATATTTAAGTAAAGTAACTATTTACTTTTGCCATTTTTTTTCTATCTTATCAATTAACAAGGGGATGAGTCATCCCATATAAGAAAACCGGCCCCCTTTATTATGTAAGGGGTATTTTAGTCTTTATTTGCCAATTTAATTACTTATAATAACATATGTTACAAACTAGCTTATTTTAGTTACTATTCACTAAAACAAGGCACATAGATGTGAAATTTTTGATTTCCCATTGATATAGACTTCCAAATGTGATAATATATAGTACACATGTTAATTAAAGAGTAATGATGGACATTTAGCCACTTAAAACTCATTTACAAGACAATTTTTCAAAAATGTGCTTTAAGACTCCTTAAAGCACATTTTGTGTTTTAACTTGTTTTCAAGCTTGGTTTTGTTTGGTAATTGATTTAATATGTTCATTTACATATTTATAAGGTATAAGTATGACCTTTAGGTCTTATACAAACTTATCCCAAGCTTAGAGCACATTTTTGCCCATATTGACGTTAAGGTATTTATTTGTGTTTTATTTGGTTTAATTGTCTACCAAGGTTTCCTAAGGACTTAATTAGCCTTATTAAATCATGATTGAATATTATTAAGTCTTGGTAGGCTCTTTGGGTCCTAACCAAGTTCACTCCAAGCTTAGAGCATGTTTTTGCTCAAACTGTATCTTAGTGCTTTATTGTGTTTTACTACGGTTTAAATTGTTCACTGATGTTTCTAAGGCACTTTTTAGCCTTTACATACCATAGTTTAGTATTTAAACAATATATCAAGGTTTGGGGTATTTTAGCCGGTGACACCCGAGTGAGTATTGTTGTTATTATTTATTCTTCCGCTGTAAGACATTTTATTTATTGCTACGAGAGAGATTATTACGTGTTTAAGGAGAGGGGTGTTACACTGCTACTCAGGTGAGAATCTGTATCTCTAGTGAGTTCTAGTACTCGGGTGAGAATCTATATCTCGGGCGAGTTCTAGTACTCGGGTGAGAATCTATATCTCGGGCGAGTTCTACTACTCGGGTAAGAATCTGTATCTCTTGTGAGTTCTACTACTCGGTTGAGTATCTGTATCTCCGGTGAGAATCTGTATCTCGGGTGATAATCTATATCTTTGGTGAGAATCTGTATCTTTGAAGAATCTATATCTTCGGGTGCAAATCTGTATCTCTAGTGAGAATATGTATCTCGGGCGAGAATCTGCATCTTGGGTTTTTGACGAGGAGTCTCATATTGAAAGATGATTTGATGCAATGATAATGGTCTTATGCAAATGATTGCGATTGTGATGAAAAAAAATTGTGAAAGTGCCAAACGTGGCAATGATGAGGTTTATGCGGATATTGTAAAATGAAATTGATGTGCTTGTAAGGACCCAAAATTGTCCAAAGCAAGAAATTGTTGTAAGTGTGCCAAATGTGGCAATGTTAGAGAAAATTTTGTCTATTGAAAAGGAAAGTGAAATTATCATTTCTTGACTAAAGACTTCAGATCTGCAATTTGTTTCTTAGAAGATAAAAATACCATTGGTGGGAGTGTGTGGTGCTTTTTATGGGAGTTTGAGGCTTTTTGAGACTGGCCTGGGGTGAAGTGGAGGTTAGGGCTTATTACGGGCCTGGGGAAATGATGTTGGTTATGGATTATAACGGGCCTTGGTGGAATGGTGTTTGAGTGAAGGTGGTGCTTAAGACTTATGACGAGCTTAAGCTGTAATTTTCAGTTGGTGATGTCATGGAAATTGTTGGTACAACAATTGCCCCTAGTATTTTCCTAGGACAATCTGAGCTAGAGTTCATGGCAATCGATCAGAACGATTGATTGCCCCCAGTATATTCTTTGATTAAACATGAGAACAAGTCTCGTCATCACAGGGTCAAGGCTTATGTTTTGATGTGGTGCTTCCTAACCTACAATCGACGTGTTTCGTGTTTGCACTCGTTTCTTACTTATGGTCAAAACTTCTAGACCATTGAATTTGACATTTGTTTAATTTACGCATTTTTAGATGTACAACTACCAAGTCGGAAGTCTTTAAAGCTTATAACGTGGCCATGGGGTATGATGAAAGACAACAGGATCTTAGAGGGATATTTGAGGTATGTAAAGCTTAAAGGGGTGAGAAAGCTGCAACTTGCACCTTCTTCGGATTTGCCTTCCTTGGCTTGAAGTCGTCTGACTGCTTTTTGTTAAAAAAAAATTCGAGCTTTGGACTTGGAACTTTTGAATTCGTCTTTTACACCATTTCTCTTCTTTTCGGGTATTAGGATTTCTTTAAGGCTTTCAGATTTGCCTTTCCTTTATCCTTTTCTTTTCTCGGGGTTCTTGTGTCTCCCGGTTTTGAACTTTGATAGTTGTTTTTTATGTAGGCTCTTTGTATCATGTGTCACATTGAGATCATTCGTGGATCGCTTCGATATGCATGTAGTGCATTGCTTCTTACAGACTAAAGAAAACTTTATCTGAGAGTTGGGCTCGTCGCTTCCTTTGGTCACCGGGTTGAATATTCATCACATGCTAGCTTATTTTGTGAAGCTTAGCGTATCAAAAAGGGAGATATATGAAAAGCTCTGCGGGGGTGCCTAGAGTTTAATTCAGGGTTCACAAGCTTTTGGCTATGTGGTGATGTACCTAGGTGCTTCGCCATTCCTAGTAGTTGTGTATCCATTTTGTTACTTTTTGCAGGTCTAAGAGTAAACTTTACAGTTTATCTCCTTCGGTCGGAGTTATGCTATTTACCTTACCTTTGAATGCGGCCTCACCAGAGTCGTGTGAAAATAACACGCTCGTTCACTCATGGTTTTTCCGCTTGAGACACTCTCATGAACTTTTCACTCAGAGATTTGTTCACAAGTTTAAACGAAAGATTAAAGATGACAAACCTAAACTAAGATTTCCCCCAGTATTGACTTAGGATTTATGACAACAATATAACAAATGTGGACTTTGAACCACTTTGTGAGTCGTTTGGATGTTCTGGGATGAGTTGTGGTGTTTGGCAAGACATGTTCAAATTTTTGGAAACAAAATACAAGTATTTGTATTCCATCGGGAAATGAATACTTCATGAACATTACTTTTAGGAGATGTTTGCTGATGAGCAAGATGATTTGGTTGATGGTGCAAGGTGAACAAGAACATTTTTTATTATTATTTTATATGATTACAGACTGAAAAACCAAGAGACTAAATTTTGATATGATAAACTCCTTACAAAATTAAAAAGAGAAGTTAAAACAACAAAACACTACTAGACATTAGCCTACTCGACAAACCGAAGCTCTTGTTTGATAAGGTCCTCAATCTTATGCTTTAACGCTCTGCAGTCATCAGTATTGTGCCCTAGTAATTGAGGAAATTGGCAGAACTGATTGAGATGGTCCCCGGCTTGGGTGATCCCAGGACAAGGCGTGAAAGGCTATAGTAGGTTCAGCTCTTGTAGCTTCACGAGTGCTTGACTGAGAGGTCGGCCGATGTCGGTAAACTGTTTCAGGGTAGAGAACCACCTAGGTCGGGGTGAGGTCTTGATGCTCTACTTTGTAACACCGGGTCACTGTATGACATTCGCTTGGTATGAAACTCGAGTTACTTTGGTTGGTCCCACCTTAAAGGTTTTAACACCTACACCATGAGCTTTGGGTTGCCCTAGCTTTAGCTCGCCTTTGTGAACCCTTTCTTCCATGATCCTCACTTGTCCCATCACCATGTCAAAACTGGAGTAGTAAGTGCATGTAACACCCCTACTACGCACATAACATTTCTTGAAATCGCAACGGAATTTAAACAACTAAACAATATCTAAACGATTGGTGCTACAACGCCGTCAACCACCCACGTGGTTAACAAGGCTGAATAAATACAAGTGTACCGGTCTGATGATCAGACTCCCGAGCATAGAACTAATAACCATATATACATTAACATAATACCGAATGTTTACTTACATCCTTTACTGTATACTGTCACTGTAAACTGTTCACAACCAAAATATATAACGCCACGGGAGCACAGGCGCACCCCGGGCCAACATCCAAAAGTAATCAAAAATAAACCTGCATCCTAGAATCTAAAGTCATTCCGCTTCTTCGATCCTCATCCTGCAGTAAGAGAAATATGGAGCCCCCGAGGGGGTCAGCAACCCTTGGCTGGTATGGTTAACGCGCAGCCCATCGGCTACCGGGATGCGTGCAACTAATTGTCATGATGACATGGCATTCATTTTAAAACACACAACTTATACATATATATCATAGCATGGGTATTGTACTCAATATCACACACATCACACAAGAACAATTCCTTTTAGGAAGAGAACCAACACAGTTAATCCCCATAGAGAGCCTAGAGAATGTTGCCATGCTCATGCTAAGCTCGTTACATAACTCGCTACCGTCCTGTTAGATTGAACGGATAACTTAACACAAGGTGCCTCGGATATAGTGATCCAAGCCCACCGAAATAACACATAGTATGCCCCTGTGGCCCGACGTGAGTCAGTAAAATAGCCTTGGTTAAGCTAAAGGGAAGGTTGGAAACCAAATTGGAAAACAACCATAACATACAAAGAGAATCGAACCGGTTATGACATCGACTCCCATACTCACACGCGTGGCCGGAACAGACCGGACTCCTCACTTCCCCCGTTAGCACTTGTTAGCAGTTCATTATTGAACTCAATACACAATTCACAATTATAAGTCGAGTCTTTTTAGACACACACAAGGGAAGAGAGAGTCATACTTAACAACATAATAATATTTAACAACTGTAAACTCTTTACATGGTTTAATCTTACAAAGTCATAAACACACAGAAAAACAAACACACACAAGCCGGTGTAAACCGGTAGGCAACAGACTGCAAGAAAACCATACCTTGGTCCTTGCCTCGATTTGTTTCCACCGTAGGTCACTCCTATACAGGATTCAAGAATGTCGGTTAATTAACTTACTTAACTTCAAATTTACTAAGTGTTTAACATGATTATTTGACATGTTTAAATGTCTAACTTACCCTAGGTTACCTTCATTATACCCCCTAGGGTTAACTACATAAGTCACATTCTTTTCTGTGTTTTTTTTTTTACAAGTTTTGGTCCGACCGACCTTACCGACCGACCTTGCACAAGGTCGGTCCATTCCAGAACATATTTCCGTCAAAATTTTCTACTCCGACCGACCTTGTAAGTTCGGTCGCATGTTCGGTCCATTCCCGAGAGTTTCTTCCCTTTGAAAATTCAGCCCGACCGAACTTGCCAAGTCCGGTCCCATGTTCGGTCGATTCCAGAAACTTAATCCGTACACAAAATACAAGCCCGACCGACCTTGCAAGTCCGGTCCCCAAGGTCGGTCCATTCCAGAAGCCAATTCTCGCAGGGTAAACTGGGCTCGACCGACCTTGCAAGTTCGGTCTGCCCCAGACCCTTGTTTTCCATTTCTCATTTAACTCCAAACTTCACCCCATATATCCTAGTACACCCTAACCTCATTTGGGCACTTCAAACACACCTTAAGACATCCTTAAACACTCATAAAACTCCTTTTCTAATTCCTTAAACCTTTACTCATTTCTTCCCAAAATTCCTAATACTTATGTTATCTCCTCCTTAGTTTTCCAAGTGGTGTTTCATACCTATGATAGCTACTATCCCAAAATGCTTTCTCCTCATTTTAACATCATCTCCCAAGCATCTTTTCTTACCACTTAAACCCTAGTTTATGTCTAAGTCCCTTTGTTTACCTAGAACACCTTAAGACATTATTTCTCCTCTTGCAAAATACTTAAGCATTTCTAACATTTCTAGTTCACCAAACCTTATGTAAACACTTAGAACTTCTTGCTTCTTACCTAAATTTTGACATGGATTCTCCTAGAACATTACTAAGCCAAAACACATTGTTTTCTCCACTAAGCACACAAGAACACCTAAATTCACCAAGAACACTCTCACACACAAAGTTTCACCAAGTTTACACTACATCACAATATAGTGCATAATTTAAATTTCATGGCACTTAGGCCCTTAAAATGCATGGCTCTTAGGCCCTTAAAGTGCATAACTCTTAAACATTGAATTTCCACAATATATATGCCTTTAACCTGCAATTACATATAACAACACATATGTCCTTTTACTAGTCTCCTTGAGAACATCTCACTAGGTCATTTACCATTTGCTCTTTAGGTAGTTTTAACAAGTATTATAAGCTCATTTCTCCTAAGGCATTAAACATATTAGGTTAGCATGTTTACCTCTTTTCACACAAACTTCTTTCTTGTTTAAAATCGGCTAGGTACTTGATTCCTTGTCAACTACTAAACAATATACAAGCAATGTAATGAGTATACAAGCTCCAAGCTTAAACTCAATGTAAACCCTAGTTTTTACATTGTTTCAAAAACATTAATGTAGTTATTTTACCTTGGTCTTTGAAGAGAGTTTGAATATCTATCAAGAGAGGACTCCACCTAGTCCATGCAAGGTTGGAATGAAGCTAGAACAAAGTCACACAAAGAGTACCATTAATGGGTATTTTCGGTCAAGGTAAAAACATGGAGGAAACATGATTTTTCTTTGAGATTCCTTACCTAGAAGCAAAGGAGAGTAATAATATGTAGAAATGTAAGCTCAAGCTCCTTCAATGGTGGAACTCCATGGCACCGAAAATGGGGCTTTGAAGTTTTGAGAAGATAGGAATGAAGAGCTTGATGAGACTAAGAGAATGATGGTGTTTGTTTTTGATTTGGTTAAGTGAGCTAGAAATAACAAGAGATCAAAGATGAAGTTTAATGGTGGTGGTGTGGTATTACCGTGGAAGAGAATGAAGAAGAGAGGTTGAAGAGAGCATGAAACCGTGTGAATGCAAGGAAGAAGGGAGAAATGAAGGTAAACTTGCTTTTAGAAGATATTTGTAGTTATAAAGTAAAAAGCACTTTAGTTAGTCACATTTATTTACTTAATATGTTAACAAGAGAGTGGTGAGTCACCACACTTAAGAAAACCGGCCCCCAATAGTACTTAGGGGTATTATAGTCTTTATTTGTCAATTTAATTACTTATACAAACATATGTTACAAACTAGCTTATTAAAATCACTATTCATAAAAACAAGGCACTTAGAAGTGAAATTTTTTATTTCCCATTGATATAGACTTCCAAATGTGATACTATATAGTACACATGTAAATTAAAGAGTAATTGATGGACATTTAGCCATTCAAAACTCATTTACAAGACAATTTTTCAAAAATGTGCTTTAAGACTCCTTAAAGCACATTTTGTGTTTTAACTTGTTTTCAAGCTTGGTTTTCTTTGCTAATTGGTTTAATATATTCATAGTATATAAATAAGGTCTTGGTAAGTTCATTAGGTCTTAACCAAGCTTATCCCAAGCTTAGAGCACATTTTGGCTCTTATTGACCTTAAAGCACATTTTGTGTTTTCTATTGTTTAAATTTGTTTACTAATGTTTCTAAGACTCTTTTTAGTCTTAACATACCATATTTAGGTGTTTAAACAACATACTAAGGTTTGGGGTATTTCAATCTACCCCCCTTAAAAGAACTTTGTCCCCAAAGTTCATACTTCCACATATCCTAAATATTAGAACACGGGAACACATATCAACAACACTTCCATAACAACATTAACAACTTCTTTACATTACATCGGACACAAGGTCCAAACAACAAAACATCACAACATCATTCAGACTCAGCGGTCTGTAACATAACAGGGTAACACATAACAACACAACACAGACTATGTATCCAAATACATGTCATACATATAACCGAAACGGCTCTACCCCCCTTAAATAGGGGTACGCCCCGTACCCTATACATACAAACACTAAGAAGTAAACAATGACGGGTACTTCGCCTTCATCTTATCTTCCAGCTCCCAAGTGGCCTCCTCAACGTCCTGGTTAGACCAAAGAACCTTCACCAGTCTCACAGACTTATGGCGAGTGTCTCGAGTCTTAGTATCCAGAATGCGTACCGGAGTCTCCACTGATCGCATGGTCGGCTCTAAGGTTAGCCTTTCATGCTGAAGTACATGAGACGGATGAGACATATATTTCTTCAACTGGGACACATGAAATACATCATGTACCTTGCCCAGCTCGGCGGGTAAATCAAGTCTGTAAGCTACCGGGCCGATCCGCTCCGTCACAACATAAGGCCCCATATATTTCGGGCTCAACTTGCCTTTCTGGCCAAAACAAAACACTCCCTTCATGGGGGATACTCTCAAAAACACCTGATCGCCCACGGCGAACTCCAGGTCACGTCTGCGCACATCTGCGTACGACTTCTGTCTATCCTGAGCTGCCTTCATGTTAGCCCGGATCTGGCGAACTTCTGCCTGAACTTGTTCAAGATACTCTGGTCCTATAATGACCGTCTCACTCAACTCATCCCAGCATAATGGCGTGCGGCATGGTCTACCGTACAAGGCCTGGAAGGGAGACATCTTGATCGAAGCATGGTAACTGTTGTTGTAGCTAAACTCGATCAGATGTAACTTATCAATCCAGCTGGTCTGAAAGTCAAGTGCACATGCACGTAACATATCCTCAAGTGTCTGGATGGTGCGCTCACTCTGACCATCGGTCTGTGGGTGAAACGCTGTACTCAATTTCAGTTCGGTACCCAATGCTTCTCGTGTAGACTTCCAATATCTCGATAAGAACCTGGTATCTCTGTCAGATACAATTGTTTTCGGTACCCCATGATGTCTTACAATCTCTCTGTCGAAGAGCTCTGCCAATTTTGCCACTTTTCAGGTGTCCTTCATCGGTATGAATCGAGCCACCTTGGTCAGTCGGTCAACAACAACCCAAATCATATTTAGACCTCCCCTTGCAGGCGGAAGCCCTACTACGAAGTCCATAGAAATGTCCTGGAACTTCCACTCAGGCACTGGCATTGGCTGTACCATACCACCAGGCCGTCGGTGCTCAAACTTGACCTCCTGACAAGTGAGACACCTCAACACATAGTCATTCACATCCTTTTTCATTCCAGTCCACCAAAAATATCTTTTCATACCCTTATACATCTTTGAAGTTCCGGGGTGAATCGAAGTAGTAGAACAATGGGATTCACTCAATATGCGCTCCTTCAACTCAGCGCTACTCCTCGGTATACACAATCGGCCATTAAGCCTAATCAGGTCATCATCGTGGAGTCTGAAGTCGTACTTCTGACCCTCGAATGTGCCATCAATAAGCTTCTGTCTAATCTCCAACATGTACTGATCCGACATCTGAGCACTCCGCACCTCTTCAACCAAGCTAGAATGAGAGACTAGCGAATGGAGAGAGTGTGCTCGGCGACTCAGTGCGTCAGCTACCACATTTGCCTTACCCTCCTTATATTGCAGATTAATGTCGTAGTCATTTAGAAATTCAACCCACCTTCTTTGTCTCATGTTCAACTCCTTCTGAGTGAACAAATACTTTAAACTCTTGTGGTCAGAATAAATCGTCACACTTACCCCATACAAGTGATGTCGCCATATCTTCAGTGCAAAGACAATGGCCCCCAATTCTAAGTCGTGGGTAGGGTAGTTCTCTTCATGCTTCTTCAGCTGTCGGGAGGTGTAAGCTACGACCTTCCCGTGTTGCATCAATACACAACCCATACCTCTGCCTGATGCGTCGCAATAGACCTCAAAACCATCTGGACCGTCTGGTAAAGTCAGGACCGGTGCAGATGTCAGAGCATCCTTGAGACTCTTAAAAGAACTCTCACAGTCGACTGTCCACTCGAATGGTGCATCCTTTTTCATTAAGGAAGTCATCGGCTTCGAGACACTGGAGAAGTCCTTTACAAACCTCCTATAATAACCTGCCAGACCGAGGAAGCTCCTGATATCGGTAACTGTCTTCGGCCTAGGCCAGGTGCGCACTGCATCAATCTTTGCCGGATCGACAGTGATCCCGGCCTCAGAAATCACATGACCAAGAAAGGATACTTGGTTCAACCAAAATTCACACTTCGAAAATTTAGCATACAACTGGTTCTTCCTCAATGTTTGTAACACACTTCTCAGGTGGCCTTCGTGCTCACCTCTCGATTTCGAGTACACAAGAATATCGTCGGTGAAGACTACCACTGACTTGTCCAACTGATCTTGGAACAAACGGTTCATTAAGTCCATGAACTTTGCTGGTGCATTGGATAAGCCAAACGGCATAACTGTAAACTCATAATGCCCATACCTAGTTCTGAATGCTGTCTTTTCGATATCGCTGTCACGGATGGCAATCTGGTGGTATCCGGATCGTAGGTCTATCTTAGAGAATACTGATGCTCCCCTCAACTGATCAAATAGATCGTCAATGCGTGGTAAAGGGTAACGGTTCTTCACCGTAACTGCATTCAGCTCTCGATAGTCAATACACAGGCGGAGGCTACCATCCTTCTTCTTCACAAAGAGGACCGGCGCTCCCCATGGTGAAACGCTAGGGCGGATGAACCCCTTGTCGAGTAGGTCTCTCAGCTGCTCCTTGAGCTCAGTCATTTCTGCTGGAGCCATACGATAGGGCACCTTCGCAATTGGTCCGGTGCCCGGAACCAAATCAATCTCAAACTCAACTTCCCGTGCTGGCGGCATGCCCGGCAGTTCCTTAGGAAACACATCAGGAAACTCCGACACTACCGGCACATCTGGGCTAAACTCTGGATCTCTCTCTATGTCCTGGACATAGCAGAGGTATACATCACTCCCTCGTCGTAATTCATGATACATAGCCATGGCGGTGATGATCAGAGTCGAAGGCTCCCTGGGCCTCTGGCGGTAAGATATGGTAACCCCAGACGGACTCCAAAGAAGCAGTCGATGCTCGAGACACAGGATTCTACCCTTGTACCGCTCCAACCAGTTCATCCCGACAATCACATCAAAACCAAGTCCGTCGAACTCTATCAAGTCGATCTGGAACTCTTCACCTTTGATTCTCACAACAACATCTCAGTGGCAGCGGGTACACCTGATCCGCTCTTTCGACGGGAGAGTGACTAGGAAGTCTGGCATCTCATCACCGTCTAACCCCAGCCTCTTCGCAAAGGATAGCGAAATAAATGTATGTGAGGCTCCGGAGTCGAACAAGATCGAAGCGTCCACGCCATTGACTGGAAAGGTACTGGTGAGGATTGTGCCGCTCTTGCCGGCTTCTGCCTCATTGCAGACACTCAGTATACCTCCCGTTCCGAGTGCACAGCCTAATTCATTGGCAAACTAATAAGTATTGGGTAACAACACGGTTTATATGCTTCAAACAACTCCACTTTATTCATTAACACACTTTTTTTACAACATTCGTTGGCTTATACTGTCGCCATAACTAACACTTACAACATTCTTGACATACACTAGTTTATCACATCACATAATTATACAAGGCTTAAAACTGTCTGAAGGTCAAATTCAAACGTCCGGGTTTCATGTGTGTGGCATTGATCACTGCCGACGGTGCGGTATTCAGTTTGATCTTTCTGATGCCATGATATAGCATCCTTGACTGCCCACCCATGATTAACACATCTCCCGATTTCAACAGTAGCTTCTTTGCGAGATCAGCACGCTTCTGCTCGCCATACACAAACACTGCGGTATCACCAATGGACCAAGACACCACGGGTACTCCCTTACTTAGAGACTCGGGTGACTCGTCCTTATCTTGGTGTAAACCTAACCGTCCACCTTTTTGGTAGAAGTTCACAATGCATAGATCTGCTTTCACATTTGGAATTGAATCCGTTTCAACTTGTTGAGCAATTCCCACGGCGTGGTGAACGACCACAAGGAACTCCTCAGGTATACTTGGTACCGTTGCTCCATCTTCAGCTCGCACTTCTTGATATGTCTTGGTGTAAGGGTTTCAGTCCTTACCCATGCACATCATCTTCAATTGCATTCTTGATCCGTTCGGGTATTCGGGTGTGTAGAAACCTCCTGGTTTTGCTCCAAGTTCGTCGCATCGTCTGATGATATGGATTTGTGCTTCTGGTGTCAGGTATCCATTTAAGAGTACCATACCTGGTTGGATGACCTGACATTGCTCCATTGGAAAGTCGGTGATGTTGATGGTGGTTTCTTCAGGGTTTGGTGTGGGTGGGATTGGATAACATATATTGAAGGTTCCTTTAAGTTTAGAGTACTCTAATTAGGTGACTTTCACACTATACTTTAATTGTTTACTCACATGGTTGCTGACTTAAACTCACTAACACACATACATGAAATGCGGTATGCAAACACTTATTTCACTCAATAGTTTAGGCGGTACCTGGTCTAGAAGAGGGCCCTGGCGCCTCAGACCGGTCCACCACATTCAGGGCGGCCTTGCCGGACCCCGACCCCTTCCCCTTCTGGGAATCTGTGTACCTCTGATCTGGGGGTGGCTGATTCGCCGTCTTCGGGCCATCGGTGGTCGCAGTGGCCTTACCCTTCCATTGCCCCTTGGGCCTGTAGTTTCTACTGTTCGGGTTCTGCCAGCACTCATAGTCGCGGTGCCCCATCTTCTTGTAGTATCGGCACTGCACATCATTACCCTTGCACTCCTTGCCGGGATGGTCTCCGTTACACCACTTGCAGTAATAGTGGCGCTCCGGTCCAGAGCCCGTGCTAGCTGCTAACACATCACACACTCAGTACATACTTCACAAATTAATAACACACACTAGATTTCGGTATTGAAATTTGTTAATTACCCTTGGGTGGGTAAGAACGTAGGGGCTTGGCCGCATACGCATAGGTGAGCTGCAGAGGCTCCTCAGCAGTGGTGGTGGGTCTGGCCCTTGCCACCCTATTGCTGTCCTTTCTAGGACTGGGGGTATGATCTTCTTCTTTCCTCCCCATTGCCCTTGCGTGCCTTGGCCCTCGTTCATAGCCTTGCGCTTGAGCGCACTCTCCTCGTCCCTCAGACGGACGGTGATCTCCACAATTGCAGCGGCATGGTAGCACTCCTATATTTAGGGTGTCAGTTATGCCCCGCCAAACAAATTCACATCACATTAACACATTGTACACACTTATTCACATCACACTGTAGTCCCATTACCTGCAAAGTAGTATATCCAGTTGGCCCCATGCCATAGCGTAGGCGGTAGTTCAGTCCGTTGTAGAAACGGTTCACAAGAATCCGGTCTGAGTAACCCAGATCCGGTAGCAGGTGGATAAGTCCGATGAAGGCTGAGTAGTACTCATCTACCGTCATCTTATCCCCTTGCCTCAGATTGTCCAACTCCAGGCGCATGCCCTCTTGCACATGTATCGGGTAGTACTTGGCTAGCAGCAGAGCCGTGTACTCCCTCCACTGAAAGGTCGGGTCAGCAACTCTGCCCTCCCGTACTAGCTTCCACCAGCTTTGTGCCGAACCCTTCAAGTAATATGCGGCAAGTCGAACCTTGACCTCCTCAGGTACCGCTAAGGTCTCGAAGGCCGTCTCCATCTCGGAGATGTATGCCTCCAATTTACGAGGGTCGGTCTCCCCACTAAAAGATGGTGGCCTCAGATCAACCAACGCCTTGACCCAGTTGGTCTCTCGTGGCGGTGGCGGTGGTGGTGGTTGAACTCCGGGCTGTTGCCCCTGCTGAATCGCAGCTACAAGTTGGGGTACCATCTGGGCTACGGCGGCTGCTACTGCCTCAGCCATAACCTGAGCCGTAGTATTCTCGCCCTGGTCACCCGTATCTCCATTGCCACGGCCTCTACCTCTCGGTCGACCTGACATCTGAATTCACATGAATATTCATTAGCAATATGCTTGCACACTTATCGGTCCAACGATTGTAACGCTTCCCGATAATAAGGTATCTGTTATACCCAAAATTTCAACCCCCCCGGAGTGGTCTCTAAGGCATACGTGTACAAAGGGCAAAGTGGTCAAAATGCACCAATGCAGGATTTTCCAAGGACATTCTCGGGATTTTATTTTTCATATGACTTGTTCATTATCTCCAAACACTTCCAAATATCATGGTCATTATGAAAGGTATTTCATGATTCTTGATAATATTTATTCTGGAAATTTAGCTTTAATTCATATTATAAGCTAATTTCTTTAATAATTAACACATGAAATAGCCTCAAAATAGAAATTAAAAGGTTTCCAAAATTAAAATAAAATTGTCACATGGTTACCATGACTACATACAGTCATAAACCTGAAATTATTTTATTGGGAACCTTATCCCAAAATTTAAAAGAGAAATTCAATCATTTTTACAATTTTCTCTCTCCTCTGGAAAATACCGAAATCAAAACAAAATGTCATGAAATTTTAACACAAGATAGAGGATGATTTTTAGAGACTAATTCGTTGGAATTTCGTTATTTCGACTTTCCAATAATTACTATGAATTATGGGAGATTCCATATTGTGAGATTTTTATCTAATTGATTATTTATCAAACTAACCCGATTCCAACTCTCAAAATTCCTAAAAATCATTCTTTACCTTCAGTTAAATTTTCATAATTTTATCGGCTTGAAACATATTCTAAAAAATCAGATTCTCTTAGAGCACAAAATCAGTCTTTAGATAAAGATCTTGCTCTATCAATTTGACCATGCTCTTTCTATAAAAGGACCCCCCAAGAACGAACTAGGGCAGAGGAGATCATCCCCACAGTCAGAAAACACAGCCGTCCACTTGCCTCCACGTTTTCAACACTCCCAACACCGAAACTCTGCCGAAATCACCCCAAAATCACCAAAAAACACATTCATTCTTCTCCCATTGAACTTCCAAGCATCAAAACACACACAAATACAGAACCAAAACGTGCTTAACAACACAAAGAAGAAGAGGTCAGAAGCTCGGGTCAAAGTCGAACCGGATCGGCCACCAACGAGGCTTTCAGAGATTCCCGACGTGAAGGAACAACAAGTTTTCGAAATCAAAACAGGTAAAAACCAAATTCTCTAACCCTTCTGGTCTAAATACACTTCTGGTTGAAATTGCTAACCGAATTGACTTTTCTTTGCTTCTGAATTAAGGTTTGTTTGCGTTTCTGTCCACTAACTGTTCAATAAGTTTCGTCCTTAATTCGTAGTCAAATTGAAAAACTTTTGATCACTAACATGTTTAGAATCTTTCAGGCTACGTACCCATAAATTTGAGCCAAAAACACCGCCGGGAACAGCCTTAACCGCCGTCCGAGGTCGGTCCGCCACCCACGGACGCTATGTCCGGGGTCCCGGACGCTCTGTCCGAAAGCCGGACGCCCCCGGACGGTGGCGGGATATTTTTATTTTCAAAGTTAGGGTTTTATAAAACATGTCCGGGCCCACGGACGTCCTGTCCGTGGCCCGGACTTTTCAAAATCTCGTTTCTGTTTAAATTTGACCTTTTTGTGTAATTAGGTTAACTGGGGTCCGTGGGTTCGGACATTAGGTCCGTGGCCACGGACGGAATAAATATTTGACTTAATTCTGCCTCAGAAAACCCTAGCTTAGGTAACTTCAATGTCACTTTAATTTTCTGTCAAAAAAACGTTAAAAAATAAAAAAAAACAAGAAGCGCGCACCTAGGTTAAAACAACTTTGTAGAAAGCCGTAAACGAACCAAGTAGAGGAAAAACGACCTAGGAAGGGTAATGAAAGTAATTGAACCCTAAATAAGTCGAATATCAAGCCCCCGAACCCGAACTCTCCTTTCCTAATTTGGTCTAGGTTAAAATTAGGTGGCGACTCATAATAGGTTCCAGTGAGCTAGCTTAGGTTTTAATAATTATTGTTATAAACATAGTTATAATCTTAGGTTATAAGTGGACCTAAAACCCGATTAGATCCTAATCAACTTAATCCACATAGGATAAGGGTTTAAAATCGAGGCTCACAGACTGGCGACTCTGCTGGGGACAAACTTCTTAATTTTAACTTGCTTAATTTTAAGAAAGAGGGCTTCGAAAAATGTTTATTGTGGCTTTATCACATTGTTTGTTTACCTTTGTGCGCACTTTAATTCCTGCACCCTGCATCATATGAGAGCGAGGGTCCACGCAAAACAGTTTTACCCCGGGACCCGTTGAGGGTCCCCTGTCAGGGACTCACACCTTTTAGGTGATGTGAATAAGCGGGGGGGAAAAGAGGAGGGTGTCGTCTAACCACACCCCCTTAATACCTGGGCCTTAGCCCCAAGCGTTTTCCTGGCAGTGCCCTTACCTAGCCCTTTGTTTGGTCAGTCAAAGACCCAGACGTAGACGCATACCTTCAGGTGATGTGAAAAGAGTGGGGAAGCCCAAAAGAGAATAGCGTGCAAGCCTATTCCTTTGTGGTGACCTGGGCCCACGCCCCAAGCACCTCTCCGGATCGATCCATACCGGTTTGATTTAAACGTCTAGTGAGGACATGTTGAATGTGTGTGGGCCTTGTTTGCTTGTATGATCGGCCCACTACCCAGCTAGAGATGATAGGAACTTCTCCTACATCAACCTAGCCCAAAACGAATCGGCAGTATTTGTTTGCGGCCCAGAGGCCCTGTTTGGTTTAACATGTGAGTCGTTCGGGCTTAGGCCCAAAAAGCCTAGACTTAGGTGATTTCTCTTCTGGCCCATTTTGAATTACCAATTAGTTCTAGGCCCAAAAAGGAAATCCATCTGAACTTGAAATAACTCACAAGTCCTGAAAACAAGATCTTTTTCGGCTTAGCAACCATCTTTCTGGCCCGAAGAAAAGTTAGGCCCATTTGTGATTTAGGGACCATCCAGCTCATGTGCTTTACTTCAGGCCCAAACACATTCCGGCCCAAGGGCTCATTCTAGTCTAGGTAGACTTCTTATCATGACCCTAACCCAAAACCATAGATCTAGGTGTCATCTGTTAGGCCAAACCAAAATCACTCGGCCCAAATTCCAGTTCACATATAGAGCAATCATTCTGGCCCAAGTACCACACTCATAACTCATTCCATTTGAGCCCATAGACCAATTCATAGTTTTGGCCTATGAGCTTCGCTCTCAATCAGAATTTCGGCCCATAAAAACATTTGAATCCAAGATAGTTTGCATAATTCATTCCAGTTTCCGGCTTCAAGGCCCAACAAGAGCATCAAACGAATCTAGACTTCAAGGCTTATCCTCGGCCCAGTGGCCCATTCACGGTCCATGTGATTTCTTTCAGCTTGTTTGCTAATTTCTGGATTCAGGCCTACATGTCCGTTAGTCTAGGAATCACTCTAATCTATGCACTTCACTCTCAGTTTGGCGAAGACTCGGCCCAGTTACTTCCTACATAACCCATGGGCATTCTACAGGGCCCACTCGAAGCTTGGAAGGAAGACAATCATGGTCAATGGCGCCCCGACGGTCAACAGCTCCAGTCTTCAACAGTTGGCATCAGACTGTTCAACATCACTATTTCAGAAGTTTTCTCGATTTAGTAGTTTCGTTTTCAATCAGTTTTCTAACTTTTATGGTAGTTAGCTTTCTTTATCATTTTAGATTACAACTTTTGATGTTATCTTTCCATTCGTGAATAAGAGCATAGTTCGATTTTCGTAATTTTTTGTGCATTCATTCAACAAAACAAAAACACAAAAATTTGTTTTCTTTTTAAGGGATCACAGAGTAATCATTTCCCGACTATGGAATAAAATGACTTGTCTTTTGTTTCTAAAAGGGTGAACATGTCCGTCCTCACACCATAGACTATCCCATAATATCCACGAAGCATTCCAAAATCCGCATCTATTTAAGTGTTGTCATAAACCCCAGGTCAATACTGGGGGCAATCTGAGTTCAGGATCGTCATCTTTAATCTTTCGTTTAAGCGTGTGAACTAGTCTCTAAGTGAAATTCACGAGAGTGTCTTGAGCGGAAAAACCATGAGTGAACGAGCGTGTCATTTTTACACGACTCCGGTGGGACCACATACAAAGGAAAATGTAAATGGCATAACTCCGACCGAAGGAGATAATTTGTAAATTTACTCTAGACCTGCGAAAAGTAACAAAGAACGGATACACAACTATCAGGAATGACGAAGCACCTAGGTACAGCACCACATAGCCAAAAGCTTGTAAACCCTGTCATTAAACCCTAGGCACCCCCGCTGAGCCTTTCATATATCCCTTTTTGATATTATGAACTCCACAGAATCACCCAGCCAATGATGAATTACCGACCCGGTGACCAAAGGAAGCGAGGAGCCCGACTCTCAGATAACAATCTAATCAGTCCAAAGAAGCGATGCCGCTATCAGCATGACGAAGTGATCCGTAAATGGTCCCAAAGTGGCACAGGATCCAGAGAGCTCACATCAAAACAACTCTCATAATTCAAAACCGGGAAACACAAGAACCCCGAAGGCAAAGTCAATAAAGGATAAAACAAAAAGGCAAACCCGAAGTGCCTCGAAGAAATCCAAATAGCGAAAAGAGAAATGGTGTAAAGGACAACTTCAAAAGTCCAAGTCCAGAAGCTCGAAAACAACGTCAACATGAAGCAGCCAGACGACTTCAAGACAAGGAAGATGAATCCGAGAGAAGACGCAAGTTGCAGCTTTGGTCACCCATTTAGGCTCCACATACCTCAAATATCCCTCCATGATCCCGTCGTCTTTCATCACACCCTATGGCCACGTTATAAGCTCTGAAGACTTCCGACTTGATAGTTGTGTGTCCAATCACGTGAAAGTAACAGATCAAATGCGTAAATCCATCAAATATCGAATTCAATGGTCTAGAGGTTATGACCATGAGCGAGAAATGAGTGCAAACACCAACCACGTTGAGTGTTGGATAGGAAGCACCACATCAAAGCATAAGCCTCGACCCTGTGAGGATGAGACTTGTTCGCACGTTTAATCAAAGAAAATACTGGGGGCAATTGATCGGAACGATCAATTGCCATGAACTCTAGCTCAGATTGTCCTAAGGAAAAATACTGGGGGCAATTGTTGGTTCCAACAATTGCCATGACAACATCAATTGAAACCTAAAGCTTGAGCACCACCATCCCACCACAGGCATAAGCCCTTACCACCACATCAAACACCACAGGCCCACATAAGCCCTTACCTTCACTTCATACACCACACAGGCCCACATAAGCCCTTACCTCCTCACCTCCACTACACAGGCCCACATAAGCCCTTACCTGCACATCAAACACCACAGGCTCACATAAGCCCTTACCTTCACATCATACACCATACCCCACCGGCGGCATGTTCATCTCGTAGGAGAAATTACAAGTCCCAAGTCTATAGTTAGGAGATGATAATTTCACTTTCCTTTTCACTAAACAGAATTTTCTCAAACACTACCACGTTTGGCACCTCTTTCAACGATTTCTTGTCTTGAACAACTTTCCTTTAAACACTTCGGTTTCATAAACCTCATCATGGCCACATTTGGCACACTTCTGCAATGTCTTGCTTTGGACAATTTTTGATCCTTAACATTGCCATGTTTGGCACATTTTCCAACGATTTCTTGTTTTGGACAAGTTTCCTACATACACTTTGATTGTATTTTGACATGCACATCATCATAGCCACGTTTGGCACTTTCATAATCAACTTTCATCATGATCATTTGCATAAAGTTTACCTTGCATCCGTCTGCGAAATCCTCATCATAGCCTAGAGATACAGATTCTCACCCCGAAGATATAGATTCTTCAGAGATACAGATTCTCCCCGAAGATACAGATTCTTCAGAGATACAGATTCTCACCCCGAAGATACAGATTCTTCAGAGATACAGATTCTCACCCCGAAGATACAGATTCTTCAGAGATACAGATTCTCGCCCGAGATACAGATTCTTCAGAGATACAGATTCTCACCCGAAGATACAGATTCTTCAGAGATACAGATTCTCACCCGAAGATACAGATTCTTCAGAGATACAGATTCTCACCCGAGATACAGATTCTTCAGAGATACAGATTCTCACCCCGGAGATACAGATTCTTCAGAGATACAGATTCTCACCCCGAATACAGATTCTTCAGAGATACAGATTCTCACCCAAGATACAGATTCTTCAGAGATACAG
This sequence comes from Limonium bicolor, assembly GCA_023374045.1. Taxonomy (NCBI): domain Eukaryota; kingdom Viridiplantae; phylum Streptophyta; class Magnoliopsida; order Caryophyllales; family Plumbaginaceae; genus Limonium; species Limonium bicolor. The sequence goes on from CM041778.1 coordinate 345,551,553, forward strand.
ATTCTCGCCCGAAGATACAGATTCTTCAGAGATACAGATTCTCACCACGAAGATACAGATTCTTTAGAGATACAGATTCTCATCCATAGATAGACTCTTCAGAGATATAGATTCTCACCGTAGATTCAGATACAGATTCTCACCACAAAGATGCAGATTCTTTACAGATACAAATTCTCACCTGAGTAGAAGAACTCACCCTCAAGCTTGTCATAAGTCTTACCCACTTCCTTAGCACCTGCCACGTTTGGCACTCTCAGTCCTTAACCTTTTACACACACTTCGGAATAGGTTCCGGTCCCTAGATGCACCTAGGTCATACAAGTCATCATCACATTAAGCACATTTCACTCATTATAGGTAGTCAGCGCCTTAGAATAGTTTGACATTACTTCATCTTATAGGTAGTCAACGCCTTAGAATCGCTTGACATCATCTCATTCTCACTCATAGGTAGTCGGCGCCTTAGAATAGCTCGACGCAATCTGCATATAGGGCCTTTTAAGATCCAAAATTTTGGGGTATCACTCAGGCATCAACTAGTCTTTTCATCTTCATTACAAAGCCTAGTTGACGGGGGGCAATCTGTTATACCCAAAATTTCAACCCCCCCGGAGTGGTCTCTAAGGCATACGTGTTACAAAGGGCAAAGTGGTCAAAATGCACCAATGCAGGATTTTCCAAGGACATTCTCGGGATTTTCTATTTTTCATATGACTTGTTCATTATCTCCAAACACTTCCAAATATCATGGTCATTATGAAAGGTATTTCATGATTCTCTGATAATATTTATTCTGGAAATTTAGCTTTTAATTCATATTATAAGCTAATTTCTTTAATAATTAACACATGAAATAGCCTCAAAATAGAAATTAAAAGGTTTCCAAAATTAAAATAAAATTGTCACATGGTTACCATGACTACATACAGTCATAAACCTGAAATTATTTTATTGGGAACCTTATCCCAAAATTTAAAAGAGAAATTCAATCATTTTTACAATTTTCTCTCTCCTCTGGAAAATACCGAAATCAAAACAAAATGTCATGAAATTTTAACACAAGATAGAGGATGATTTTTAGAGACTAATTCCGTTGGAATTTCGTTTTTCGACTTTCCAATAATAGTTATGAATTATGGGAGATTCCATATTGTGAGATTTTTATCTAATTGATTATTTATCAAACTAACCCGATTCCAACTCTCAAAATTCCTAAAAATCATTCTTTACCTTCAGTTAAATTTTCATAATTTTTATCGGCTTGAAACATATTCTAAAAAATCAGATTCTCTTAGAGCACAAAATCAGTCTTTTAGATAAAGATCTTGCTCTATCAATTTGACCATGCTCTTCTATAAAAGGACCCCCCAAGAACGAACTAGGGCAGAGGAGATCATCCCCATAGTCAGAAAACACAGCCGTCCACTTGCCTCCCACGTTTTCAACACTCCCAACACCGAAACTCTGCCGAAATCACCCCAAAATCACCAAAAACACATTCGTTCTTCTCCCATTGAACTTCCAAGCATCAAAACACCACAAATACAGAACCAAAATGTGCTTAACAACACAAAGAAGAAGAGGTCAGAAGCTCGGGTCAAAGTCGAACCGGATCGGCCACCAACGAGGCTTTCAGAGATTCCCGACGTGAAGGAACAACAAGTTTTCGAAATCAAAACAGGGTAAAAACCAAATTCTCTAACCCTTCTGGTCTAAATACACTTCTGGTTGAAATTGTAACCGAATTGACTTTTCTTTGCTTCTGAATTAAGGTTTGTTTGCGTTTCTGTCCACTAACTTGTTCAATAAGTTTCGTCCTTAATTCGTAGTCAAATTGAAAACTTTTGATCACTAACATGTTTAGAATCTTTCAGGCTACGTACCATAAATTTTGAGCCAAAAACACCGCCGGGAACAGCCTTAACGCCGCCGTCCGAGGTCGGTCCGCACCCACGGACGCTATGTCCGGGGTCCCGGACGCTCTGTCCGAAAGCCGGACGCCCCCGGACGGTGGCGGGATATTTTATTTTCAAAGTTAGGGTTTTATAAAACATGTCCGGGCCCACGGACGTCCTGTCCGTGGCCCCGGACTTTTCAAAATCTCGTTTCTGTTTAAATTTGACCTTTTTGTGTAATTAGGTTAACTGGGGTCCGTGGGTTCGGACATTAGGTCCGTGGCCACGGACGGAATAAATATTTGACTTAATTCTGCCTCAGAAACCCTAGCTTAGGTAACTTTCAATGTCACTTTAATTTCTGTCAAAAAACGTTAAAAAAAAAAAAAACAGAAGCGCGCACCTAGGTTAAAACAACTTTGTAGAAAGCCGTAAACGAACCAAGTAGAGGAAAAACGACCTAGGAAGGGTAATGAAAGTAATTGAACCTAAATAAGTCGAATATCAAGCCCCCGAACCCGAACTCTCCTTTCCTAATTTGGTCTAGGTTAAAATTAGGTGGCGACTCATAATAGGTTCCAGTGAGCTAGCTTAGGTTTTAATAATTATTGTTATATAACATAGTTATTAATCTTAGGGTATAAGTGGACCTAAAACCCGATTAGATCCTAATCAACTTAATCCACATAGGATAAGGGTTTAAAATCGAGGCTCACAGTATCTCCACACTAGTTAGTGGTTAACCTTTCCATAACTGTTCACTTAGGTAACTGTAGTTAGGTTTCCAAACTCGGTATATCCCTAAGCTCGGTATTCTAGTCATCAGAGCGATACTTCGCTCTGATACCACTTTTTGTAACACCCCTACTACGCACATAACATTTCTTGAAATCACAGCGGAATTTAAACAAACTAAACAGTATCTAAACGATTGGTGCTACAACGCCGTCAACCACCCACGTGGTTAACAAGGCTGAATAAATACAAGTGTACCGGTCTGATGATCAGACTCCGAGCATAGAACTAATAACCATATATACATTAACATAATACCGAGTGTTTACTACATCCTTTACTGTATACTGTCACTGTAAACTGTTTCACAACCAAAATATATAACGCCACGGGAGCACAGGCGCACCCGGGCCAACATCCAAAAGTAATCAAAATAAACCTGCATCCTAGAATCTAAAGCCATTCCGCTTCTTCGATCCTCATCTTGTAGTAAGAGAAATATGGAGCCCCCGAGGGGGTCAGCAACCCTTGGCTGGTATGGTTAACGCGCAGCCCATCGGCTACCGGGATGCGCGCAACTAATTGTCATGATGACATGGCATTCATTTTAAAACACACAACTTATACATATATATCATAGCATGGGTATTGTACACAACATCACACACATCACACAAGAACAATTCCTTTTAGGAAGAGAACCAACACAGTTAATCCCCATAGAGAGCCTAGAGAATGTTGCCATGCTCATGCTAAGCTCGTTACATAACTCGCTACCGTCCTGTTAGATTGAACGGATAACTTAACACAAGGTGCCTCGGATATAGTGATCCAAGCCCACCGAAATAACACATAGTATGCCCCTGTGGCCCGACGTGAGTCAGTAAAATAGCCTTGGTTATGCTAAAGGGAAGGTTGGAAACCAAATTGGAAAACAACCATAACATACAAAGAGAATCGAACCGGTTATGACATCGACTCCCATACTCACACGCGTGGCCGGAACAGACCGGACTCCTCACTTCCCCCGTTAGCACTTGTTAGCAGTTCATTATTGAACTCAATACACAATTCACAATTATAAGTCGAGTCTTGTTAGACACACACAAGGGAAGAGAGTCATACTTAACAACATAATAATATTTAACAACTGTAAACTTTTTACATGGTTTAATCTTACAAAGTCATAAACACACAGAAAAACAAACAACACACAAGCCGGTGTAAACCGGTAGGCAACAGACTGCAAGAAAACCATACCTTGGTCCTTGCCTCGATTTGTTTCCACCGTAGGTCACTCCTATACATGATTCAAGAATGTCGGTTAATTAACTTACTTAACTTCAAATTTACTAAGTGTTTAACATGATTATTTGACATGTTTAAATGTCTACCTTACCCTAGGTTACCTTCATTATACCCCCTAGGGTTAACTACATAAGTCACATTCTTTTCTGTGTTTTTTTTTTACAAGTTTTGGTCCGACCGACCTTACCGACCGACCTTGCACAAGGTCGGTCCATTCCAGAACATATTTCCGTCAAAATTTTCTACTCCGACCGACCTTGTAAGTTCGGTCGCATGTTCGGTCCATTCCCGAGAGTTTCTTCCCTTTGAAAATTCAGCCCGACCGAACTTGCCAAGTCCGGTCCCATGTTCGGTCGATTCCAGAAACTTAATCCGTACACAAAATACAAGCCCGACCGACCTTGCAAGTCCGGTCCCCAAGGTCGGTCCATTCCAGAAGCCAATTCTCGCAGGGTAAACTGGGCTCGACCGACCTTGCAAGTTCGGTCTGCCCCAGACCCTTGTTTTCCATTTCTCATTTAACTCCAAACTTCACCCCATATATCCTAGTACACCCTAACCTCATTTGGGCACTTCAAACACACCTTAAGACATCCTTAAACACTCATAAAACTCCTTTTCTAATTCCTTAAACCTTTACTCATTTCTTCCCAAAATTCCTAATACTTATGTTATCTCCTCCTTAGTTTTCCAAGTGGTGTTTCATACCTATGATAGCTACTATCCCAAAATGCTTTCTCCTCATTTTAACATCATCTCCCAAGCATCTTTTCTTACCACTTAAACCCTAGTTTATGTCTAAGTCCCTTTGTTTACCTAGAACACCTTAAGACATTATTTCTCCTCTTGCAAAATACTTAAGCATTTCCAACATTTCTAGTTCACCAAACCTTATGTAAACACTTAGAACTTCTAGCTTCTTACCTAAATTTTGACATGGATTCTCCTAGAACATTACTAAGCCAAAACACATTGTTTTCTCCACTAAGCACACAAGAACACCTAAATTCACCAAGAACACTCTCACACACAAAGTTTCACCAAGTTTACACTACATCACAATATAGTGCATAATTTAAATTGCATGGCACTTAGGCCCTTGAAATGCATGGCTCTTAGGCCCTTAAAGTGCATAACTCTTAAACACTGAATTTCCACAATATATATGCCTTTAACCTGCAATTACATATAACAACACATATGTCCTTTTACTAGTCTTCTTGAGAACATCTCACTAGGTCATTTACCATTTGCTCTTTAGGTAGTTTTAACAAGTATTATAAGCTCATTTCTCCTAAGGCATTAAACACATTAGGTTAGCATGTTTACCTCTTTTCACACAAACTTCTTTCTTGTTTAAAATCGGCTAGGTACTTGATTCCTTGTCAACTACTAAACAATATACAAGCAATGTAATGAGTATACAAGCTCCAAGCTTAAACTCAATGTAAACCCTAGTTTTTACATTGTTTCAAAAACATTAATGTAGTTATTTTACCTTGGTCTTTGAAGAGAGTTTGAATATCTATCAAGAGAGGACTCCACCTAGTCCATGAAAGGTTGGAATGAAGCTAGAACAAAGTCACACAAAGAGTGCCATTAATGGGTATTTTCGGTCAAGGTAAAAACATGGAGGAAACATGATTTTTCTTTGAGATTCCTTACCTAGAAGCAAAGGAGAGTAATAATATGTAGAAATGTAAGCTCAAGCTCCTTCAATGGTGGAACTCCATGGCACCGAAATGGGGCTTTTGAAGTTTTGAGAAGATAGGAATGAAGAGCTTGATGAGACTAAGAGAATGATGGTGTTTGTTTTTGATTTGGTTAAGTGAGCTAGAAATAACAAGAGATCAAAGATGAAGTTTAATGGTGGTGGTGTGGTATTACCGTGGAAGAGAATGAAGAAGAGAGGTTGAAGAGAGCATGAAACCGTGTGAATGCAAGGAAGAAGGGAGAAATGAAGGTAAACTTGCTTTTAGAAGATATTTGTAGTTATAAAGTAAAAAACACTTTAGTTAGTCACATTTATTTACTTAATATGTTAACAAGAGAGTGGTGGGTCACCACACTTAAGAAAACCGGCCCCCAATAGTACTTAGGGGTATTATAGTCTTTATTTGTCAATTTAATTACTTATACAAACATATGTTACAAACTAGCTTATTAAAATCACTATTCATAAAAACAAGGCACTTAGAAGTGAAATTTTTTATTTCCCATTGATATAGACTTCCAAATGTGATACTATATAGTACAGATGTTAATTAAAGAGTAATGATGGACATTTAGCCATTCAAAACTCATTTACAAGACAATTTTTCAAAAATGTGCTTTAAGACTCCTTAAAGCACATTTTGTGTTTTAACTTGTTTTCAAGCTTGGTTTTCTTTGCTAATTGGTTTAATATATTCATTAGTATATAAATAAGGTCTTGGTAAGTTCATTAGGTCTTAACCAAGCTTATCCCAAGCTTAGAGCACATTTTGGCTCTTATTGACCTTAAAGCACATTTTGTGTTTTCTATTGTTTAAATTTGTTTACTAATGTTTCTAAGACTCTTTTTAGTCTTAACATACCATATTTAGGTGTTTAAACAACATACTAAGGTTTGGGGTATTTCAGTGCAGCTTAGCTCATCATTGTACTGCTTCTGCATATTATCCACAATCATCAGGAACTATTCTTGCTCATCCATCTGAAAAGGTTGGAATCGTTTCCCTGACTATCTAAATTGGCCTAACTCTCCCTTTCCTAGACTCTCACTAGCGTTTCGTCGAATTACCAGGTTTGCTTAGACGGGATCACACTTAGAGAGAATTCGCAGTAAGATTAGAGAACAAGACAAGAAGATGCTCAAGTATTGATAGTGTGTTTATTTTCATGGGGGTGAACCCTTATTTATAGTATTTTCCTTATGATCCCTATCGCTGCTAACCTGTCAATCCATGTATCTTTCCAGGCTGCAGTTTTGTTACTACAAAACTGTAAAGTATCAAAGATGTGACCGGTTACAAGCAGCCGGTCACTTTTTACATATCTTTACCTTAGATGACCGGTCGCCTCTGTGCTTATTTCTCGCTATTCGACCAAACACATGCGCCCGATCGTTATCTATGCCTATTTCTTGCTTTACGACCAGTCGTTGGCGCCCGGTGGCTGTCCTTGCTATTTTAAGCGATGATTCCTTGGCCTTCTCTTAGCTCATTGGTTTGTCTCGTTTTTCCCCTTCATCAGTCCCACAAGTTCCACTTTTTTGAAAATTTGAAGAGAAAAAAGTAGAACTTCCTGAAATAGTCGTGGTTGATCTAGAAATGCGTTTTTGCCCCCGTCCTTCCTAGTCTCACAAGTTCTTTTCTTTGCAAAGCTAAGAAAAGGAACTTACTTCCGCTCATGCCAAGCTCGTGCCCTACGAAACCTTGGCGGCGTGCGCGTGCTTATTTTAAATGAGTAATGTGCAGATTTTCTACTTTTTCTGCAAAAAAGGTGATTTTCGTACTATTTGTTATGTCCAATAGAATTTTGAGAGAGGGAATTTTTACCTCCTTATATTTCAGAAGGCCCATTCTTTTCTCTTTCCGCATTCTCTGTAACTACTTCTAACTCTTTCAACTTCCAGCCTTCGTCATAGTTTTTCCTTCCTTTCTTATGCTTCTTCACACCTTGCAAGATTTTACCTTTAGCTCTATGAAAAATAGGGGTAAGAATCTTGTTCCCGCCTAGGAGGCATTTCAAGGCACCAAGACTGGTAAGAGCTTTCGTTCCACTTTGCTTCCTCCTAACCACCCTTTGCCGAAGGTCGTCGGTCCTTCCCTTCTTCTCTTGACGTATCTTCCTTAGATACCATCCTAAAGGACGTTACAGTCCCATTTGGCACTCGAATTTATGTCCCCTCTACTGATTTCTATCCCTATGACGATTTCGGCTTAGGATATGGGGTATATTTTGAATTTTTCCTTTGGAGCATGTCAATCCTGCCCCATCCTTTTGTTCTTGGCTTTCTTATCCGTCGATGAGGCACTCTCACTCATCTTTACCCCAAAGTTGTAGCCTATCTTCATGCCTTTGTCGCTCTCTGTGCGGAGAACACAATTCACGTCGAGCCGGCCGATGTTGTTCAATTCTTCACTACCTGAGTCGACCCCAATAGTCTAACTATTTTGGCCAAGGCTGGCTTCTCTCTTTTTACTATAAGAAGGCGTCTCCCGGATGGAATTCTAGTTGGTTTATCAACGTTCCTCCTTACAACAGCTTTTTAGGAGTCCCGCATTGCCCCTTTTTCAAGAAAGGGCAACTGTGCAGTCCACCAGCACCCAACTCAAAGATTCCTATCTCCTGACACCTTAAGGCACTGAACCGTGAATAGGTGCGTGTCGAGGCATTCTTCACTAACACGCGGCTGGTCTCGCTAAAGAATTCAAAGAATAAGTAACCTCCCTTCTTTTAATTTTCTTCCTTATCCTCTGCTTCAATAATTTTGTTCTTATTTTTGTTGCTTTGTTTCATAGATTTTCCTCGAAATGGAGACAAAGTGGGCCCATTCTACAACTAGAACTTTGTCGTCTTCAAAGTTTGAGACAAGAAAGTTGATTACTATGCCTTCATTGACGTCATCGAGGTCATAGCTAAACGCTTGATTGGAGAAGGTCCTGTCTCAAAGAAAAGATAGAGAAGTGAAAGCGAAAATGACTTGACAAAGAAGAAACAAAAAGATAAAGTTAGGGAGTCACCAGAATTGGCGAATACTACCTCTCTGCCAGGTACATGGCACACGGGTCTAGAGTTTGGGCGCCGTGTGTTTCTTCCTCTCACTCCTGGGTCCGGTTTAAACCTTAGCCTTCACGCGGGCTAGGAATCCGGGCATCTAACCCCAATTTCTACTTTGTCCCCTGATTTAACGGGTTATTTTTCCTCAGATCCAACCCACGGCCTTGCTCTAGAGGAAGGAGCTTCAGTTCCCAACCCTCAAGCTAAAGGTGCCCAACCTTCCTTCCGTACTTTTTCCCTTTTGTTGTTATACGTTACTTATTGCCTTTGGTGTTTCTCTTCTTTTTTAGCCCCAGCTACTGCCGCAGACGTTGCGACCGTTCGTTCTCCACTTGTTTTGCCGCCGAAGAAGCTTACCTGAAGAAGCTTAGCAAGAACGCTGTAACGAAACCGAAAGAAAGGAGAAAGTACCTGGCAAGAGGTCAACATTTTGGACATGCTCGACCTTGATGCCATTGATGGGAGAAGTAATCCTGCAACAGAGGATTCTGATCATCAGGCCGTGACGAAATATTGGGTGGTTCCAAAGGATCCCGAACTTCAAAGTAAGATGAGAGAAGACTATATTGCTTCTTCTTAACGCCTTCGCCACCAGTAAATGAGTCCTTCTATTTTTCTGACAAGAACGGGTGGTTCTACCATCGTGGCCGGCCCACGCCGATCATATGTGTGACATGCCTCTCCTACTTTGACCTCTGAAAGGATGCTATCAAGAGGTCAAACTCTCCTGATGATATCTTTGCGCCCTTGTGTACCGTTACAGCTGCTAAGGAGAGATTGAAATCGGGGATGGCGGAGCAGACGCCATTATGCACCATTCTATCCCCCTTAAAGAGGGCTTGACTACTTGTGGCAGTCAACTTTTCGGGTTTGCACTTTTTTATAAATTTTGCTTTTATGTTTTGCTTACCCCGCTTTCGCTTATGCACATGTGTTTTTTTAGACAATGGCCATGGCCCAGAATGTAGAAGTCTACACCAACAAAATGAAGTCTCAGCTTCGATACGAGGAAAGTCGGGCCAACAATGCTCAAGAGGAGCAGCAGATCTCTTGGGCCTCACACAATAGCTACATTGACACCCGTGAATGATGAGATAGCTACCCAGGTGAGACGATGGACTACAACTTTAAACCTGGAGCTGCAAAAGGCTTGGTTGGAAAGTACCCGTCAAAGCGATTACTACGAGGCTCAACTAAGAAAATTGCTGGATGGGATCTTCACCCTTAAAAAACCGTGTTCAACCTCTAGAGACCGAGGCGGCCTCTTTGAAATAGGTATGGATTTGTTTTGTCCTAGTAGAAAGTGACCTGTCGTAAAATCTTTCTGACTTGGAGGTTTAATTGGGCCAGGCTTGAGTTGTGCACGACCAGGAGAAAACTGTACTTTCTCATGAGAAAGCTATCCTTGTAGAAGCAAAGGCTGCTTTTGAAAAGAAGAATGCCGCGCTTGAGGAAGACCAGCCTTGTTCGAGAAAATGCCACTCTTGTAGAAGTGAAAGCCATGCTCATTCAAGGAATCACCCGTTGGCAGAGGAAAAACCCACTCTAAAGAGTAGGTGAGGGCTGCCCATGAACAAGAAAAGGTTATTCTTATCCGAGATATATAGCACTGGCAAGAGAAGGCGTTCTGGAGGAGAAGGTTAAAAATATGGAGCTCCCTATTGCTCCTTCGGGCTGAGAATGCAAAATTATCAAAAGAGAAGGCTGCTTTTGAAGAGCGAGTGAGGAACGTCCATGAGAAGGAGAA